>CAJNDT010005024.1:137500-185000 GCA_905221615.1 Symbiodinium sp. CCMP2592
CTCCACACATTCCAGACTTGTGCAGTGGCAGGTCCAGCCATCTCCGAGGAGCACGTCGAGCAAGTGAAACTCACAGTCTTACTGTAACGGCAATCATCACACAGCTGCCTTTCGCGCAGCCCGCTGGAGCCGCCTGGCAGCCTTCCGAAACACTCCAGAGCCGAAGGCTGGGCTGGACTTCGGCTATGGATCTTTTTCGGCTTGAGTTTTCTCAGTTTCAGTCTGTTCCTAGTGCTGGCCTTCTTCCTTTCCTTGCGCATCTTTTTGTAGAGGCGTTCCTGGCCGAAGCCCGCTGCTGCGTCTATGTAATGTATGTACACACACGCACTCACGATTGACTGCACCCAAACTTTTGTGCCCATGCCTCGCACTGCTGCATGTAGCACGAGAGTCACTACTGTAGAGGTAGCATGTAATCCGGCGAGGATCACAGCATTAGTGACAGTTCAAGACGAGCACAGACAAAGACTCGCAATGACTCGCATGCCACCTCCCCATCTTGATGTGAGCCATCAGCCTCCAGCTCCTGCCAAAAAATATCAGACCTACACATGCTTTGTCAGCATGTGATCGTTGTCCTCTGGTTCGGATCGCACACACCGCTCCTCAACGTTGACGCAAGCAGCACTGTTTCTACATACTGCCACTTCCACATGACGAAATCGTTCTTGCAGTTTGCTTGCCAAGCATCTTTCTTCCGCTTGTGCCTCTTGCCCTTGTCACACTTCCGATGCCGTCCATCAGACTTCGCAGCTTTCCGAGCCAGCTTGCGCGCAACCTGAACAAAACGGAAATGCCGCAGATGCTGCGTCTTGTAACCAGTATCAATCGCGGCTTCAGAGTTGCGACTTCAAAGACTGAATATAGTAACCATAGTAATAGCAAGCAACTATGCCGTATGCGTGCTCCAGCTGGCGAAGCTTGTGGCACACCTGAGCACAGCACAAAAAACCGAGTTTCCCGCCTTTTCCATCCGCCTCAAGGCCTTGTGCTTAGCTTTGCGCCACTTGGCCGCCTTCTGTGAGCATTAGGAAGGCATTTTTGGCAAGGTCTGTCATGCTCGTCGTGGTACGTTTGGACACACAGAACCAAGGGTTGCACTGCTTTCTTCTCATCCCTCCTTGCGGCGACTACACCGCTGCAGCACGCTACAGCGCTACATCCACTTCATCTGTTTCTCGTGATTTCTTGTGATTCTCGCTGGTCCTGGCAGCCTCCCGCTGTCGCTGCACCTGTACCAGGGTAGATATGGGGAAGAGCGGGCGCAACAGCAGAAGCTGCCGCCTGTTTCAGCATGAGCCGTGCCGCCTTCCGCACTGTCCTTTCATCGGCCTGCCCCCACTCCGACCAAAGCTTGTGGCCCTCTCCAAAGCGACAGAGCCTCCATGAAGCCTCCGATGCTCGGCTCCTCCACGGCCTGCTTGAGCCCAGCTTCTGCATGAACAGGTACAGGAGGAAAGGGCCTCCTGCTTCACAGGAATCTCCGCATCCGCGGTGCTCACGACGTCGCTGAGGCCAGCATCGTGCTGGGGCACGAACTCCTGCATCAGGCCCTCGTGTGTTTGTGGAACCCTGTGACCAAGTAGGCACTTCACGTGTTGCGGGAGGACAGGAACTGACTTGCCTACCCTGTCCAACGAAGCTACGGCAAGTCACTGAATGAATCTCAAAACGTGTTGATGCGTACCTGCAATGATGGGCGCCTAAAACACCTTCGTATTGCATTGCTTCAATTGCTGAAGATGTGAATCACAAATTTGGATGTGGACGCTGTGGACACCCTTTCCTCCAGCTGCTCCAACTTCGGCTGGAGCCCGACCCAGGGCTGCTCTGAGAGGCGAGCTCCTTCCTGCCGAGCCCGACGTCTGGTTGCAAGAGCAACTCCCAACTCTCCGAACCGATGACTGCAGTCTGGCAGAGTATCTGTTGCCTGCTTTGCAACCTCACACTCAAACTGTGCAGCCTCGCAGCTTTAGGAAGGATCTCTCTGACGTCCTCGCCTTCTCTGTCACATACAGCCGCAGTGAGGGCTGCGGAACTTCATTGGCCCGGGTGAGCTGCCCATAGAGAACAACCTTCGCTTCCGCAGCACTGCAGACCCCGAATGATGCCACAGAGTGGGCACACCCCAGCCAAGACCAGGCGCTTCTCTGAGGGAGCGGCCAGCTCGGGGAAAGTCGCTGAGGTGAGCAGCCTGTTGGAGCCCTGCCACAAGAACTCTAGCTGGATCTGGTCCTGAAGGCCGAAAGTCATCTGGTAATTACAATGGAAAACACAGATGCAGCTAGTCGTCCTCATCTTCCGGTGCCAAACGTTCCGCGAAGATTCGCCTGTGGACACAGAGGGTGCAAGTGGAGTGTCCAAGCGCTGTGCGCCGGACTGATGCATTGGAATGTCCGAGGGCGCGACAAGCAAGCTGCTTTGACCTTTGGCGACTTCGCAGTCAAGATTGTGTCTTTGTGTAACTGCTTTTTCTTGCCACACCTGATGCATGTAACACCTCCGACTTTCTCCTGGATGCACCTAGAGATGCCAGCCTGGTCCATGGCGAGCTCCTCAACTCGGACACGGCGGACCTAAAGACGCAGAGAAGAGAGAATGCCTCGAGCTCCAAGCTGCCCCAATGGCCTCTCTGGGACCCTGCTGGGCCCCTGGCATCGTCAGCCCAGCAGAATTTTAGGAGGATTGTCATGCCCTGCGTCGTGAGATTTCGCAACTACAGTAGACGAGAAATGGCGGGAAGGTCACTGAGGAGATGCCTCCTCTGCGATCAAGAAGATGCTATGCTGCAGAGGGGCATCGTCGAGGCTTGAAGCTTCAGAGTTCCAGGCTGCGGAAGCCTCGTGACTTCGCCTTGCAATTCTCCACCCCACCCCGGCAGATGCGCAGAACATTTGTTTTTGCGTTTTGCGCAAAGCGACAGCGTGACAGCGGACAGGACATCTTTGGCCACATCCAACCATCTTCGGCCGTTCGGCTGGAAAGGGATCTGCCCTTTCGCAGTGAGGCATTAACAGCGTGGCCGAACACCAATTAGTGTGACCAGTTCTCACTAACCACTCAAGCTGTACAAGAAGATGGCCAACGACACATGTGAGCGGATCGGATCAGAATTCGCATCTTGCTTTCTTAGACGGACACAGATCGGCGGAGTCACAGCACTTGCAAGGCCAGGAAATAAATGAGGGTGGGCCCTGGGTGCTGTCTGAGCCACTGTCTCTTCTGCGCTGCAGAAACTGAAGACAGTGGTCCTTGGTCTGGAGTCGTCATTGACCGACACTGCCCTAAGGCACCAGGCGTCCAGATAGGGTGTTGTGGCTCCGAGCACAGCAGTGCAGCTGGATCACGCAATGCCCAAGGGGATGAAGTTCAGGGCCGAAAGCCTGAACGCATCTTCGGATTCCGATGGAGCTCCATGCGGATGAAGAGACTAACAGCGGATTCCTACTGCCATCTGCATATGCATTTGAGGCCGAGGAACAGCGACCATCCCAGCCGGAGCCCGAAGAGAGTCAAAGGCTTCACCTTCCCTTCGAAGTCAAGCTCTTCGCCTCATACAAACGCAGCGCCGGAAGAGCCGGAGGGATGTCGAAAATGCTTGAAGACAAATCGGCACTGAGCAACTTACCTCACCCTGGCACTTGCACTTCCAGATCCTTTCTCGCCCAAGGCCAAGTCACAAACACCGCCGATGAGCTCCGTGCACTCTGCCAGCTTCGCTTCCAGTGACAGCCGGCTCTCACATTTCCTGGGTACATAGAATAAAAGAGAGGCGCGCCGCGAAAGTCGGGTGCTCGCGTCTCCTGGGCCAAGCAGCTTGCTCTTCAACCGCGGGTCATCAAAGCGCATCGCCAGCATCAGGCTCCGCTGCCGATACAGAAGGTAGACATGACGATCCTCGTGCCAGAGACAAGGAAGCAGAGCCCTTGTTTTGGCCTCTCAGAGCTAGAAAGACACCTTGCACCTTCTTGTCTTAGTCTAGCCGACCTGATGCTGCCGCAGTGCGACTGCGGCGTTCACCTTGCAGGGAAGTAGATGGCGGCTACTCTCTACTTTTGCACCTCGGTCGACCTCATTGCCCAAGAAGACCATGAGCACGATGCCAAAGATGAGAAGGCCGCAAATGCCCGCAGACACCGTCATAGAGGTCAAATCCACGCCGCTGATCTCTGTGTAATCCTCAGCCAAGCAGCATAAGCCGCAAAACTTGCAGTTGGCTAACATGCTCAGACACATGAACGTGGAATGGCAAAGAAGGACTTTACCAAGCGCCGACTTGTTTTGAAAGCTCCTGGCAACTGCTAGTCACAGGTAAACTGTCGATGAGAAATGCGCGGCTGGCGATTTTCAAACGCAGGAAAGGGGTCATTCATTAGGCTGCCAGAAGACAGGATAAAGCAGCATGCCAGCGATCAAGTCCCCAACGACGACCAGCATCAGGAAAAAGAATTGTGCCTCAGCATTGACACCACTACTCTGTTGCCGCATGCACGATCAGGCATCATCAGGCATCAAGTGATGCAGGCAAACCTGTGCACACAAACACATCTTGAAACGCTTACCAAAGCCAGCCAGAGTTCCATGAAAGCTCGAATGCGGACGTGATAGAACTTGCCCCATTCATTGCACAGCTGCCGAAGTTTTCGCCACGCAACAATGGTTTTGACATCCTAAGCTGCTTCTGACATACGAAAGACGCGCAGTGGCAAGAGTGTGCCGGTTGCTTTCGGATTTCTTGCAGTCTCAGCCATGTATCGCTCAAGTCGAGGATTGGAAGCATGTCCACCTGCATTCTACCAGGTGCGGTGTGTCCACCCGACTGCCGTTTCACAGCCTCTGTCCTACCTGACCATCTGCAACTGCTCTTGACTGGCCTCTGCAGGGCAGTGGCGTCGGAATTCCCGCTGCACGGTCAGCATGGCAGCGCAGCTCCGCATCAGCGCCCGTCTCCTGGAAAGTGAAGCGCTCACCTCCCTCATGGGCAACAGAAATGGGACCCCAGCAAGAGCCTCGCGAGCAGTCCCTAGCTGGTAGAAGGGTGCTGTAAGCTGCGAGAGAGGCTCTCTTCACAAAGGACACAGGTTCCTTCCTTCTTGGACAAATGCTCTGAGCTTCCCCATCCTCCAGATATCAATCGCACCGGTGACCATGAAGATGCTTGAAGAAAGGAAGCCTGGATAGGCAAGCAGCTCGCATGTCCGACAAGACCTGTTTAGTGCCCAGGAGCATCCGAAGGCTGACGGAAACATGCCGATGATGGCAATGCGAGCACCAACTCCTGTACATGGCCGCGGCAGCACGGGAGCAAAGCTGAAAGCGACAAGAACGGGAGCCGCCTGTGCCGAACATGCCCGGCCATCCATATCCGTCGGACTTCAGTCCCCGAAGAAGGGAAGGGAGGAGCACGAGGCAAGTGGTGAACAGAGCCAGCCTTACCACGCATCATCCGCTCTGGCTAGGCCAAGTCCGCTGCCGTCGCTCTGCCAAGGCACGGTCGAAAGAGCGGAGGTAAGAATGCACGTTCGCTCCGCATGACGCCACGAAGCATGTAAAGAAACCTGAGCCGAAGAGCAGGGAATAGCAAGAAAGCCATGCATCGAGCTTGATGTCAACCGAACACAATGCATCAGGCAGATGTGGCAATAAACACAAAAATCTGCAATCGCCGTCTGGCCGGCTTTCCATGACAATGGTTCCTAAAGGGTACATAGCCTTCAGCGGTCGATCGGCAGGGATGAAGCCGAACTTTGGAAGGCATGCGTTCTCGTGTCTCCTGCTAAACAACTTTTTTGGAGGCGTGTGATTTTGTCGGGCCTTCCTTTCTGCAGCCTGCAGTGGCTTCATTCAGGAAGCAGGTGCTGCGAGTAGAATTGAGTACCTTTTCTTGACCTCCAGTTTCCTCAATGTTGGCCAGCACGATTTGAACAGGCAAAGCAACCTTTTCAAGGCATGCCAAACCAATGTGCCAACTAGTGGGTCTGATCAAATGAGGCTGCAGCAGGTCCTGAATTGGCACCTCTTGGCCTGCAGCTGCTGCTCGGAAGATATCCGTGTCGTGGTCCTCCAAAGCAGGTGCATCCTAACATGCGACACTCGGCGCAAGCGGTTTGCTCATGCCATGTTCTTCTTGGATGAGCTGCTGCAATGCCACAAGACAACACCGGATGCACTTTAAGTGCGTGTGGAAAGGGACCCAGGTGAACATCACATGAGCTCTGCTTCTGCAGTCCTTATGCTCGTCGATGAGGCCTGGTTGTGGGATTGTGTCATCCGGAGGCAACTGCCTGCTCGACCTTGTGTCGTCAAGCTTTGCCTGTACACTGTACAACGTACAGCAACCCTCTGCGACTGTGTTGTTTCAACCTCCCGCTGGCTGCATGACCATTGCGAGGAATGGTGCAGTCTGGCTCTTGGGCTCGACCTTTTCGGCACTGACTCCAACTAAGCGCACCGCTCTGCATTGACCAAGCCGGCGCCTTCGTTTCTCACTCTCTTGCAGCTGCTACTATAGTACATGTTGACAGTTCGATTCTTCGGCATGCAGCCAAAGCCACGAATCTGACCGAGGTCTGTCCTCAACAAGCGATGCTGTCAACTGGTGGTCAACATGTTCAAACATGGCATCACGCTACCACAGGCTACTTGTCGCGCAAAGGCATGTGGACTTTGGCAGACTGTCGTCGAGCACATCATCTTCCCGTCAAGCTGCGTGACTGGCCGGGATTTGCTGGAAAATACTTCGTTGGTGCTTCCATCCTCTTCGTCTTCAAACTGCCTCAGGTGCCGATTCTGCCGGCTATGGCCCGTCTTTAAAGCGTTGTTCTGGCCGGGGTGCAAAATTTGCTGCTGCTCTGCTTTTCGAAGCCGAGTCTTCTCACGGAGGATCCGCCCAGTAGGTGCCTGATCCGAGTTTATTCGACACTCCGGCGACTGTTTGTCTCAGGGCCCCGGCATAGAACATGGTCTTGCTCGTTACGTCTACCCGCTCGCGCAGGACGATGAGCTCGTGCTCTGAGCGTGGCCACGGCAAGAACTTCAGGAGGGTTTGGCCTCACTTTCAACTTGTGTGGCACCATCTCTTCACACCCGATACCTTCAAACTCCCACGTCGGCGTAAGATGCTCCCAGACCCACAACAAAATGTCCAGACCGATCTCTGCAGACCAGGGACTCCGCTGCTTGCGCGACCCGACAATTGTCACCTCGTTGACAAATTGGGCAAATTGCTTCGAGCGGGCATCATTTCGACGGCCAGCCGCTGGCTGACTTAGCCAAGCGGCGAAAGCAACTTCTGCTTGCAGATCGAAGTTTTCAGCGGGGATGCGCAACCAGCCAGTGAGCAGATTCATATACCTGATGGAGTAGTCAACCGTAATCTTTAGCCAGGTGACATGTCAGAAGGGTATGGGACAACCGGGCGGCCTTCTGTACTTTGCATCAACGAAGGTAGTGTTCAATTCATTCCAGGTCGGGGTGGAGGTGTAAGCGTACTTCGTCGCGACGGGGGCGTTCCTTGAAGCAGAAAGCCGAGATGACAGGGAATGCCCCTGTGCAGATCCGAACGCTTGACAGGTCGAGGGCCTACGGTCTTAGTTGAATTTTCAGGCCGGGATCCGCATAAGCAGCCCGATAATCGTCAGCTTCTTCTCAATCAACGTGACTTCATGTTTCTCATCGAAGAAATACATGGCTATCAGCGCTGAGAAGAGACATACCCAAGTCACGAACTGGGAAACGGTGGATGCATCGATTTCTTAGTTGTTCAAAGCTTTGGCTGGTTCAGACACTCTGCCAGCGTGGAGCTAGATTCAGCTACATGCTGCCGCAGGGCTGGAAAAGATCCAGAAACCTCTGTTCTTGAGGCCAGTTTTCCCACGATACAGTGTCAGCAGTACGGGGTATGATAGTGGTCCCAAGACGCTGTAGAGCAACTGTCCGACGAGTTCCTCGGCGTGGTGGAACACCACACGAGGCCTCAAAAAAGCCCCCGCCCCTGAAGTCGCATATAGACACCAGGAGTCGATAAAGAAGACGCGATAATGGAACACCTCGGATACTTCCGTCACCCAGTTGTTCAGGTCCTTGTGGAAATCGATCGCAGAATCTCGGATCTCCCCATCCTTCCGTTCGCAGGCACTTCCGCAAACAGCAAGTGACTATGATGGAAGTGTACAGGGTTGGCAGTCTCCTCTGGGCAGACGGCCTTGGGCTCGCCAATGTTGGCTCGTGGTTGTTCCGCCGGCTCGGGTGCGCCCTCGCTGCGCTCACTGTGCTCACCTGTTGAGGTTCTGGGCTCTCCATCATGGTCCGATTCCATGCTGGGACTGGGACCACTAGTCACTAGCCTGCCTGAGGGAACGTACATCACGGCATTGCTGATCTCAATGGATTGGCCCTGCCAGGATGCAGGTGTGGGATAAAACCGCATGTTCAATGCGTGCAGCCACTTCATCCCCTCTGTGCGGAACACCAGCCCGCGGCCTCCAGAGCCTGGAGCTCGTCCTGCTCTTCTGAGCAGGTGCACTGCGCGCAGCCTGCAAAGGCTCATGAGCCCTTAACTCGACCTTCCTCAAGGAACATTCGTGGCCTCCGGGGAACAAAGTGCCATTTGCAGCCATTCTTGTCCATTGTTGCCGAGATGCCGAAACAAACTACACTGCCTACTTCGCGACACACGAATCACGCTTAAGATATGCACCAGGGCTTTCGACGAAAGTTCAGATATCTGCATACATACATGTGTATGTGTATATATATATATACACATACATTTATAACTATACACAACTATCTACATACGAACGTGCATATAACACATGTTATAATTATGTGTATATATACATATGCATATGCATACCATACGGAAGTCCACATGTACATGGCACATGTACATATAGATTATATAGATGTAGACACATACATACGCATGCATCTCTCGCTTCGAGCCTGCCACGGGTTGGCTCGGGATGGCGGCTTTGTGCAGACTGAATTCGGGCGACGGTCTCCGGACCGTTGAAGCATTTTTGGGCCTTTATTTCACATTGTGTTTACGTGCAAGGAGGCGTGTTTACGTGCAAAGAGGCGTGTCCGACAGGACTCAAGCCTTGGCAAGGAAGAACATGCATCTGTCAGTCTCTCTCTGTATAAATATAGATATATGCATATATACGTACGCATATGCAGGTTCACATGTGTTTTATGCAGATATACACACAGGACAACCTCGAAGGTCTGCTGTTGTGCAAGGAAGAGTCTCCAGAACACAAACTATGGCTTGTATGCAGCAGCACCTGCACGGAGGCTGGAATTCAGGCTCGCATGCTTACAGGCACGCGTATGGGAATACTACACCACTCCATCTGGATATGCAGCCATAGATAGTACAGTGTCCAGGCACGCATGCATGTGCATTTGTGCGCATGGTTTGGTGCATGTGCGATGTATATGCATGAAGCAAGCAGGCATTTATGTTGATATTGTGTATATGCTAGGGTGCGCGCATGACCTGCACATGTACTATGCGCACATTCATGCATGCAGCATGCAGCATGCACGCATGTTCGTATGAATGTATGCTTGGATGTAGGTATGCAGGTAGACAAGTAGGTACTTAGGTAGGCAGCTACGTACCGATGAATGGATGAATGGATGGATGCATATCATGCCTACCATGCATGCATGTACGCCTGTGTATGTGTAAACATATTACATGCCTGTATACAAATGTGTACGCCCTGGCTAAAGCATGTGTCAGAACAAATGCTTGTGCACACACACACACACACGCAGTGACAGGATGACAGAGGTAGACAACATAGACACGCTCGTCTTCGGCACTAACGCTCGATGCCGATGCCCGGGGTAGGGGCGGGGGATGGCGGGGGTGGGTAAGCAGGAACACCAAGGAAGACGGGGACACATGGCATGCTTCCCCGCAGGCGAAGCCTAGTATACTCATCGCCGAACACTCGCAAGCACGTGGACAAATTTGAACAGGCACGAACATGACCGCAACCTATTAGGTTACTAGATGTTACTAGATATGAAAAGGTGCCCAACAACAGAACAGAACACATACAAAAGCACGTGCAGTATGTACAGTTGACGGAATGTAAAAATTGCCAGAAGCAACCAACTACAGAAGTTGCTTGTAATGAGCTATGGGCCGTGGGCACGGAAAAGCATGGACTAAATTGACGACGATGCATATCAGCACAGGACAGAAGAGGCTTCGTCTTGTGAACTTGCGCTTCCTTCGTGAGGCTGCTTTCTTTACCGGGTGTTTGCCATCACCTGGTCACGCATCTTGGCGTATTCATTCAGGCCGGATTGATCCTCCGCAGCCTACGTTGTGTCTCAGTCTTGTGTTGTGGACTTACTCGGACAATCCATTCAATCCGCCGCCTGCCAATCCATTTGTCAGGCATGCAACTTACCCCAACTCTCACCATATTAATATCTTCATGATGACTTTCCTAGCTGGGACGACTTGTACTGACAATTGAGGGAATTGTGCTGTTTGGAAGAAAGCTCGACAGGCGTAATTCCCCCCCCCTTTTCGATCTCTTGAGGGACCACTTAAGTAAAACAGCATCTAGTAATCTAATCTAGTAGTGCCACATCATCAAAGGAGGTACAGTGGCAGGGCACACACCGTCCATAGTTGATGCAGTCGGAGGATGTTCACTTTTCGCTTCGACATGTCAACGCCCGAGGTCTTCAGCGCCGCCAGCATGTCGTGGAGCTCTTTCATGAACTTGTCTGCCATCGGCTGGACTACTCTGATCGGCCGCACAGGAATCGTGGCGTTGGCCTTGATCTCGCGCATGGCATCTGTCACAACTCATCATCGCAACAGATGAAGAGCGGCACCTCAGCGTGGCACTGAGGCCACAAGGAACACAAGCCGAGGTGCCGAAACGCAGAGGCGCGAGCGCAGGTGATCGCCCCCCAGCCTCATAACATCGTAACCCGGATAGTGCCGCAGCAACGTCTATGTGCCGAATGCAAACAAGTAGCCCAGAACCGTTGGAACACCGAGCATGAAGTAAGTCAGAGGAGATTTCCTGAGGGTCGGTGCACGTTTGCAACTCGAACATGGATGCGAAGCTACTTCATGTTCTCGCAACGAGATGCTGACAGATGCAGCATGATGGCCGATAACATGCACATTGCGGTGGAGAAGGGCAAGATCTAAGCCGGCAGAGGTGGCACGGTTGCGACAGCAGAGCGCGTGAAGTCTCTGGATTGCTGGGAATCCAGCACTTACCGACAGCATCACAAACCGGAAGAAGCACAGAACGCACTCGTCCTCGCTGTCGTAGCCTCCCCGAAGGGCTCAGAGCCGCAGGCGCAGGCGGCGGTCTGTTGGCGTTTTCTTGTCAGCTCCCGGCCTGGCTTCAGCCTCGCTTGCAAGAGCAACTGGTTGGCCACGGCACTGAGCAAAGTGAAGAGGCATACCTGCACAAACAAAGCACCACGACGTGCAATCATCGTCCATGATGGCCATGAGCATGACTCCAAGACTGGGCCAGGCCAGCAGGTTCGTGGAGTGAAGCGGGTGCTGATCATCGCCTTTGCTGTGCAGCCGCACATCACTGCCGGTGCTGAGCGTGCCGCTGCTGCTCAGGCCCAGGCAGTGACTCGGATGGAACAGGCACATTTGGCAGCGAAGCCCATTTTCAGCGTACCTGACTGTTCCGAAACTGAGCCGAGGCTTCTCTGGCCGACATACCAAGAGCCCAGCCAAGCATACAAGTAAGCTGCAATGCACATCCTGGGGAGTGCTGCTCGCTTCACAAACTGCTTGTGCTCCGTTGGCTCTGAGCATCGCGCTGTTGCGGGAAATCCTGCACAAAGAACTTAAAGACAATCCTCAGCTGCTTTCTCATATGCCTGCCAGTTACCTCCCGTAGCTCACATCAAGGCAAGGGGCACGCGGCTCAGAAGCTTGCCAGTGTCCACCTGCAGTCTCGCCAACACATCTGGATTCGGTGGCAGGTGGTGCCTTCGGAATTCGTACTGGCAGCACCTGCCCTACCCTCAAAGACACTTGAGTGTTCCTTTCGGTGTTGAGCTGCGCGAGACTGTGTTTTCGGCGCGGGGGCTCGTTATCACGAAGGGGCGATCCTCGACAGGGGTCGGTTGCAATGACGCATTTTCTGCGTTGCCAGCGGCTGTGAGCACATTTTGAAGCATGCATTTCGGGAAAACTGTCGATGGAGTAGCTTGAGTTCAAAGTAGCTTAGTGTGACGAAATTTCGCGTGACGAAAGTTCACGTTGGAAAGCCCAGACATTGTACAGGATCATGTCATGGCAGACGTATCTGAAATCAACACGAACTCCCAAGAAACCTTGCAATCAGTAACCCTATACTTGGAAGACCCATCGAAGAAAAAGTCATATGTATTCGATTGAGCAAAAATGCCCAACCCTAAAAACATCGTTGAAGAGTAGGAATTCCTCTACCAACTACCAACCCCTTGCCCCTCGCCGAAGTCCGAAGATCGGGAACCTGAAGTCCGAAATCCGAAACCCCGGTCCCAAAATAGAACCCTTGCGTCGCATCATCCGCATCAAATCACAGCACCTGCCCATATCCGAACCGGACGTCATCATCGCCCCTCCTCAGCCTCCTCACCCACCCCCTCCCCTCCCCAGCCGCCCCCAACACCACACGCAGAAGAGCGCAAGACCAACGAAATGAGAAGCCCCACTGAGCACCTCCCGAGAAATCTGCACATCCAAACCGTGAAACCTGAAATCGGAGGAGTCACTGGAGAACGTCATGCCAAAGACACGCAGGCCAAATATGCCTGAGCCCTTGGGCGTCTTAACATCTCGGTCTAAGGATCCCAGTCAGTACCTCATAAACCAGCCCTGGAATCGACTGGGCCCTAGGCAAACAAGAAGAAGCGCCGCAGGACCTGAGACTGCAGAAGGCGGAGCCATCCAGAGACGATCAGACGTCGGAGAACGCATCTCTTGGCCTCCCGCTACCCCAGCAAGGAGGAGCTGAACCTTCGAGTGTGAGCCATTTACACGAGAGACTTCCGCTTCAGCTCGAGCGCTGCACCATTAGGAAGAAGCCCGTTGCAGATGCCGTAAAAGAGAGAACCTTGCGGCTTGACGACACTGACATGCAGCAAGCACATGCACAAATTGCAAATGAGGTGAATCGGGTCGCGCGCAAAGAAATTGGGTACTGGAGGATGGGGGTGGGGAGGGGGGGAAAGAGTTGGCGGGGGGAGGGAGATCGGGGCCGGCAAAGAGCCCAGCTGATGCTCATGATGCTGGCCGTCCCAGATGCTGATGAAGGCGACACTTTCAAGAAAACGGCTTCAAGCCATCGCATCTGTTAAACGCGCAAGAGACACGATATCTACAGCGTTTTCACGTTTTCGCAGCCAGCCGAGACATGGCGATGCTGGCCGTCCAGCGGTCCAGATGCCCCAACACCAACTTGCAAGCGCGGGCACTGGGGGACCCCAGCTTCAAGCTCCCATTAGAGATAACCTTTAGGGCGTTAGGAATCCCGTCCTATCGTCAAGAGACAAGAGAGGCGCACCCTGTGGTGCCGTCCTTGCCCTCGCTCGCTGAAGTTCTGCCTGCAAGCGGCAAAATTTCTTCACGAAAGCCCCAAGTGGTCACAGGAATCTTCGTCTGGTCTACTTGATGCTTTGGAGATGGCTCGTGCTATCAGCAATATCCCCGGCGCGCCAGCTGCCCTCGAAGCTGCACTGCTTCTGCTGATGAATATCCTGGCAGCAGGCATACACTGATGCGCGCAACATCCAGGACTTAGACTGCGACTGCAGCTGCTCTCTTTCTGAATTAAATGGGAGACTAATTCAAACGACCGATTTTAAGCCAACCCCGAACCCAAATCGATCAGTTGCACCTCCAGGTGCGCAATCCGAGAGTCCACCACAAAGATGTCAATGCGCGCCTCTATAGCACAAACTCGTGCAACGAGTGCCCAAAAAAACACAAAGGATGTCCAAGAAGGCAAGTGCAACCCTGATCTTCATGGAGAGCGACAAAATCACAACAATTTTAATGAAACAGAAGACGGTGAAATTTCGTCGGCCTCTTCTGCATACTTGGACTTGAGATTCACGCTGCCTTCCCAGGCCGGCTCCTGCGATAGACGTAGATGCGCCCAGTACGGAAATCCACGCAGGTCTCCAGTGCAAAAGCAGAATCAGGTCAGAAGAGGCAGAGGCGAGGAAGCTTGTGACGCCTCTCGCTTCTCGGTGATCACTTGGTACCTTCAAGGTCTAGCTTGCGCAGCAATTCCCCTGGAATTTGCATGCCAACCTGCTGCCCCAGCCGTGGCTAAGCTGGCTGAGTGAAGAGCCCGGCAGAGGGCCTTGGCAGAAGCAACCCTTCGTGTCATTTTACGTGCCTCACAATTAGGCCGCCGCTCTTGCCAAGTGGATGAAGGCTCACCTTTGCATGGCTGGCTTAGCAGCACAGTAAACGCTTGACATCGGCCGACACCCAGACCCCCAGGGCCTGCCACTGAGCACTTGGGTGCGGCTGCTGCGGCTGTATCTTAGGATTGCCATGCTCGCATCATTGTCAGCCCATGTTTCCATGCAGCTGTCCTATCTTGCAGCACTTAGCGCCCCGACCCCTAAAAGGAATGTTGGCGGATGTGACCTCGATCGCACCGCTTCATGCGCCATCGGAAGTGGAAACAAGCTCAAATCAGACCACATCCCTCGAAGGCTCGGGATGCTACGCGGTTCGGAAGGAGAAAGACTGAGTCTTGGGTATGACGTAGTCAAAGTCGCCCTGACGCCGGACTCACCGAAGTTGCACCATAACGATGTCTACAGCCAGGAATAGCCAACCAGCCCCTATAGGCAGGCCCCCTTCTCGGGCACTCTCGCAGTTGCAAGGATGCTGGCTGCTCCTTTTCCTCATGCAAGCGAACAACCCCGAGTCCCGCGGCTCCGCAAAGAAGGCCTGCCGGAAGCAACGAAGTCGCTTGGGACGAGGGGGCTTGGGCCGCCAGTGGCATGGTCATGACAACACAGGTCAGGATCTCTTGTCTGCTGTCGGCCGTCACGCGTCGGGCACGCAAGCCATGCAAGTTCGGCCCCCTTCGGGTTGGCCTAACCTGAGACTGTGAGACGCAACTGCAATCCTGCACAACGGGTGCGTGCGCTATGTCAAATTCGATCGTCAATTGCTTGCAACGTATGTTTGCTTGGGGACGCTCGACAAACATGAGGAGGAGAAAACGCGACAAGAGAACACAGGCGCCCCCAGCAAACGTCGTTAGGAAATTCCTGTACACCTCGCAGCCGAGACATCTTCGATGCAGTGCGAGAACTTTGTTGAATAAACCGAAACGAATTCAAGTTTGCCCTAGTCGCTAGAAGATAGGCTGACGACTGGCTCACCCAGGTACTGTCAGCCTTGCAAGACAAACAGTGATTGCATCAATGCACGGGCTGTCTAGAGTCTAGATAGAGCCTAGAGTCGAGAGAGTCTAGTTACTCTAGTTCTGTGCTGGTGCAGAAAGTCTCCGGTGAGTTGAGGTTACTCAACGTTGCCTGGTTTCGAGTGCCTGTGCTTTGAAGTCAGGCGCTCAAAACGCAGGCATTTTGGGCGATGCGACCAGCCTAGCCCAGGAACTTCACCTTGCCTTCGGTTTCAAGCTTTTCACCTGGCACGACGATCCGCAGACGAACAAAACTTGGGACCTCACACCACTTCAAGACAAAGTAGGAGTGGAAAACCTGCGGTCTGCAATAAGGTCGGAATTGTCAGCTTCTCTAAGAAAGGATACAAAGATGCTTATTATTCTTATGCCAGATACTGAACGTAGCAAGTGCAAGTCTGCTCCTAAGAGGCGCTGTTCCTTTAGTCGGTCGTTGGACAGCTTGTACGTCTGTAAGACTTAAACAAGAACATATACAACCCATGGAGGGCTGCAGTATTGCATCAAATCAAGTTGAGCCAGGCCGCCCCAGGCAGTATCGAGGCGCTCAGCTCCGACACCTCCATGCATGGCTTCTCGGCTTCTCTTAGGAAGGCCTTCTGCCTGTGTCCTGGTACCTGGTCCTTTTTGAGCGAGCGCACGTGTGTGAGTGAGTGAGTGAGGGAGTGCGGGTGACTGTGCGTGAACATGTGTGAGTGCTAGTGTTAGTGTTAGTGTTAGTGCTAGTGCTAGTGCTAGTGCTAGTGCTAGTGCTAGTGCTAGTGCTAGTGTGCGTGTGAGTGTGAGTCTCTGTGGCTCTGTGCGCTTGTTGTTTTGGAGACAATCGGCTGTGCACACTGGGCATTCGCAAACGTCCGCTGAACACAAGTTATGCAGCCACGCACGAATGGTACAATATCTGGCATCTGCAAAACCTATTACACTCAAGGAAGAACGACGCAGACAAGAGGGATGCCGTCAATGAACGGGTCAGTGCACACCTGACACAATGGCACGGCGATCATACCGTCTGGAGCTCTGGAACCGAAGCGGTGCCAGCAAAGGCCCTCTGCACCGCAGACTGGGAAGATAATCTACCCGGCTAGCTACGTTGCTCCCGAAAGTGTTCTCCAATGGACATGGCACAGGCAAGTCGCTGCCGCTGGATCGGATAGCACGGCCACATGGGGCAGTGGCCCACCTCGAAATAGCTGCCGCGCTTGAGGAACAGGTCTGCAAGCCACAGCCAAGAGGCTGTCTGGACAGCCTGAAGCTTCAACATCGTTATGCCCAAAAGCGAGCGCCTAGATCCTAACCCACCAACATCGCATATCAGAGCCGCCGCGTACGAGATCAAGTCAGCTTAGCAGATTAGGAAGAAGGTCACTGAACGAGAACTCAGTGTCCAGCCAGCAATGTCGTCTGCAAGATTGGATGCTGCAGGTATGGTGCCAATACCTCTCCACTGTCGTGCTTCACAAACTTCAACCATTGTCGGCATGCCCACAGGAGCTCAGAAAGACTGGCATCAGTTCAATTTGGAACGGTTCGCTTCCTCGCGCACATCCCCATCCCCAGCAACCTTCAAAGGCCTTTCAAGCCCTCCAAAACCCATGAATGGTGTTACACGTGCAACCCCCAGGGTGATTTGTGGAAAGCTATCGTATAGGCACAGGCTATCTTCAGCCTCTGCAGTGCTACATCTCCGCACCAAGTCTTACTGCCAATCAGCGGGCTCGAATCCCGTCTACACGACCACGGCGCTCTGCTTGGAGTCTGAAACGCGAACATACGCGAACTGAACCTTGCACACCGTCCTGAACCAGCACGAAGATAGTTGGAAATGCCAGGAAGTACGCCGACCCGGCGATCTCGAATATTTGCAAAAAGTTTTGGAGCTTGATGCCGCCTGACACAGGCAGCCGTTGCACAGAGGCCTCTGTGACGAAGAGGAAACGCTTGGCCCTGGGCCTGCCGATCTCAGTCGCTGGATGCCTTCCAGGGAAGGCATTCTGAGGCCGAGTCTCGATGTGGCGGCACAGCTTCCGCTCCACTCCGCTCTCCAGCCAAGGAGCCACTGCGAAACCAGGCGAAGAGACTCAAACGAGCTGTAAGAAGGATCCAGCCAACGAGCCCCTCGTTCTCGTGGTACTTGAAATCCTCCGCATTTCCAGACACGATAGGCTCGCAGCACTCACGCAGAAGCATGGCAGCACTCCTCGGCCTGTAGCTTACCCATCGCCACCAAGGCCACGTGTAGGAGAGTGATCACAGCGACCACGGGCACTAGGAGTTCAACCTCTAGATCTACTCTAATGGGACGAAGTACAGGTTCACCAGTCTTGCAGCCCCTCCTCGCTCAACTTTGAGCGAATCAACGTGTAGCCCTGAGCTATTGCCTCAGAAAAGACAAGAAGCACTAACAGCCTTCTCGCATGCTATCAGCTCAACCAGAGATCCGTTTTAGGTCTGCGGTGCGGACTGAGCCCCGGGCAATCAACAGAGAGGCGCTCGCAACCTCTGGCAGAGCACGCCCCAAAATCCGCCACACCGCTTTCCCGGCTGCCAGTGCCAGGAGCCGCGCTTGGCTCAACATGAAGAGCACCTCGGCGAGTCCATCCGCCATCGGCAGCCCTTGGCCTCACAAAAAACAGCAAAGGGATGACAGCACCAAGCAGACCGAGCACAGACGTGCCAAGGAGCCATTCTTCTTGTACATCAAGAGATGTACTAAATGAAGCGCCTCAAGGTCTTGGCAGCATCTCGGGAGCCGGGTGCGCAACACTTCCGCCTGCCTGCGATGCCCAATGCAGGCCCACCGCAAACAGCAAGCCACGAACTACAGGATGAAGCCGTCCTAGCAGATGTCGGGATGCTCTTAGTGCTCTTAGTGACACCGGCGGGGGCGGGCCAAGGCGGCGGCCTAGGCTTTGACGAAGGGCTCTGCTTCTGGCCACGAACCAGCAGGCCATCGCAGAGAGCATCAGCAGGACGAACACCGTGGCAGTCGGCATGTACCTTCAAGAGTTTGAATGCACTTATTGGCATCAGGCATGCTTCCAGTTCCCCGGCCTCATTTCCAAACTCAGCTCTGAGTCATCGAACTGCCTCGGTCACTTCGCCCTGCACGCAGCTGGCACTGCACGAGCCAGGAGCCTCCAGCGAATCTCGTAGTCCACTGTATAGCCTTGGGACGGAAGGACGTCGGGCAAATACGGGCTAGACTTGGCCTAGACCTCTTAGACTCTTGAAGGTGCTTAAACTGTCTACGCCGGGAAGCTAAAGCTCCGGTCTCCGGGCATGCCCCGTGCAAGCTGATCTGGACAATCAGAAAGGGCCTCGGCAGTAGCTCAGCTCTTGTGAACTTCAGCTCAAGCGCTGCCGAGCCACGAAGTACCAAATGTGAGGACGAATCGTCTGATACCTCGATAGTATGCATCCAAAGCGGTGCCATCATTGTCAGGGGGGGCTGAGGGCAAAGCAACATTCCGACTTCCCACGGGCCCCACTCACCGTGCCTAAGCTCAGCTTGGAAGAATCCCACTTCTTGCACACATTGCCTGGAGACCTTGCCAACACACACACATGTACAAAGACGGCAGTTGCAGCAAGCGTCTGCCCGGGGACAAGCATTCCGTGGGTCTTCCTCGCGGGCACATCCTGGCATTCTCCGACATTTTACCGCCGCATGCTCTGCACCTGACCCAAACCCCCGAAGCCACCATGCCGGCTTCGACAAACTAAAACAAGAGGTGCCGAACAGGCCTCCGCCCGCTTGCAAGCAGAGAAGCTTCCCTGCTTTGGCCAATCCTCATCCAGGAAGATCTCCAAGTCTGGTCTAGGCAAAACCTCAGATCTGCCGATGTATTCTTCAAGTCCCCGGACTTGCAGAGCTAGTCTGCGAGAAGCAGGCCTGATCCTCATGCAAGATGTTGTGAAGCCTCTGCCGAAGCGGATGATGATGCTGTCAGTGTGATTCGAGGCCACTGGGGAAGAGCCTGCCTCAGCCGAATTTCATAGCGCCCCGTGCCGATCGCCTCAGAACTCGCTCTCCGTCACGAGTTGACGCACAACGAGGCCCGAGGCCCCGGCATAACCGAACTTGCCTGGGCGGCTTATGGACACTTGGAATCCGGGAAGCTCTGGGCATTCAGGATCCAGGGCTCAGGGATGTGCAGGCCAAGATGCCGAGAAATCTCCACTGCTCTTGCTCTTCTGCTGCCGCTCCTCCGAACGTCAGCGTCCCTGATTGTACCTTGCCTCAGTACCAGCGGGTACCGACATGGTCAAGCCCTCGGTCTCCGAGATGATGCCAATAACGTGCGAAATCCAAAGTTGTAACGCTGGGACACACTCGACGCACATGAAGCGCATCACCAGCATTCCAACTAGTAAGGACCGCTGGGTGCCTGGGCCAAGTCATGCAGGAGTGGGCAACATGAGGTGCGGCATGTGCACATCGAGGGTTGACGCTGCAATGTCCGGGCCACTCGGCTTCATGTTCGCAATGTAACATTCACGATGCCCAGCCCGCCGACTTCCACAACCGAGTGCGGGGCGAGCAGACATGATGAGCCCGTGCATGGTAGCAGCCATGCAAGCAAACGGCTAGGCTGCTGAGGATCTGATCAAAGCCAAAATGGCTGCGAGCATTGACAGCTACCCTTGCCAGCGGCTTGCACATGTTGGCATCTTCTTCAGCGACTCATCACCGGTCACAAGTTGCCTGCCTCGCGTTGCGTCCTTCGCTCCACGAGGCACCGGCCTGCAACGAGCAGGCAAGTAGCAATTCCGAGCCACATGAGACACTACCTTCAGGTCGTTCTGCTTCCGTTGTTCCAGGGTCTTCGTCTTCGTGTGTGCCTGTCGCCTTCAACTCATCAATTGCCATGCACGTCCCGCTATAGACCTACGGGTGTTAAGCCTTGAGCTATGTAAACGCTACTCCAACCAAAAGCTGCGATTCGCTACGAGCGCGCACTTCAGCGTTAAGAGCTGGAGGAAGACTCGCAGGCAACGTCAATCGGTATAGCATGCAATGATGCTCACCACGGCGGCTGAAGAACAAGGGGCCAGAAAGCCAGTCAAGAGTTCGACGTGTGCTTGCTAAGGCTCCACTGGGCACCAGTCGTCTAAGACACTGCAGTTTGCGTGTCACGCTGTTACGAAAGGACGAGCGCCGACACCGAAAGAAAACGACACAAAGAAAAAACACAGACCAGCACAAAAACTGAGTTGTTGCAGGCAGCATGCACGAAGGAACCATGTTGTAGCAGCTCATGGTGGCCACGAACCCGCACAGCCCCAGACACATTTTCCCTCCTGGTCGGTACATCTCCAACAAGTATATGGGCGAGACACTTTGCGAGACACTGTTGCCCCGCTGCACTACAGCTCGCTGCAGGCCAACGGAATAGTCTCCATCAGCTCTGGTGCTGCAGAAGTCTCATAACAAAAGTAAGGCGGAGGGCAGAAAGGCAGGCGCAGTGCGGTGTAACATGACTGCTCTATCTGCGCCATTCTGCCCTTCCTATATCGGCACTTCAGGTCTGTACCCGCGGCTGCTTGTGAAGTGGTTGGTGTTGTTTCCTCGGGAGGCATGCCTGCAAGCCTCTCTTCACGCGCAGACAATGAATGGTCACAGCTGAGCTCGAGGCTGTACCATTCTGCTCCCAGCCATATGGTGCTCAAACCAAGGAGCTCGGTGCTCAAGTCTATCAGCGTCACGTAGTTTGACCAGTTCTTGCCTGGATCCACCATTGCCTGCGCCAGTCTGTCGTCACTTTGAAGAATTGCTTGCGTTGTAAAGTTTGATCGGTTGCCTTGCGCCACAGGATGTGGTAGTCCGTTCCGGGGACCGGGAGAACGGATTCCCCATTTGCCATCATGCTCAGGAGGTGCCCCTGGTTTCGGACTCACACTTTCGATTCGCAGCCACTGCAACCACGTTTCACATGGCACATTGTGAATACCTAATGCCTTTTCCCTAGACCAAAGTTGCCGTGGCCTTGATGACCTCGGGAGATGCAGGCAACCAGCCAGCGACGGCCTCTGGGCTCCAGGTGCGGCAATCTCCTTTTGCGGTATTGTTTGTGTACCTCGGTACATGCGCAGACAAGCCATCGAGTCTTTACAGTCAGTGCTCCATCAGTCTCCCTCACTCCCCGTGTTGCCAAGCTGCATGTCTGCGTTGTAGTCTTTGCCTGAACACCACATGATGTCGGGCCCAGCTCCCATGCCATAGCGGTCAGAGCCGCCGTAGAAGACGCTGCCTGAGTGGGCCAATTCCAGAAGAAGCTGCCACTTCGGTTTTCACAGGTGATCACTCTGTCTATCTCTGTCTGATAACCTGGCAAACCTCCGCATGCATGTCTCCCCGTGTCCAGGACAGACATGACAGGCAGTATCTACCTAGAAGCTGCACTACTTGCCTGAAAACTGGTATGAATGAAGCTGCTGAAGCTGCCGCAGAATGCCACCAAGGCACTGTTGTAGTCAGCCCAGTCGGCAAGCCAACCGTCCTTAAACCTAGGGGCCATATGCGACCACTGCCACTTGCTCATGCCACCCCGCAACTCACAGCTAAGTCAGGGACAGCTTCTGAAAGGCTGGGAAGGAATTCACCGGATGCGTAGTGTAGTATGGTATCTGAACCACGTAGGACGACCAGTCGGAGAGCAAGGGGTGACCAAACATCTGAAGATTCGGATGAAGGGCACGGCCGACAACTTTATTCCACATTGTATGAATGGCCGGCATCGAGCAATTCTCCTGGCCACGATGTCCGCAAACCTGGACGGGCAGCAACCCTTATCTGCACAAAGCGCCACGTCGTGTCCAAGAACTTGGATCCCGACAATTCGATCGGCCAGCCATGCGGCTGTGATCTCTTCAGTGAAGGGATAGTATCCATCAGCCTGTCAGGGAGCATGCGTTGGAGCAGCGAGCCGTACTCCCCTCCCCAATTGTAATGGACCTCTGGCCAAGAAATTCCAGTACAAAGGCCGTTGTTGTTCATGAGCATGGGAATGCCCGTGCCATTGTATCCCTCCACCACATCCTTAGCATCTGTGTTCTTGGTCTTCCTCAGAGATGTCAAGGCCCCTGAAACAAAGCTCAGCTTCTGGTGAAGCGAAGGCCTGCAGGCAAAGCATGCTGTGCCAGTCCACCATGTCCATGAGCCTCATAGAGGAACTAGGGGAGCATTCAGACGTGGTCGTGCTGTCTTCAACTCACCCAAAGCATCCTAAGTCCTAAGTCTTTAGGTTGCAGTTGGATCCGGATGGAATGTGTAGCGAGTCGCTTCTCCGTCAGCCTCGCGATCATGCCAGTTGTGTCCGTACGCCTCTCGACGCATGCTCACAAAACGGGCACACGACAAACCTGCAGCCCTATATACGTTCTCGCTACTCTTCTACAGATTGTAACATGATAAACCAGCTTGCCTCACCCAATGGTTCAGCACGTATGTCTGCACAAACATCACCTGAGCTGCTCGAGCCGGCTAGGTTAGAAATCAGACTTTTTTGAGATGCGGCTGCAGTGCACATGCCCTTATGCTTGTGGGAATTGTCCACGCCGGCCAGGAAACTCCAACATAGAAGAGGCCCGTTGACATCACTGACCACACTCCGTTCACTTTGTCGCCCGCCTGGCAAGCTCTGCCATCTTCAACTTCCACATCTTCCACCCCTTGCCGTGACCCGCCGGCCTCTGCCAGCAAGGCACCTGTCGACTCCTCGAAGTAGCGTGGGACCCAGCCCTTTGGCCCGCGGGTGAAGTTCCAGGACATGCCGGCTTTGGCCGGCGGTGGGATGTTTGCATAAGAGGAGAGTGTCAGGTTCACGCGCTCCAGCAAGTCCTGTGGGCGATCGAGTCAACTCAAAGAGCTGAAGGGCGACCGAAGTGACTAGAAGTGTCCGCCCTCATCTCCTGGTCCGATATCCAGCCCATGGAGTGTGCGATGCACTCCATGATGATGCCCATCCCAGTGGTGTCTGAAGAGCCCAGCTTTGCCTTGGCTGGCACAATCTCGAAACGCTCTGCCTGTTCTGCCAGCCTTGCCTTGCCAGTGTCGAGATCGATGTGATCCGTGTAGCCTTGGTGTTGGTAGACGAAAGCTCTCGGAAACCATCCCAAAGACCAAAAAGCTTGAACATTCGCTGAGCGACAGCCTGAATAATCGTTGCGGGATCTTCGCCAGACTTCGTAGTTCCCCCGCGCCAGGTTCTTGAAAGCATCGTCCTCTGTCTTGCACAGCGTCTGCATGCAGGGGCCAAGGTCGTCGGTCGTGTTCACCCGGAGAGGCACTTGGCCGGCAGGGCATGGCCCAGACGTGGCAGCACAGAGTCTCCAGCAATTGCCGCCGAAGAAAGACTTGTCTTTCCAGACCTTTGCACAGGCTGACAGCAGCTTTTCAAGGCAAATCTTCAGTGGCAGAGCATGCTTGCTTCATGCCCAACCTTATTCTGGATGACAATCGTCTGACAAACATGTCGTCCAACGGCGATGTACCCCTCGTTGCACTGGTAGCTACATTCATCTCCGAGCTTGCTGGCAACGCACTCGTTCCCAGGCTTTCGGTCTGAGAAGGGGATCTCCTGACCAGCCAAGCAGACCGAGACCGGCGGCGCCGGAGTTGTTGATGTTGTTGCAGGCTGCACAGTGGTGTTTGCCACGGGTTCTGTCGCTTGCGGCGTGGATGTCGTCGGCGGCAACGGCGAGGACGATGATTGCACAGCTGGCGGTGCTGGAAGGTCGGGTGGCAAGCTGGCAGCGACACCGGAGCTGTTCGAGACGTTGGGCACCTTCTCTTGTGAAGCGAAGCCCCGAGAGACTGAAACCCGAAACCCTTACAGCTGTTTCCACGGCTTCTCGCCTTCAGTACCCGTCGCTGAAGGGCATTGAGATGGCAGGCTCCCTCGCTGGGAGCCCCAAGGCAGTCATCGTCGCCTGAATCCAACATCACGTCAAGTTCATCGCAGCAACAAGCCCACCATGTCATGCTGCCCAATGCCATCCGTACCATTGCATGCTAGCAGCTCGCCAAGGCAGGTGAGAGTTGGTCCTGGCCGTTTCTCTGTTCGAAAATGCACACTTCATCGAATTTCGGCCCTCTGCCACGGCCGACAAAAAGCGAATGCACATAGCGCACTGGTGCCTCCTGCGTTCCCCCGAAGACGAGAGTCGCAAAGGCCGCCCAGGCCAGTCTCACAAGACCCATATTTTCGTGCCTTGCCTTGTCACCTGTCAAAAATTCAGGGCCGCGAAAGGAACCTCATGCTGAAAAAATGCACAGTGCCAGCGTGCCTTCGACTGCCCGCCAATCCTAATTGGTCAAACTCCGGCGCCACTCTCTTTGGAGGACCGCCAACGCTTTGAACGTAAGTAAGAGTCTGAGCCAGTGCCGCATGTTGAGACCATGCAGGCAACACCCACTCCCACCCCCTGCTCATCCCCACGAGATGACCAACGGCAACCGCCCATCCGTGGGCCCCAGATCGTAAAGGCTGCAAGGTTTCAGAAAGTAAGCTCATGCAATTCGTTCAAATCATGCTGGCGTTTAGAAGCAGTGAACACGGCTGAGAGGTGCGAGTGGTCTTTGCGATAGATTTCGGAGACAGGAAGACCAAACTAAACGAATGATCCGCTTCACTATGCTTCACTCACATGCTGCATCATGCCACACATCGTGAAGAGGCGGACGATTCGGGCTTCACTCCCCCACAACATGGCCAAGCCTTACCATTCCCCTTCAGGCAGGTATGTCTTTGCAAGGGGCTTGCTAGGCCTCCGAGCACGTCGAAGCTCGCCACCAGCAAACAGCCGGGCCGTGTAAGCGACCTGCACCGATGTCAGCACGTGCGCTCATCGTGCTGGTAGCATGCGCGACGGAGAGAGAGAGAGAGAGAGAGAGAGAGAGAGAGAGAGAGAGAGAGAGAGAGAGAGAGAGAGAGAGTGAGAGAGAGAGAGAGAGAGAGAGACAGAGGAGACAGAGGAGACAGAGGAGACAGAGGAGACAGAGGAGACAGAGGAGAGAGAGGAGAGAGAGCGCGAGAGAGCGAGAGAGAGCGAGAGAGAGCGAGAGAGAGCGAGAGAGAGCGAGAGAGAGCGAGAGAGAGCGAGAGAGGGCGAGAGAGCGAGAGAGCGAGAGAGCGAGAGAGCGAGAGAGCGAGAGAGCGAGAGAGCGAGAGGGAGACATGCCTTCGTTTTCTTTCTGTACACCCAAGCACGTCCACCTGTCTGAATACCCTCAAGCATCGCTACCCACCTAAGCTGCGGGCGCTCGCAGCTTGACGAGCTCGCAGCTAAAACACTTGGCTGGTGGCAATGCAGTGAAAGGCGAAGAGCCATGAAAATTGCATGCTGGCCTACGACCAGTACTGGCATAGCGGGGTCAAAAGCACAATGACGCGTCGTCCCCCGCCCAACCGTGCACTACAGTCAGAAGTTTCGGGAGACCTTTCTGGTCATGCAACTCTGCAGCGTGCGCTTAGGGCTTCAGACAGCAAGCTCGAGGCATTTCGCGAAACTCCTGAAAGCTACGAAAACCTGTTGATGAGAAGGAGAATTGGTATAGCGTAGGCTTCGCAGCCATCTTCCATAAAAGATCTTCTGCCAAAGATGCTTTGTCCTGTGTCCGTGGACTCCTGTCTCAGTACACCTCCACGTGGTAACCTGAACTAAATGCGTGCGCATGATGCACCCCTACCATGCAGATTGCACTTCCTTGCTGCATTGCACCGAACAGGTGGACGATGCTACACGCACAGCCCACAGCCGTCCCTTGAGCTGTTCTTTGTCGGGGAGCGCTTGGCTTTCTTCATCTTCTTCAAGAACTCCGCGTAGACCATGCCCTCTGCCTCAACCTTCTCCTGGGGCAACATGACAGCAACAGAAAACTCAAAAGTGCGAGGCGGCTTGCAAGCAGCTCCTGGAAGCACTCCGCGAAGCCGCTCTCCATACCCTTGAGGCCGCACATGTAGATGTGCGTTTTGGGATCCTGCGACTGGCTACAACTTGTGTGTGTGTGTCTGTGTGTCTGTGTCTGTGTCTGTGTCTGTGTGTGTCTGTCTGTCTGTCTGTCTGTGTGTGTGTGTGTCTGTGTGTGTGTGTGTGTGTGTCTGTGTCTGTGTCTGTGTGTGTCTGTCTGTGTGTGTGTGTGTGTGTGTGTGTCTGTGTGTGTGTGTGTGTGTGTGTCTGTCTCTGTGTGTGTCTGTGTGTCTGTGTGTGTGTGTCTGTGTGTGTGTGTGTGTCTGTGTGTGTGTGTGTTTGTGTCTGTGTTTCTGTTTGTGTCTGTGTGTGTCTGTGTGTGTCTGTGTGTGTCTGTGTGTGTGTGTGTGTCTGTGTGTGTCTGTGTGTGTATGTGTGTCTCTGTGTGTGTGTGTGTGAGTGTCTGTGTGTGTGTGTCTGTGTGGGTAGTGTGTGGGTGTGTCTGTGTGTGTGTGTGTGTGTGTGTCTGTGTGTGTCTGTGTGTGTCTGTGTGTGTCTGTGTGTGTCTGTGTGTGTCTGTGTGTGTGTGTGTCTGTGTGTGTGTGTGTGTGTCTGTGTGTCTGTGTGTGTCTGTGTGTGTGTGTGTGTCTGTGTGTGTGTGTGTGTCTGTGTGTCTGTCTCTGTGTGTGTCTGTGTCTCTGTGTGTGTGTGTCTGTGTGTGTGTGTATGTGTCTGTGTCTGTGTCTGTGTCTCTGTGTGTGTGTGTGTCTCTGTGTGTGTGTGTGTGTGTCTGTGTGCGTGTGTCCGTGTGTGTCTGTGTGTGTGTGTGTGTGTGTGTCTGTGTGTGTGTCTGTGTGTGTGTCTGTGGGTGTGTGCTGTGTGTGTCCTTGTGTGTCTTGTGTCTGTGTTTCTGTGTGTGTCTGTGTTGTGTGTCTGTGAGTGCTGTGTGTGTCTGTTGTGTGTGTTCTGTGAGTCTGTTTGGTGTCTGCTGTGTGTCTGTGTGTGTCTGTCTGTGTCTGTGTGTGTGTCTGTGTGTGTCTGTGTGTGTGTGTGTGTCTCTGTGTGTCCGTGTGTGTCCTGTGTGTGTCTATGTGTGTGTGTGTGTCTCTGTGTGTCTGTGTGTGTCCTGTGTGTGTCTGTGTGTGTCCTGTGTGTGTCTGTGTGTGTCTGTGTGTGTCTGTGTGTGTCTGTGTGTGTCGGTGTGTGTCGGTGTGTGTCGGGGTGTGTCGGTGTGTGTCGGTGTGTGTCTGTGTGTGTGTGTGTGTGTGTGTGTGTGTGTGTGTGTGTCTGTGTGTGTGTGTGTCTGTTGTGTATGTATGTATGTATGTATGTATGCTTGTCTGTCTGTCTGTCTGTCGGTCTGTCTGTCTGTCCGTCTGTGTCTGTCTCTGTCTCTGTGTCTGTGTCTGTGTCTGTGTGTGTATATATATAGTGTTATTTTCTGTATATATATACATATATATATATATATATATACATATATATATACATATATATGCTCACCCCCCCCGGTGACAGACCATGCCCTTGTGATAGTGTCTTCTCGTTCGGTGACTAGGCTGAGATATTGTATCTAAACACACCACACATGACGACAATCTGTAAAGCAAATCCTTTACAGTACATATACCAAGTATACTTTTAAGATGCCATGTACTGAGGACGCATGGACCAGACGCGCGACATGTGAGTTATGGTAGCATTGATATAGGATGAGTATGAGTATTAATATTGGTATTGGTATTAGTATCAGCAATAGTATTAGTGTTTACTGTAAGTATATATATATATATGTATATATCGACAGTAGTAAGTATACATTAATGTTAGTGCTCATCTGCGTTTTAGTCGTAGTGTTAGTGCCAGTGTCAATGCCAGTAATAGTACCACTGCTAATATTAATATCATTCTTCATGCTGGGTTTAATATCAGTTAATAATGGCAGAGGTGCTAGTATTGGTATCAAAGTAGAGTTAGTTTCGATGTGTTACTATTCTGATAGTTTCGTATATCAGCAGGTTAGTATATCAATACATTGATGTGTTCGAGAGGCAACATATTTGTATACTTGCATATTCGTAGATTTAATACTTTAGTACAACTGATGCATGAGTAACCTAATATATTGGTGTATTAATACATTAGTATATTAACATACCAGTATATTCGTACATTAGTGTATTAGTATACTAGTATATGCAATATACGTGTATTGTCTAAAGATTTATAAGTATATCAATATGTTGTCATATTAGTACATAAACCTGCCATGTCGGTATACTTGCATATTACAGTAGTCGTAAACTAGTATAGTAGCATACTAGTATAATAGCATACTGGTACAGTATATTCACACGTTAACAAGTAGTGTATTGTTACATTGGTATATGGGTATATGCTTGTCCTAAAACATCAGTACATGAATGCATTGATGCATATCGGCATTCTAAGATAATGGTATGTGTTCTGGTGTGCATTAGCATATGCACGTGTCTTTTGTAATGGTATTAGTCTTCACATCAATATGAATATGACTATTGGTATTCGTAGGAGTATTAACGTTAATATTCGTATTAGGATTATCCATAGTCGCACTAGCCTTAGTATAAGTGTTAATAGTGGTATTAATACTGGCATTATGTTGCATATTCAACAAGTTATCAATGTCAGCATTAGTATTGGTGACAGCATTACTGTTAACAGCATAAGAGTATACGCAGTAGTATCCGTAGGAGTATCAAGACTTATGTAAATCTTGGTGTTGGTATAAACAGTGTGATTGGTATCCGCCGAGGCCAAAGGCCTCTGGCGTCTTGATGGTTAATACTAACCAACCCTCTACCTAATCCTTCTTCCTGCAGCCCAAACGCAAACTTCCACCCGTTTTTAGCGACTGTTTTCGACCCCCTTGCCCGGCTTCCGTCCTTTTTTGCTGCCGAATTTGCCTCCCCTCCTCCTGCCCCCCCCCTCCCAGGCCCCTCCCTACCCCCCCCTTCCGCCCGCCCTTCCTGCCCCCCTCCGCCCCCTGCCCCCGCCCTGCCCCCCCCTCCCTCTCTCTTCTCCCCCTCCGGCCCGTCCTCCCCTCTGCCCTCCTCGCTCGTTTTCCTTTTTTGTTCCCCACCCTTCCGTCTTGTCCTGCCCTCGCGTGTTTTTTCGATTGCCTGCTCGTTTTCTTTCACCTTTTCTTCTCTTTCGGCCTGCCCCCGGCACCACTGTCTTTTCTTCTTATGTTTCGTTTGCGTGCTTCTTTCCTGCTTCCTCGTTGAAGCTCTCGTTTTGCTGTTTTGTTCCGGCCCCTTTTCCGTCTTGTCTGCACTTCTTTTGGCTTGTTTTCCTTCCTTCCCCCCCTCCCCCTCTTGCTGGCCCCCCCTTCCTCCTCCGGCCGGCCAGTCCACCCTTCCGTGTTGTCCTGCCCTCGCGTGTTTTTTCGACCTTTTCTCCTCTTTCGGCCTGCCCCCCACCGAGCCGGCTCCACTGCCTTTTCTTCTTATGTTTCGTTCGCGTGCTTTGGCTTTTTCGGCCTGCCCCCCCCGGGCCGGCTCCACTGCGTTTTCTTCTTATGTTTCGTTCGCGTGCTTTGGCTCTCCTGCTTCCTCGTTGAAGCTTCCCCCCCCGACCCTCCCTCCCTTCCCCGGCCCCCCTCCCCCCGGGCCTTCCCCCGGCCCCTTTTCCCACCCTTCCGTCTTGTCCTGCCCTCGCGTGTTTTTTCCATTGCGACTTTTTCGTGCACTTCTTTTTGGCTTGTTTTCTTCCCCCCCCCCCTCCCCCCCACCCTTCCTCCTCCGGCCCCCCCTTCCTCCTCCGGCTTCCCCTTGTTTTTTGTCTTCTGCCTGCTCGTTTTCTTTCACCTTTTCTTCTCTTTCGGCCTGCCCCCGGCTCCACTGTGGGTTTTGCTGCATGTTTTTGCTCTACACTTGCCACACTTCTCCAAGTAGCCCTGACCCTGCAACTAAATTACACCTGCTTTAAGAGGCCCTTCGCAGTTTGGCCCCTGCTCTGCGCCCCTGCTGGCCCTACTGCAGCCGGCGGCCGAGGCGGGCTGCGTAGCATTAGAATTAGTAATAGTGCTAGTGCTAGTGCTAATATTAAAATGAGGTTATGTATTCGCATGAACGTTTGTCTTATATTAGTATTACTCCTGTAATAATGGCAGAGGTGCTAGTATTGGTATCAAAATTAGAGTTAGTTTCGATGTGTTACTATTCTGATAGTTTCGTATATCACAGGTTAGTATATCAATACATTGATGTGTTCGAGAGGCAACATATTTGTATACTTGCATATTCGTAGATTTAATACTTTAGTACAACTGATGCATGAGTAATCTAGTATATTGGTGTATTAATATATTAGTATATTAACATACCAGTATATTCGTACATTAGTGTATTATTAGTATACTAGTATATGCAATATACGTGTATTGTCTAAAGATTTATAAGTATATCAATATGTTGTCATATTAGTACACTAACCTGCCATGTCGGTATACTTGCATATTACAGTAGTCGTAAACTAGTATAGTAGCATACTAGTATAATAGCATACTGGTACAGTATATTCACACGTTAACAAGTAGTGTATTGTTACATTGGTATATGGGTATATGCTTGTCCTAAAACATCAGTACATGAATGCATTGATGCATATCGGCATTCTAAGATAATGGTATGTGTTCTGGTGTGCATTAGCATATGCACGTGTCTTTTGTAATGGTATTAGTCTTCACATCAATATGAATATGACTATTGGTATTCGTAGGAGTATTAATGTTAATATTCGTATTAGGATTATCCATAGTCGCACTAGCCTTAGCGTACGTGTTAATAGTGGTATTAATACTGGCATTATGTTGCATATTCAACAAGTTATCAATGTCAGCATTAGTATTGGTGACAGCATTACTGTTAACAGCATAAGAGTATACGCAGTAGTATCCGTAGGAGTATCAAGACTTATGTAAATCTTGGTGTTGGTATAAACAGTGTGATTGGTATTAGTAATAGTGCTAGTGCTAGTGCTAATATTAAAATGAGGTTATGTATTCGCATGAACGTTTGTCTTATATTAGTATTACTCCTGGTTACATGAAAATACTAACAGATAAATACATGCATGAGCTAATGTATTTGTACTTTAATATAGTGGTATGTATATTCATGTACATTGGTATATGCAGGTGTGTATTAGTATTGGTATTAAAATACACTACTACCAATATGGGCATAATTATTGATATGCGTAGGAGTATGAACGTCAGTATTAATCATTATTAGTATTTGTATGGTGCCTTTTCGTATTGGCTTAAAAGTGTAAATATTAGTGTTAATGCTGGTATTAGCTTGGGCAGTCAGCAAATGATCAATGTCAGTATTAGTATTGGTAATAGTATTCGTAGGAGTACCAATTTAAAAAAAAAAAATATATATATATAAACACTGACAATCGTCTAAACAGACCTTGCCTTTGCAAGTGAGTCGTAGTGCATGGTCTGTCATCCGATGGGTCACAATCAGCCCATTGAAAATCAATTCCAGGAGTTCCAAAATTTTCAAATTTTCCAAAATTTCCGAAGTTTCCAAAGTTTCCGAAATTTCCGAAATTTCCGAACTTTCCAAAATTTCCAAAATTTCGGAAATTTCCAAAATTTCCTAAATTTCCGAAATTTCCGAAATTTCCAAAATTTCCAAAATTTCCGAAATTCCCAAAATTTCCAAAACGGCCCGACCTAGTCGACAGGATTTTTCCAAAACATAAGGGCGGACTTTTTGGAAATTTTGGAAATTTCTGAAATTTCGGAAATTTCGGAAATTTTGGAAATCCCTCAAAGTTATTTTGGAAATTTTTGAAATTTTGGAATTGAGTTTTTGAAAGCTGAGTGCCCCCTCCCCCCGATCACAGACCATGCACTACGACTGAGTTGAAAGGGCATGGTCTGTCAACGGGGGGGGGGTGACCATATATATACATATATATATATATATGTGTGTGTGTGTGTCTGTGTCTGTGTCTGTGTCTGTGTCTGTGTCTGTGTCTGTGTCTGCGTCTGGGTCTGTGTCTGTGTCTGTGTCTGTGTCTGTGTCTGTGTGTATATATATATGTGTGTGAGTGTGTACTGCACGCTATCATGTAAGCCTGCCCTGTAATATAGCACAAGAGACATGTCACATTATACGTAGAGGTTCCTGCCACATACAAACTTATGATATATGTATACATACATACATACATACATACGACATGCATGAAGATCGATATCCGATCTTCTCTTAAATATCTATGCTTAATCTCGGGTCGTCAATGCTTTCAGGACATTCGGCTCTCTAGTTAGTAGCATTATTGTTATAAGTATTATGAGGTTATGATTATGATGAAGTTAGAGTTTGACAGGTCTGTATGCTTCAAGCATGATGATCCGAATGGTGTGATGAGCATGATCGCTCAAGCTTTGCGTAGAGAACTTGTGTTGAAGAACCGATCCCTGCACTCTTGTACACCCGGCAGGTAGAGAGGAACTTCCGTACTTCGGCATGTTTGCCGGCACAACCCTGTAAAGATATGAAGGGTTAAACCAAGATCGGCAGAAGCCAGCATCTGACATGTGCTTGTGCGTAAAAAGTATTCCAAATTCGATGCCATAGCTTTCTTCGCTTCTGCTCCACCAAGACACCACAACGACCTCAACCCGGAGTTTGAAGTTCTCAGGTTATGAGCGCCCAATCCACGCGAAGTGGTGCGGGAGGAAGAAGCATGGCGGAAGACGTTCCAACCTATGGTGGAGTGGACTTGGGTGGAGCCCGAGGCAGCTTACTGGATGTTGGTTTGTCTGGGAATCGGACCATGGGCCAGGGACAACCCCTCCCAAACGGGGTGGCAGCTGTCGGCTCCGAAGGGAGTCGTCAGCTTCCACACGTGCCAGGAGGTGCGGTTGGACTGACGGGTTCGAGGAACAACGAGGGAGATACAGGTGGCGGAGTATCAAGTCAGGCTGCACCCTTGCCGAGTACGCTGGAGACGAGCGGACCAACCGGACCGGGCGCGAGCGATACGAGGCTTCAGGGATCAGAGGCGGTGAGGCAGGTTAGGCAGCAACAACTAAGCCCTAACACCCCACAGCAGTACAACATCGCAACACCGCGGCAGCAGCCAGCTCCGGCCCCTATGCAGCCCTCTTCGGTGAGTACGGCGAGACCGACCATCTTGAGCCCCCCTGACCAAGTACGAGAACAGAGCACGCTGCAGCCAGCAACTGCGTCTGCCGAGATCCAGGGTGGCTTTGATGCGGCTCCAACCCAGCAGCCCTCTGTTGGGACAGCGTTGGTCACGACCTCAGGGACTTCGGGATCTTCGGGTATCTTGCCCACCGGAGTTCCTACTGGCGTAGCCCCGGCTTTGGCTCAGTTGACTGAGCAAAGAGCAGCACTGGTCAATGCACTTCAGTCGCGAGCCTCGATGATGTCTCGCCAAGGGCTTCTCGACAGCCCTAACAGTGGGATTGCGGAGTCCGGGGAGATTGTTGAGCATGCAGGGGAGCAGATGGTTTGGTTTACGAGATTGCGGGGCTATGTGCAGAAGGGCCTAGAACCAGTTCTTGGACGCTTCCGAGCCCCACCTGCAGGATCTCCTACCTCGTGGTACTCTCAATCTCCTACTTGGTCGTTGGCTACCCCGAACTTTACAGTGCAAGAACAGCAACGGCACCAAGGTCCTGTTGAAGCCTCCCATCGGCCCCTACCAGGACCTTCCGGAGAATCTCGTGGTGATCAGTCTTCGACGGACTCGATCCAGCCGGAGATGGTTCAGGAAGAGGTGCGAAAGGCAGTGCAACAGGCGATGTCCCAACGGGACAGCAGGGTGAATGACCTGCAGGCTGAGAACATGGAGCTCCGGCAGCTCCTGATGTCGGTTATGGAGGCTGGTGTGGAGTCAAGGGGAGTTGGAAGTGCGAGTGGACCGGGAACAGGCGATGGAGAAGGACTTCGGGAGTCTGAGGTCAGATCTTTTCCGGGACCCGGAGCCCCAGCGCTTGGACGAGGGGAACCTTCACTACTACCAGCACGACCTGGTGAGCACCTACGGGCTCCACCGGGACTATCTCTTCCCTTGGGACCCCGAGCGGGCAATCCTGCGGGACAGCGTAGTGGGCAAGAACGAGGTGCCGAATGTGAACCTACTGGAAATCCTGACGGTGGCGGACGGAGTGATGCTGCAGGAAAGCCACAGGACCCAATGGGCAAGCACCCAGAGCTGGGTGCAACCGCTACTGGCGCTCGCGATGATGGCAGTGGAGGCGCGACAACCTCCATGGATCTGTTGGCAAAGGGCATTCAGCAACTTCAGCAACTACAACTTCGGAAGGAAACCCCAGAGCCTGAGCTGCTCAAAGGCAGCCTTGAGCTGCCCAAGTTGCCTGAGCCCTACCAAGACGCAAGCTCGGTGTCCTACCTCGAGTGGATCTACGAAACCGGGCAGGTGATCAGCTCGATCACGGACAAGGCGGGTGTTTGGTGGAGCGCTGTGCTGGACCTATCCCTGGAGGCATACCACCGCTACCAGAATGAGACCCCGCTAAAGCGTTTGACGATTACAATGGGAACCCATCCGAATGCCGATGATGAGAAGTGGGCCCGCTTGGATAAGCGGGTGATGGCTTTGCTGCTCCAGTGCATGACGGCATCGGTGAAGCAGGAGGTTCTGATGCTAAGGTTGCCCCATGTGAAGGATGTCTTGTACAAGCTGTACGTGATCTACGCACCTGGAGGGGCAGCGGAAAGGGCAAGCTTGCTGAAGCAGCTGGAGGCCATCCCAGCCCACAACTCGGTGATCGATCTGATCGGCTCCCTGATGCGATGGAAGAAGCTCACAGTGAGGGCCTCGGAGATGAATGTCACCCTTCCGGACGGCTCAGTGCTTCTGATGGCGGTTGAGAATGCGGTCCGGCCCATCGCGGACGGGAACAAAGACATCTCCTTCAAGTTGAATGTGGCGAAGCAGGAGCTTCATCTTCCTTACCGCCCGGTGCTCCCGTCGGTGATGGTGTATGTGGACCACGTGATTGCCGAGTTGCAGCAGATCATCCCCTATAACAAGGAGAACTCGGTACGACTGAAGGGCGTCACCTCCGAACCCACCTCGCCTACTTCATCTACTACTTCCCCGACCGGCAAGGGCCAAGGACAGAAGCTCCCATGTAAGTTCTGGGCCTCGGATGACGGTTGTCGTCGAGGAGCAAGTTGCAAGTTCTCCCACCTCTTCACATCCAAGGAGGACAAGAAAGCGAGATGCTGGACCTGTGGTTCGAAGAAGCACCGGCAGTCGGATTGCCCGACCAAGGGCAACGACAAACGTGGGCCCAAGGGGTCTGAGAAGCGATCCCAAGGGGAGCCGTCTACTTCCTCTACTACAATCCCAACTCCTCAAGTTGCTTCTCTGAGTCCACCTGCTCCGTCTACTGCAACGGTGGTAACACCGGCGACAACGGCAACCTCGACCCTGGAGAACCCGGCCAATTTGAGTTCCACGAATACTTCGAGTGGGTCTTCTTCGGCGGCATCCACCGTGTTGTTCAACGAGGCGACCCCGAACACAGGTGAGATTCGTGAGCTGGCCGAGCAGTTCCTGTCGAAGATCAAGCGCCTAGCCCCCATGCAGGCAAGGACGGACGAGGCGGTGATGGACCTGGAGCTGCTACTGAGGTCTCAGGGCTTGGACGAGAGCCACGGAATGGCGCTACTTGATAGCGGCACGTCCCATGCCTACCGGAAGCCGAACACTGTGGAGGAGGTCCAGGTGTCCAAGAGGGTCAAGGTCCAGCTCGCAGACGGAAAATCGGTGTTCTTGAGGCAGAATGATGGAGGCACGCTCTTGGCCGAGAACGACAATGGGGGCACGATCATCCCACTTGGGAGTCTGGTGGAGGCTTTGGGCTGCAAGTTGGAATGGAGTAGGAAAAAGGGGCTACGCATCCATCACCCAAAGTATGGCCTCCTTCCCACCAAGCTGGTTGGCAACACACCGGTCTTGCGCGAAGCGGAGGCACTCCAGCTGATCAGCGACCTTGAGCAGGCGGAGCTTGACAAGTTGGAGTCCAAGACGGTCGAGGGAGCGATTCGCACCTTGTCCGTGGATGAATCCCCGGTGACTTGGATCGACCACTTGGAGGAGTTTGTGAATAATGGGGAGCGAGCTGCTATTCGGCGAGCACTACTTGACGAAGAGGCCCCATTGCAGGCGACTCTGGAGGAGGATATCACGGCGTTGTTGGGTGTGGATGATAAGCTGTTCCTCTCGGACGACGCCGGGGCCCACTACCTGAAGGCGCTTCCCTACAACCGGGCCATGCGGAAGAGGATGCTCAAGACAAGGTGGATTGTCCACTTGTTCAATGGCGAAGAACAAGGCCCGGAGTTTGCGCAAGCCGAGTCTGAGGATGTGACAGTTGTGCGGATGGACCTCAAGAACAACAAGGCCTTTGACCTCAGGACGTACACATCGGCGGTGCGAGCCCTCACCTGGGCAGCAGCAAGGGGCCAGATTGAGGGCATCTTGGGAGGCCCACCTCGTGGTTCGGAAGCCGGTTCGATGTTATATCGGCGCATGTTGCTACTTTGGTTGGTGGCACATACGGGAGCCACGACTGCAGGTCTTTGCTCGCCTTTCTTCTTGATGGAGGCTCCTACTTGGCACCCGATCTGGACCAGCTTCACGTGGTCCCGCTTCAAGGATGAGTTTCGCTACCTGAAGTACCATGCGGTGGCAGCAAAGGATGGTGTGTACTTCATGGCGGGCACCCTGCCGTTGTCCGAGGGAGTGTCCGTGAGCGAAGGTGAAATCCCAGACTTGAACTACAAGACACCCGGGTCAACATGGCCCGCTGAGCTCAAGGTCGGGCTCGCGCACTCAATGGTGCAATGGAGGCGACACGACAGGCGAAGGGAGGAGGTGGTTATGTGCAGGTTGGGTGGCCCCAGGGAGATGAACGCGAAGGAGTTGGCCTACTGGGAGAAGCACGTACGAAGCGGCCATGTACCCTATGACCGAAGGTGCCAAACATGCGTTCGGGCAGCGGCGACCGGAAGAGCACACAGGAGGTGCTTGGCACCATCCGCCTACACCCTGGGCCTAGACATCGCCGGTCCCTTCCGCACGAAGGGAGAAAATGCTGATGAAAAGGGCCTTCGTTATCTACTTGTGGGAGCATACTCCCACCCGCGGATCAACCCTGCGAAGGATGAGGATCTCCCTGAGGAGGAGGACGGGGACATTGAAGCCGAGATTGACCCGTTCGAGGTTGACGAAAGAGCCGCGGCACCGGGTGAGGAGGAGGATGACGAAGAGCAGAAGACTATGAACGAGAAGTTCAAGGCCCTGTACAAGGACATTGGCGACGAGATTGACTACCAGACCCTCCACTTTGTTGTGCCAATGAAGACCCGGACGGCGAAAGAGGTCAGGTCCAGGATCCAACAGATCTACTTACAACTTAGACAACAAGGACTACCTCTGGTGCGAATCCACAGCGACCGAGGCAGAGAACTGATGGCCGAGGAAACCAGAGTGTGGATGGCCGAGAGGGACATCTTGGCGACAACCGGTGAGAGTCAGCAGCCCCAACAGAATGGCCGTGCGGAGGCGTTGGTCAGGGTCATCAAAAACAGAGTGAAGACCTTGCTCAGGGCCGCCTCCTTGCCTATGTCTTGCTGGCCGCTTGCCGCGCAGTTCTCAGCTCGACGACAGCGAGATATCTCTCTCGGAGACCGAACCGATGAAGCAGTGCCATTCGGGGCACCAGTGCACGTGAAACATAAGAGGTTCGGGGAAGGGGGAAGGTATGACCTCGCTGAACGTTGGCGCTCAGGCAAGTTCGTCGGGTATTCATCGGACGTTCGTGGAGGAAGAGTGGTGCGCCATGATGATGGGAGTTACACAACGTCGGTGCATATCAAGCCGTATCTCGTGGACTCCGACGACTTGGTCGAACAAGGGCCCTTGGAAATGGAGGTGGAAGATCCTGTGAGGAGGATTCGAGGGAAGTCCCGATTGGCCCTGTTGAGTGCCGAACCCAAGGACGAGATCGACCAGAAGGCCAAGGAGTTCATGGATGCTGAGCGTTACGACCTGGAGGACGTGACGGCAATCTGGGAACTACTGAAGCGCCATGCGAGAACTACTACAAGGTCGACTCAAGGGGAAGGGATCCAGTGGCTGATTGGCCAGTATGTACATGGAGGACAATGCGGCGCTACTCTAGACACGGACCGGTTCCCTTGGGCCACGCTCTACCTGGTGAAGGCCTTCACCCACCTGACGGGAGAAAAGGATTTCTCCTCGATCTTGATTACGGAAGACGTGGGAATGAAGATACACCGGGATGTCCACAACCATGCTGGCCGGGATAACGTTCTACTACCCCTACTACCTTGTGACCGCGGAGGTGGAGTTTGGGTAGAAACTGAACCGGAGAACTACGGTGTGGAAGATGAGTGGCGGCAGCTACCCAAGGGAGATTGGCGTCGAGGGCGAGTGTGTGACCTTCAACCTGGAGTCCCGATCAAGATCAATCCTCGGAGGTTTCATCAAACGGAGGATTGGGAAGGGCGGAGGTTGGTTATGACGTCCTTCACACCAAGATCTACCAGACTGAAGCCTCCGGCATATGAGAAGCTACTGGGATATGGTTTCAATCCACCTCCTCTACCACCACAAGTTCCGGAACAACTGCAACGCAGCATCCTCAAGATGATGTGCTTCTCCAAGGCTACGGACCGCCAGGAAGCAATCATGTTCCAGATGAAGGATACAAGCGAAGAGCGGCAAGAGAGGGTCCAGGAGATCACCCAGGAGCTGCAGCAACTGCAGGATGATGTTCTTGGGAGGCTGCGGGAGAGAAGGGAGTGGCTCCAGCAGTTCTTGGCTGAGGAGGAGATCCTGGCTGAAGAGTTCAACACTGTTGGGGAGTCCATCCGGGACGAGATCAAGGAGATCAATGAAGTGGTCCGAGAGCTGATCAAGGACGTGGAGGACCAGGTTCTTTCGGTGGAGGAGAAATGCAAGGACCTGTATCTCAAGGTTGCGAACGTCACGGATGACAAGGAGATTGGGGATATCGAGGATTACCTGATCAACCTCAAGAAGGACCTGGACGTCACGCTGGATGTTCCGTTAGACCAGGTGAAGGCGAATCTCGATGAGTGGATCGAACCAATGAACAAGGAGCTCGCGAACCTGGAGGCGAAGACGAACGCGATCGAACCCAGGCCAATGACTGAGGCGAAGAAGCTTGTGAACGATGGGTCCCTCATTGATTCTCATCCCTGGCAAAGTCGTGTTTACGGTTAAGCCTCCAGCGCCGGAGACGAAGGCTGAGAAGAAGTCGAAGGGAGCACGCTGGAAGCGTAAAGCCAGGATTGTGATCTGTGGCAACCTTGCCAACCAGTCCTTGAACGGACAAGATTTGTATGCGGCTGGTGCCTCGGTTGAGGCACTCCGCTTAGCACTGGCCTTGGCGTCAGCGCTTGGTTGGATCGCTGCCTCCACCGATGTTTCAGCAGCGTTCCTCCAGGCGGAGTGGCCATCTGACAGGCCAACGTATGGAGTGATCCCGCCCGGATACTGGTGCAGGCCAAGCTCGTTCCGGACAACGTCGTGTTTGTGGTCAAGCGGGCACTCTATGGGTTGCGTGAAAGCCCAGCTCTTTGGGCAAGCCATCGTACCAAGACGTTGAAGGAGGTGAGCGTCGAGACCCCAGGTGGAAGGGTTTGGTTGAAGCCTTTGGTCACTGATGGGGAGCTATGGATGATCCTACAATTACCGCCGGGAGCTGAACGACCCCAACTTCGAGGTCTGTTGGTAACCTACGTCGACGATTTACTGTACCTGGCGGCCCGGGCAATGATCATTCTTCTCCACACCAAGATCGCGGAGATCTGGCCCTGTTCGGCTCTGGAGTTTTCCGACAAGGGCCTACGATACCTTGGAATGGAGCTGCTACAAAAGGAGAACACCTTCACCCTTGGACAAGAGGCCTATGTGGCAAACTTGGTTCGTCTTCATGGGCTAGACCCTGAGGACAAAGCAGCTTTACCATGCCCGAAGGAGTGGATCCAGGACACGGACATGGACGGCGAAGCGGAGAACTTCAGCCCGGAAGAGCTCACTCGAGCCCAGAAGATCACAGGCGAATGCCTGTGGCTTGCCTACCGCACCAGGCCGGACATTCTCTATGTCACGAACTACATGGCCGGGATGACAGCGAAGAAGCCGGTGAAGGTCTACAATGTGGGCTTGAAGGTCGTGGCCTACTTGAACGCAACGGCGGGCTTGAAGCTGAAGGTGGAGACCGCAGCGACAGAGCCGAAGCAGATCACAGAGTCCACAGCAGAGCCGAAGCAGATCACAGAGTCCACAGCAGAGCCAAAGCAGATCACAGAGTCCGCAGCAGAGCCGAAGCAGATCACAGCAGTCCACAGTCTTCAACATGAGGTAGGTTTCAGGGTCGATCTATCGGGTTACTGCGATGCGTCCTTTGCACCGTTCGGTGGGAAGAGCTTTGGCTGTAGCATGGTTATGGTCGGCCGCACACCCATTTCCTGGAAAGCGGGTAAGCAACCTATGGTGGCCATGTCAGTTTGCGAAGCAGAGCTGATGGAAGGATCTACATGTGCCCTTTTGCTGGAGTCGACTCAGGCGATGCTTGAAGAGATTATCCCTGAGGTTGGGACGCCTACCTTGTTCATCGATAACATGGCTGCGCACAACATCCTCAATGGCTCAGCAGGCAGCTGGAGAACGAGGCACTTGAGGATTCGGCACTCCTACGTGTTGGACCAGGTGATCACTGGAGCCCTAAGGGTTCGACACTTGGCTGGAGAGGACCAACCGGCAGACTTGCCGACGAAGCTCCACAGCAGGGCGAGACTTCTGCACTTGTTGGAGGTATGGAACATGGTTGGTTTGCCGGCCCTGGACAGCGAGAAGGTGATGAAGGGCTTGAAGTTGGGTTGTATCTTCCTGTTGATGTTGGCGGTGCAATCCCTGGCAGTAGCTGCAGAGAAGGAACCTCTACAGGTCACGGGGACGAGCGAACTCCTACTGTTACTTGTCATGACCTGCATTGCTGCAGTTGCCTTATGGGAGGCCGGGAGAGCTGTCTACAAGTGGGCAGTTCCGACTATCTTCGGGAACAAGAGGTCCCGGAGGGTACAGCGCTTGAGAGATTTGGCGAAGGCAGCTGCGGAGGCGGAAATCGAAAAATGGGTGGAGGAAGAGAACGTCACCTGCGAACAGGTGACAAGATCCTTGAGGGAGGTCTTGAGAGAAGAGCGCCAAGGGGGAACCAGCTCTACGCCTTCAATCCCCTCCATACCACCGGTTCCTACTACTCCGGAGAGACCGAGAACCCCAGCGCAGACCGGGGACCGATCGAGCGTCTTCGGCGGGACGAGGCCTACAACCCCGCCGATTCCGAGGAGGCGAACACCATCTCCCCCGCCGATGCCGAGGAGACGGACGCCGTCTCCTACGCCGAGTCCTCTCAGACGAGAGGGTGGACAGTTTGAGCGAGAGAGGGTTGTGACAGACACCCTCAACCTGATGACCCTCAAGAACCTCAAGATTGGTCTTGAAGAAGAGGGGCTGGCGATGAGCGGCCTCAAGGAAGACGTGATCCGACGTTTGGTGGGAGTCTTCGGGAACGAACCCCCACCTTCGAATCGACCGACTACGAGGCAGCTTCGATTTATTCTGTACACCTGGCGACATCGGCGTTTGTCGGGACGGACAGATTTGATTTGGGCTGTCGTGTCTTCGAGAGTTGCCACCTCAGAGTGGCTGGCCAGATGGAAGGATGCTTGAGACAAGGACCTGTCTTGGAAGGTGACTGAAGCCGCAGGCTACAGTCAAGGAGGAGTGATGAAGTTAGAGTTTGACAGGTCTGTATGCTTCAAGCATGATGATCCGAATGGTGTGATGAGCATGATCGCTCAAGCTTTGCGTAGGGAACTTGTGTTGAAGAACCGATCCCTGCACTCTTGTACACCCGGCAGGTAGAGAGGAACTTCCGTACTTCGGCATGCTTGCCGGCACAACCCTGTAAAGATATGAAGGGTTAAACCAAGATCGGCAGAAGCCAGCATCTGACATGTGCTTGTGCGTAAAAAGTATTCCAAATTCGATGCCATAGCTTTCTTCGCTTCTGCTCCACCAAGACACCACAACGACCTCAACCCGGAGTTTGAAGTTCTCAGATTATGAGCTCGAGCATTCTCGAGCGGACTCAAGAATACTCAGGCATACGTTACTAGAGCGTACTCGAGCATACTCGAGCGTATGCTCGAGTACTCGTAGTTCGCGTGCGTGCATGTGTCTTGTCGGGATCATGATTGAGTTTCCTTGCACTTTGCATAGTTCAGCCTGCCTCATCAGTCTAAACTGTGACATGGCATCCTTGCCCGACCAATGTCTTGCAGCAAAGAGACAAAGCGTCCAAGCACACCAAAGCAGCATCGCTTCCAGCAAACACCCAAGACGAGCCCGCCATGTTTTCCTGGGCAGTACAAATGCATTACGTTGCCACCTCACGGCCTAGGCAACGCAGTTCAAGTGTTTAAACCGTGGTTGGCTGTTGGGGCTGCCGCAAGTGACAAGTGCTTCTAGCGAGCTTTTGCAAGTCCGACATGCAGTCTATCGGTAGCAGGGAAACCTCAGCTGGATGTAATTACATGATCACATTGCACGCACCGAACTGTAGTTGACGGAGCCCGTCGCAAACACGAGATCTCACTCAACGCCTGGTGTCGGGCCTTGTGATGCTCAAGGAGCCCCCTAAAGCGCCATCGGTTGATGTTCGATGCTGTATTGCAAGAGCTGCCGGCGTTCACAACAAAGTGACGTGACTCTCATGCCGCTCCAAGTGACACTGCCAAGAGAGCACTTTACAGAAACTGTCCACTTGCGTGTGGCAATCTCGGGTCAAGCCCCGAAAACCCAAAGACTTTCACGAAGCCTTAATTCTGCCAAAGTTCCACTGAGGTGGGAGCGTCGGCAACTCGGGCAGTCACATGCCTCAGAACATGAAACAAGTAGATTTGGCTGTTTGTTCATGTAAGTACATGTCGGAAGTTTTTAATTGTCTATGTTCAGGCGTAAGCAGAAGACGAGGATTCCCGTCCGGCACGGGGACGAATACTCAAGCATCTGCCATTTCAGTGACCGAAGATGCTCATACCAAGACAGGTCAGTGGAAGTCGGCTCAAATGCGAATGGGTTGCAGACAAACCGCAAGATTCACGACCCGAAAACTCTGCCTAAGACTGCCAAAAGCTGCAGGCTTTGGTGAACTTTGCACATCGTTGGTCAAGGCAGCTTCGACACGTTGACGTCCACGGCGTGCAGGCTCCAGGGCCGATGAAGAAGAGAAGAAGTGCTGCACCGAAGCTGGTACCAGCTACACTCACAAGTGCCCACTCCCATGATAGCATCGAAGCTGCAAACTGCGAGGGTGACTCACCGCAAGTCTCAAGAGCATGCGAGAACCCAGGCTTCAGGTCTCGACTTCCGAGATTTGTTAGACACCTTTGTGTTGTAGCTGCGGGAAGTTCTTATCGGTTTGCAGGTCGTGCCAGAAGCTCTTCATCGGACTCCCAGGCCAGTGCTTCGAACATCAGACAGCACAGTCGTCCTCGCGCATAGTGCCCGAGCGAAGATGCAGGCTGCACAACTACGTGCCCGATTTGTGCTTCGACCGGCCCAGCCGTGACAGGAAGCCGCCGGGCAAACTTGCGAGGCCACAAAGGTCGGCAAACCGCCGCTCCAGAGAGCGCCTCCAGGAGGGAGATCCGGATCAGAAAATCACAAGCCGCTCCCTACCCGTGCGGAGGCAGATGCGCCGAAGATAGCGGCCCGTGGAAGCGAAAGCAGAAGTACAGGTGATGCAGCATCTTCCGAGACAGTCTTTGTCGGGCTTGAAGTCAAGCAAAGCAGCTGGAGGAGGCCTGCATCCACAACGGCATCCAGGATCCTCACACTGCTCACCTCAATGTTCAAGCGTTTCAAGGCCTGTCCTCCCCAGGGTGGCTGTTGAATTTTGGCAGCGCCGGTGGAACGGCCTTTCTCATCGTCACCAGACTGCCGAGGGCGACCGCCCTGTGGTGGATGGAACTCCTGAATGCGCAATCTGAAGTTCAAATCTCCCGCATGAAACCCGCGAGAGATAGTCCTCCTCAAGTGGACAAGCTGCTTAAACTCTCAGTGCTCAGCTTGGCATGTGGACTAGCCAGGATTCGGAGTGCGGACAGGGTGGGCCGCTTTCCAGAAGACTAGACTTCCTTTTGCCTGCCATCACAACGATCTGCTGCCCGGACCAGCGTGGGAGTAGCATACGATGTCAACCTGAACGCAGAGGCTGCATGAGTCAAGATCCAAAGAGATGCAGCAAAGTCAGCATTCAGTTGCAGCTCAGAAGCTGGGTGTCGGCCCATAGCGACTGTGAAGGGTCAGACGAGCGTGGCTGCGAAGCTGCGGTGGCAGCCCCAGAGTGCTCCAGAAAAGGCTGCATTTCGCCGGTTTGACTCAGAGGATGAGCTGCCCTAAATCCCAAGTCGTTATTTCGACCTCAATACTTGGCAAAAGGGGCCGACATGCGGAGTTTCAGAAGCTTCCCGCCCGAGTCGACCGAAGCTCCCCGCAAGTGGCAGATCTGCCAGGCATGGCGCACAGCACCTCAAAACAAGCTCCAGATGAAACTTGGTGCAAGCTTGACTTTTGAAGACCGCCTGGTCAGTGTACGGCTGAGCAATGAAACTGCTGTTGGGCAACTACTATGGAGAACAGTACCCAAACACGTGAGTCAGGAATCAAATGCGGGGGGGCAAGAAAAAGATGTGCTCGGAACCGCTCTTGCGCGCGGAGACAAGCACTGCAGTCAAAGCCGATTTGGGGGAAGGGTTGGGCAACCGCCGCGGTATAAACACCTGTTCAATTGGTTCCTCGATAGCGAGGTGAATGGGCTCTGGGCCCACGTTGGTGTCCGTTTCATCGATGTGCAAGCCCAACCCAGTTTGTGAGTGCATCGCGTGAAGCTCAGCAGCAGCTTGTCGGTTTGGGAGATCGACATGTGCATTGTGCTTGGGAGAGGCAGGGGGCGACAGGCTGTAGGACTGTAGGACACTCGACCTCCGGTGTTGCAGCCTTGCACTGCAAAGTTCTGGCCATTTTGACCATAGGCCTACGAACACCTCCCAACAAATCCGAGAACACTGAATAACGAACATTCCACAAAGATCATTGCAAAAGGCGGACCCACATCACAGGGCCTGAACATAACACTGGCCGGCGGCGACATCCTCTTCAGCAGGCAGGCCTCCGAAACATTTCGGGGAGCTGTGATCGGCTATTGGGCCGAGCATGAAAATCCTTCGCTGAAAGGGCTACGGGTTCATCCTGTTGGAGAAGGGGGGGCATTTCCCGCATTTTCGGGCTGCTAGGTCTTAGAGCACTCACGAGGGCGGCAATTTGAGGGTTTTGAAAGTTTGCGGATGAATGCATGTAATGCATTCATCATGTTGGCGCCTCTATGGTTCAAGCAACCATGAGTCTGATGATAATGATTCTGTAGTTGAACCTAAATCATCATCCCCCTCCCACCCCCCACCCCACCCCCGTAACCCAAGCACGAACAGACACCTTGGAGACTTTGTCGTGGAGTTTCGTGAAACCACAGAAGTGAGAAAAGCAAGCTCGAGACTTTCTTGCAAAATGAGCCAACGCCACACGTTTAACGCCGTAAAGGAAAAATGCGGGGTCGGATACACAATCCTAGCCTAGTGGCAGTAGCTGTAGTAGCAGCAGAAGTTGTTGTTGTTGTAGCAGCAGCAGCAGCAGCCGCCGTAGCAGCATTAGCAGTAGCAGTAGCAGCAGCAGTAGTAGTAGTAGTAGTAGTAGCAGTAGTGGTAGTGGTAGTGGTAGTGGCAGTGGCAGTGGCAGTGGCAGTGGTAGTGGCAGTAGTAGTAGTAGTAGTAGTAGTAGTAGCAGCAGCAGCAGCAGGAGTAGTAGTAGTAGTAGTAGTAGTAGTAGTAGTAGTAGTAGTAGTACTAGTAGTAGTAGTAGTAGTAGTAGTAGTAGTAGTAGTAGTAGTAGTAGTAGTAGTAGTACTAGTACTACTAGTAGTAGTAGTAGTAGTAGTAGTAGTAGTAGTAGTAGTAGTAGTAGTAGTAGTAGGAGTAGGAGTAGCAGTAGTAGTCGCCGTCGTGGTGGTAGTAGTGGTAGTAGTAGTAGTAGTAGTAGTAGCAACAGTAGTAGTAGTAGTAGTAGCAGTAGTAGTCGTAGTAGTAGTAGTAGCAGGAGGAGTGATAGCAGCAGCAGTAGCAGCAGAACAGCAGCAATGGTCACAATAGTGATAATTGTAATAATAGCAATATTATTAATAGTTATGCTGATAATACTAACAACATTGTATGATGAAGTGGTGGTAGGAGATATCAGCAACAGAACTTAAGCCGCGGAAGGATGATAATTTATCCTTCCTTCCTTCCTTCCTTCCTTCCTTGCTTTTCCTTTCGTCCTTCCTTGCTTTCAAGCCAGGACCCAAAATTACACCCGAAATGCCACAAAACTGTGGCACAGCCCAACTACACAGTGAATCACCATGCGCTTGTCCGGCAAACCGCTGACCACTGGCAACAGCAGATACAGTGTACTGCGAGAAAGTTTAAGTTTCAACGGACCTGCAGCCTGGAAGGAAATGCGGTAACCAGGCTTCGTAATGCATGTTTGCTCAAACAGTAGCACGAACCACGAAACTGGTATGCCGCTGTTTGAAAAAGCCCGCCAAGACGATTGCACTAACTTGAGTACAGCGGCGTTTCCTGACCGTGCCAAACTAGCTCGTCCTACTTGAAGCAAAGTCCCTCATTTTCAACCTGTCAAGGAAGATATGTCTCAAAGCCCCAAAAGAACGGTCGGAAGATCGGCCTTCAGCCCTCCAAGTGCAGGACAGGCACGCTCGCACAAGACCTTGCGCTTCGACATTCGGGGCCGTCTCATGTATGCTCCGACGCAATCCAAACTTTTAGAGTAGCATCGATCTCTACTGGCTCTCGACTCGAGCCAAGAAGAAACTTGAACGAAAAGCATCACTG
>CAJNDT010005024.1:190000-255368 GCA_905221615.1 Symbiodinium sp. CCMP2592
GTGTATGCCGCCCAAGCCTAAGAAAAGGCCCAGCCAACCAACCGGTCGAGGAGGATGATGAGTTGGTCACCGTTCTGGTGGAAGACGAGGACTACAATGGACCTCCATTCGGTGTCGCGGGACCACTGCCGACCAGACAATCCAGAGGGTCCGCCTCCGACTGCGACTGGACTCATTGCAGAGCTGTCGCATTCCCGACAGGACGGTGGCCGTGTGAGCCGGCTTGCTCAGCCCTCCGGAGACAGGCTGAAGTTTGGCAGGCTCGAGGCTCCCGCTTGTTGTGGGCAAGCGCTCGAAGTTTCGTGCGAAATATTAGCCAGGCTTCGTGATGTCCAGACAGGGTGACGGATAGGTATCCGCACATGGCGTGCTGGACGCTACAGCTGGGGCCGTGGTCGTGCAGCTGGCGGCTCCTTTATCAGGATATTAATCGTATCCTTCTGTATGCCATGGAAGGGACAGCCCAACCGCTGGCGAGACTGGAGCGCCTCTTTATGGCGTACAGGCTTGTGCTTCCGCGAAATCGCTGGCACCATGTGATAGAGGTGTGCAATATGGTCTCTCGTCAGATCCGCACCGCACCTGGCAGGAAAACCGACTGCGTGTGTCCGATCGCACTACACGTCCTCTAATGTTCAAGTCCCGCCGTGTGCACTGCACTCGCCCCACTCAGGTTTAGCAGACCAATTCACAACAGCGAATCAGCTACCTGCGGCGTTCTCGCATCTACCTCTCCCACAAGCAGGCTCTGCTGCTCTCTCCGCCGGAACCCATCCCCAGAGTCCCCTCCCCATGCATACCCGTAGGCCTGCATGCGCCATTGGCAAGAGGCGACCGCTTGATGTGCCTGACCCCCTCCTCAGCCATTTCTTTGGGACTCCCAGACGGACCCCTCCCCGGGACTGCTTCGTTTGCCGGCGGGTCCAAGCTCACAAGCCACCGCGCCGCTTTAAGTGCTCCGCGTATTATGGCCAGTCCATGCCTACAGCCTGGAACTCAGCGCAGCTCTCGCGGCGGAGGCCCTTGCATGCACTTCCCCAGGACCCAACCTGGACGCCCTGTACAGCCCTATAACTGTACTGCCCCGACTGATCCTGGCTGCCCTAACCTCGAGCAGATGGACTGACCACGGCCGGCCGGCCATTAGGCATGGGCGCTTTATCCTGCATTCCCTCTTGTTGGCAAGGCTACTGTCAAGAACCGCGGTCGGCCCGTAAGAACCAGGGCCTACGTCACCCGACTCCCGTGTAGGAATACCAACCATCGAGGTCGACATAGGTCCCGGGAACATGGTCTTGCTGTACCCGACTGCCTTACTCACTGGTGGGCCCAACATAGGCTGCGCAATTTGTGCAATTGGCAGAGAGCGACAGAACCGTCAGCCCTGCTGCCTCACATGAGGCCGATACTCGGCTTCGTCACATCAATTTTGAGCCACCTGGGTCTTAATGGTCCCAAGTCCCAGGTATATCCTCCGGCAGCTGAACATATTGCATCTAGCTACACTTTTTCTTTCGGTATACTTGGCGAGATAGAACCGAGGGTTGGGAGTTTCTGCCGCCGACTCCTGAGACTGGTCCCTTCGGGGACCAGGAAGGCTAGGCGTGAGAAGCAACACCTTCTGTACTCTTCTTCGTTTGAGTTGGCTGACATCCGTGTCCCAGCTCTGCGTCATCACGTTTACAGCGTCACTCCACATTCTTTGCTGCAGCAGCCCTTCTCAAGCACTACCAAGACGCGCCCTGTCTGTCCATGTACATCCTGCACTCCGAACCGGTCTACACTTCATATTGCAGGCCCACTCGCTAGGGCTGGGAAGTCTCCCGACAGGTGCGACGGCTTGCACTGCACTGCCGCCTGGCCTCCAGGCCCAGGCCCGGCCGCTTGCCCCCACTTCACGCGGCCAAAGTGAAGGTGGCAGCACGCCTGACCGCGCTGTGGCGCGGGCGGGCACCACCCCCGAACGGCCCTCATGTCCCCTTTCTCAGTGTTAACTGTGGTGGGCTGACAAGTGAGGTGTATCAGGAACTCCGCCTATCCACCGGAGCGCCAACCCCATGTCGTTGCTGTTCAGGAGACTCACTGGGCAGAAGACAGCAATACCGATTACACCACAGGCCTCTGGCGGGCGGGTCATCAGCCCCCACCGCAATGGCTACAAGGCGGCCGGCGTCTTGATACTCCTACACAAAACGTTCTCCGCCGACTGCGTCATTTCTTCCGCCGAACCCTACCCAGGACGCCTGCTGCACGTGCGCCTGACCCATCAGGCCTGCGGGCACTCGACACCCTGGTTGTGTACCAAGTCCCATGAACTGGCAACAGCCCTCTGGGAAGGCCGGAGATGGTCCTGCCCAGCCGGATGCCCCAAAACAGACTGCTGCTCACGTTTGGGATAAGTTGGAACATACCATTCATAACATCCCGGTGAGGCACACACTGCCAATCCTGGGTGACTTCAACACCCCTTTGGCCGCGCACCCCCGGGCTGGCCGAGTGGTCACGAAGTGGAATGGCCGACTTCCTGCAGACGCATCCCGACTTACCAAGTTGCTCGATGATCATGAACTTACACACCTCAACTCGTGGACCCGCCGAGCAGGTCCGACCTACGTCTGTGGCGAGCAGAGGAGTCTGATCGATCACGTGCTCACGCGCCACACCCAGGCACATTCCTGGCGCGTGGTACTGGGCGTGACTCCCTTGTTCTGGCCGCCTGGCGTGCAGGCGGGAGACACGTCCCGCCCAGTGGTGTCCTACCCTTAATCCGTTTTGCCTCTCTCAACTCTCAACCGAGTCTCCCAGACACGCCGCAACATGTGGGACAAGGACCGCCTGTTGCAACTTCTAGCCGATCCGCACTGCCTCCAGGCCCTTCAACTCCGACAGTCTCCTCCAGGGCCTTGCTGCACGCCACACTATGCAGGACCTCAGTGACTGCATCACTCGTGTCTTGCGGCTGCACCTCCCCTGGATCCCACAGCGCCAGGTTGGCGCCTTGGCAAACCCCGGCCATGAGTGTGCCTGTGGCGTCAGCTGTATCTGGAATAAGGCGTGGTTCCACTTCACGAAGTTTCAGAAAGCTCACCGAGACTTCCACCGGGCAGGCCGTCTGGCTAAGCACGCCTGGTATTCCGACAGGCTCCACGAGCTGGGCACACACGCCAGACGCCATAACATTCGTGCTCTCTATCAAGGTGTTCAGCGCTTGGCCCCCAAGAAACGTCACGCCCAGGTACAGCTTCGTGCCCCTGAGCCTGATCTCCCCCAGGCAGGCCAAACTTCTGTCTGATCATCTTCGGAACAGCTTCACTGGCCGAAATCTGCCAGCCAGGCAGGCCTGAGTCTATGCCGTCCCTGCAGATGGACTCGACCGAGCTCTCCAGTGCACTAGCCAGCCTCTCTGTTCACAAAGCTGTTCCTGAGCATCTCGCGCCGATCGCCGCTTGGCGACTCTGCTCCGCTGAGGTTATGCCTATAGGCTAGCCGAGATTGCAAACACACTCACGGCCGCCGACGAGCTGTGGCATGCCGCTTGGCTTGCGCTCATACCAAAGATAGCACGACCGACACTTCCCAAACATGTGAGGCCAATCGGGGTTACGGAGGTATCAGGCAGAATCGTATCGAAAATCCTACAATCCAGACTTCGGCCATACGTCCTCACCTACTTGCAAGACTTGCCAGTCTGTGGGCGTATGTCCCTGGCAGGGGGGCCTTGGACGCCGCACTTCGAGAGCAGGCACACTGCCAAGCCGTGATAGGTTCTTGCTCGTCTAGAGAGGACCACTCGTGAAGCCAGGGCTGGTATTCCCAAGCCGCAGACTTCAGCCGGAGGCCTCCAATTATCAATCGACCTCAGCTCAGGCCTTCGATCACATGGAATGGGCACACATAGCGGTTGCCCTCGAGGACGCACTTAGACTTAAATTGTCCGACCCGAGCTCCAAGCTCAGGTCCTGGAATGGTACCGCGACATCAACTACGTGCTCTCCGTGCAAGGCCAGACTATGGAAATCCAGGCCAGCCGCGGCCTGAAGCAAGGATGCCTCATAGCGCCACTTATTTGCGCACACTTTTGATAGGTTCAAGCATAGCATTGACGGCATGCCCACATGCAGCCTCTGTAAGTATCCATTCAGGAAGTGGGGCAACCTCCGCAATCACATCGCCAAGGGCCAGTGCCCCTTCCTGTGTTCCAAGGACACACTGTGTGCTGCTCCGTCACCCCAGACTGCGCACATAGCCGTTGCAGACCCGCCCTTCACCGCAGGTCCGGATCGCGGATCGTCTATCCAAGGCGACACATCACTTTCCCAAGAGCCGGTCACTCTTGCCTCCAATACTTAGGCCACATCTGCTTGCGCTCCTACGTGCGCAACACCGGCATGCCTTGCTTACCCTGCCCGAAGTGCAGCAGGAGGTTGAGCACCATTGCCCCAAAGGTCGACAATGGTGCGTCGATACCACAGCAGTAAAGCGACACATGACCGTATAGCTAAAATTGGACGGATACATCGAAAAGAATCAGATGCAACTCGATGATCTCAGCACTTTTCAACCAAGGGCATTTGCGCGAGAGCAACAGCGATCACTTTGCGCAGATTGGTGCATCATGATTTTTTTTGGCGTGGGCGGGCCTCGTCGACTACGGCTGTAGCACTCGGTCCCTACAAACAAGACAAACCAACAAACAAACAAAAACAGCGGTGAAACAGGGCGGCTCGATAAAAAGAGGCAAAGAGCTAGCTGCGGCGCACAGGCTTTGCCGGTGTTGGCCGTTCAGCACGAGTTATACAGCATCCGCAATGGGCTGAGAATTTCTCACGGATTACCGAACTACTTAAGCCCTTTCGACGGACCATGGTGTTTCCCTGTAGGTACTGTAAGCAACATAATGTGAATCGCCACACTCATCGGCGCTCCTGCATAGTTCTCCAGGTAAGCTGCTTTTTGCAGCTGACTCTTGACGGTTGCCATGGAAGAAGCTCTGGAAATGACACCGCAGGAGCGTCTGTTGTTCTTCGGAGGCGTCTGCCCCTCACTCCAGCCCAAGCGCGAGAGGGGAGAGACACCGGCGGATCAGAGACCTCGCAAGGAAGACACCCAGCAGACGCCGGGCTCCGGTTCCAATCACTTCGAGGCGAGTCGGGCACCGCAGACTGCATGGATCCAGCTGGCCATCGAGATCAGCACTCGGGGCACCAGGAGCCGGGTATGGGAAATCCTTCATTCCTCGATCGGCTGCGCAGCGCCGCATACCATGTGCTATCCCAGCAAGCCAAGGCCGTTCGCGGCTGGAGAGGCGTGGCCCCAGCGTCAGCCACGACCACTAAGCCCCTTAAGCCCGACCTGCCATCGCCACCCTTTTGCTTGTCGCAATGGACTGTGCGCGACGGAGTGGGGGCCTGTCTCAGGTCCTGCAATGTCTTCTCTTTCTGGCGCGGTGACACCAGGTTTTCGAAGCCATACACGGTTTGCTGACTGCGAGAACGGGGCACATTCTCACATAGGCCGATCCTCCGTGCTGCACCCCATACCTTGTATGCATACGCATATGACTTCAGGCATCTGATGACTCTCGTACATCAGATGCGTCTCCTGCCTGGCTCACGAGCGTTGGGGAGGCTCGCTCTCTGTGTGTTGCACCGACCGGTCGCACACCATACACAACTGCCTGTGTGAGGTCCGCTCGATGATTCTGTGTCTGACTTCGGGCACCAGCTGCACTTACGAAGCGTTCCAGCAGGTGCTGCGGCTTAAGGGCACAGCACAGAGCTCCCTGAGAGCTCCGGCAAGAGTCCGTGCTTCTCGCTAGGTGGTTACTTCCGCTGCGTGGGGAATGACTAGTACTACTACTACTACTACTACTACTACTACTACTACTACTACTACTACTACTACTACTACTACTACTACTGCTACTACTACTACTACTACTACTACTACTACTACTACTACTACTACTACTACTACTACTACGAGTACCAGGACCAGTACCAGCACCAGCACCAGTACCAGCACCAGTACCAGTACAAGGACAAGTACTAGTACCAGCGCCGGTACCGGTACCGGTACTGGTGCTGGTACTGATACTGGTACTTGTGCTAGTACCAGTAGCAGTAGCAGTGGCAACGGCAGTGGTAGTGGCAGTGGTAGTGGAAGGGGTAAGGCTACGGGTAGGGCGGTTGTGGTAGCGGTAGTGGCAATCGTAGTGGTAGCGGCAGCGGTAGTGGCAAGGTTACGGGTAGGGGTAGCGGCAACGATAGTGGTAGCGGTACTGGTGGGGGTTGTGGCAGTGGTAACGGTAGCGGTAGCGGTAGTGGCAGTGGTCTCAGTAGTAGGAAACAGTAGGGTGGGGATAGTAAGGATGGTAGGGACAGTATGGATAGCAGGGATAGCAGGTGCGTGAGGGTTTGGTATCGACGATACGGTATATGTGCTCACCTCACTGAGCGTCTTGATGTAGTTGTGGATTGCCCCGACAAATGGATGGTAGTGTGCAACACCAGCAACCAGAGCGACCCTTGCAGGCAAACTCGGTCCGATTGTTTTCTCTCCAGAGATACACGACGAGTTGTCTGTACGGGAGACTGGCTCGAATCCTAGGCACCGAGGTCCGTTCGCAGCCCCCATGAGTTGTGCCTCCGGCACTTCTCTCGTCGAACCGGTTGGTGGAGGACGAATCAAAGAAAACGTCGTGTAGCCGGTGAGCTCGGGAATAATTTCGCTCAATACGAAATAGCAACTGTAATGCATCTGCGTGACTGACTGATCTCTGTCATAATATGTCTTCGGGTTGAACGTTTCCGTCGAGTATCCCACCTGAATTGCACCGCGAGTCAAAAGTTGACATTATCTTCCTTGCTCTGAACCTGCGAAGCAAGTAGACACCATCGGGATCCTCAGGGTCTGCTTTCACCCTGGCAAGCTTCATAATCTCCTCGCCGGTGATATCTTTGCTGATCTTGGTCTCCGGATCTGCTGCAGACTGCAGACAGCTCTCCTGGCCAATTGCCTAACACATCACACCGACGTGCTTGCGAAAACTTCTCTTGCGTTTGGAAGTACGGCATAGTAACCCACGACGAGGTAGTCGGCCATGTTTTGTACATAGCACGGACCAGGTAGTACGCCATGTCAGAGAAGGCTGGCCTTTCCGCATCAATGCAGAACCCGGGTTTCTGGTCGGGGCGGTAGGAAGGCTGCATTGCCGCTTCCCACCCTCCCTCTGAAGCTTCATGACTAGGGCCAAATGGCGTTCCTCCCCACCAGGCGGCAATTCTCCCTCCACGTATGAACGGTAGCTACAGAGGAGGGACGTTGTACGCAGCCCATGCTCGAACAATGTGATGGTCGACCACCCTGTCGCGAGTGATGTCCGGCGGCAACGGCACGACTTAGTTGGCAGTCGTTCACATATATCTGTCTAAATTGTTCATACTTTCGCAAGACAGGAATGACACCGCCAGAGAAGAAGACCTCATCGACATCAACCCCGTCGAAAGTCAAGTCAGTTGCTGCATTGCGCACGTAGGCCACGGCCCAGGAAAGGAGACTACCTCCAAAAGAGAGCAGTATCCTAACCCGACGTCGGCAACACGGTTCAGTGTGCTCCAAAAGAGACACACCTCCCCGCTCAGGCTCTTCCGCACCTTAGTTGTTCCTTCGTTTGGACCTGCATGAGGCCCGACAATCAGTACCGTGGCACCAACGACTCTCCCGTGAACAATCCTCAGGATCATGTGTGCTTCTCCCGGTCTTGGCGTGAGAATGAACAAGGCTGCGAACATGATCGGCAAATGACATCCATGTTTCATTGGCGCAAGCAAACAGACTGCACCCGGACTTGCGTTTGGCATATTCATGACAGTTCTGTTCAAGCCACTCAACATCAGTCATGTTTGAAAACACGATCCTGTGTCCGACTAATCTACCCGTAGCATCGACATGGTTGGCAACTTTGACCCTCTTTACCTTGCTAGTCGAAATGAGCGCATGCAATTCAGGCCAAGACCAACACGAACATGAAGACGGCATGTCAAGAGACAAGTAGACGTTGGAAAACTCCGCACACTTCTTCAGTAGGCATTTGAGAGATTTCAAAACACTTCGGAAACTTCTGTACTTGCCTCGAATAGCACAGGCGCGCGCAGGTCGTTCCTGCAGGATCTCTTTACTTGTCTGACCAGTTCGTCCCCATGCGCGCAGGTACCCAAGGGTTCCCTGCAGACGATCCGAGCGCATCCTTTAGCTCCCTTGGTGTCGCCGAGACTCACAATGACCCGGCCAACCGGCCCATTCGGAATGCTCACAGCCATTGCTCGAAGCCTCCCGTTACTCGGGGCTGTGAAGTTCATTAAGTTACTTCTGGAGACCTGGCTGGTCCTCTTGCCTTTATCGGCATGGAAACACATGCACGTGATCCGAATGACACTTGTCCGATGAGCTGGGCGGCAACTTGACGTTTGCTGGGAAGACCAGCCCGATAAAGCACCTGAGGCAAGACGGGCGTCTCCGTGTAGGGAAAGCAAGGAACCTCGCCCTTAAGCGAGTAATGCTGATGGCCTTTCTCATCAGCGCTTTGGGCATGAGTAGGGCGCATCAGGCCCATGATCTCTTGGGAACCAATGTTGATCAGCGGGCCAAAGTACCGCGATTGGCCTCGTTGCACGCGAGTCAAGATCTCCAACCATGTTTGTTCGAACTGACGAAGTTTGTTGTCGCCTGGGTACAGAAGCTGGGTCAGGTAGTCAACGGATACGATCATGTCCAATCTGTCGCGTGTCCTGAAGCTCTCATACATCATGGCGATCATCTGTCGTCCTTTGATGATCTTGCCTTCATAGGATCTGACATACTGGTTCGCTTTGCGGTTCAGCTCCAGGTAGAGTTCGGCAGCTTTGTCGCTCCAGCACGAGACCGGGCGGAGAACCACCACGGTTTGTCTCTGCCGCTGGCTCGACGGATCGTCCAGACAACGTACTTCGGCTGCGAGGGCACCAGCAAGAACGAGGACACAGTGACCAAAACGCGAGGGCCAGTCAGGTGGACCTAGACCGGGCCATCGAATTTGCGCCCAACTACGGGTACAGCTACATGGCTACATGCTCCACCTTCCGGCGAAGTTCCAGGCGAAAGGAGCAGACCACAGTGAGGCGAGCTCTTGAGGGCGGTCTGTTCCCGTGTGACCGTGTGACCAGTGCTGCGGCGGTGATCACATTCTTCTGAGGCGAAATGCAGGACCCAACCATCTCATCCATTCTTCTTGTTCGGATCCGCACATGCACTAAGGACATTCGCAATGCATTGCGACATCCAATTATCCAATGAAAATCGTGAAAAAGAAGGGACACTCACTTTGTCAGCCTCCGGTCGAGAAATCTTGATCTCAGTTATTTCCGGATCTGATCGCCTCCGTCCGGCGGTCCTCCTCCGGGTGAGTCAGGATCTTGACCACGTTTGCAAGCATAAGGATCATAATAGTCGCCGCCATCAGGAACTGAAGGTGGTTTCGCAGGTTGTTCCTCTGCCGTGTCGTGATCTTCTTCACCTTCGTCATCATCGGCGTTCCCTTCGTCATCTTCTTCTTCCTTAGGTTGCGTGCTTTCCGCCATTAGCCTCCATCATCACGATGAGTGTGTAGCCTCTGTTGTGCTTTCTGGGCTTTCTGAACCTCGAGCCGCAACTCAACCATCTGGGCGATGTACTCGTCCTCCAGTTGCTTGATCTTCGCGTCTTTGATGCTTGTGTCAACATTTACTACCACAAGCTTGGCCACTGCATGATCTGTAGACTTTCTGGCCGTCGAAGATTCCGAATCACTCGCTCGTAGATCATCGGTCAAGAGCTGAGCAAGAGCCGCTTCAGATGCCGGGTCATCGTAACGACAAATCCATTTTGAATCACTGGCATTCCCAGAGTAATCAACAGATCACGGAGTTGTTCGTCACGAACGGATTTGGCGTCGATCTGCTTTGACATGCTCTTTTCCGGAGATGAGGAGAAAGCACGCGGCACAAAACTCACCGGTGCCGTTTCCTCCAACATGGATGTAACTGTTCCCATGAAGTTGATCTTCTCACCGTTGACCGGACTGCGTTGACTAAGACTAAGAGTACAGATTTCAGGGGATCGTACTTCAGTAAAGATGAAACCCTGTCCTTGCCTATACATTCCCAGCCCGACTCAATAGTTCTCGACTAAATGGGCATGCTCGAGACCTGTTGTGAACCTTGCTGACGTAGTAGTCGAGATGCCTCGAGTTCGCTTCTCGTCCTCGCATGCAACTCTTCTTAATTCCTCAATGCTTTTCTCAGTTGATTCAGCTCTTCATGCATGGCGGGTAAGCTTTGCTTAGCGTTATCCTCATAACGCCGAAGTTGATTTTCTGCCTCCTGCATCCTCTGTACTGCCATAGCACGGAATTCTTCTTCTTCACCGAGACGTTCACGAAGACCGTGTTGCTACACTACCATCAACTTTGTCGGGGCAAACCACAACTACATCAATACGCTCGGTGAGGTGAGCACATATGCCGTATCGTCGATACCAAACCCTCACGCAGGTTATAAGCCGTAGGCTCTGCCTACAAACGGAAGTTAGTATTTGAAGACAACATCAAGTATGACTTCTGGGTCGAGCGCAGACACGACATGGACCTTCAGTGGTGAGGCAGCGGCGCCGGCAGCTGGAGAATCCACAGCCGACGACACTGTGGTGCAGTCCGTTGACACATCCACAGAAGACGACAAAGCGAAGGCGTCGTCAGCCGCTGCGAACGTTGCTCCGAAGGCAAAGTCAACATCGTTGTTAGCAAGCGCACTTGAAAGAAGTTCTACTACATGGTCCGACGAGCGGTCCCATGGGTAGTAGGATACAAGTGATGAGACAAGGTCCGCAACACGGAACCTCGCTCTATGTACATGGCTAACCATGACATCATGCTCATAGCTGTTATTGCGACACCCACGAATTGGACTAGGCACCGAGGTCCGTTCGCAGCAGGGATAGAAAGGATAGTAAGGATAGTAGGGATAGACCGGATAGTAGGGATGGTAGGGATAGTGGGGATAGTCTGGAGAGTAGGGATAGCAGGGACAGTAGGGACAGTAGGGATAGTAGTAGTAGTAGTAGTAGTAGTAGTAGTAGTAGTAGTAGTAATAGTAGTAGTAGTAGTAGTAGTAGTAGCAGCAGCAGCAGGAGGAGTAGTAGTAGTAGTAGTAGTAGTAGTAGTAGTAGTAGTAGTAGTAATAGTAATAATAATAGTATTATAGTAATAGTACTAGGAGTAGTACCAGTACTAGTACTAGTACTACTACTAGTACTAGTACTAGTAATAGTAATAGTAAGAATAAGAGTAAGAGTAATAGTAATAGTAATAGTAATAATACTAGTACTAGTAATAGTAATAGTAATAGTAATAGTAATAGTAATAGTAATAGTAATAGTAATAGTAATAGTAATAGTAATAGTAATCGTAATAGTAATAGTAATAGTAATAGTAATAGTAGTAGTAGTAGTAATAGTAATAGTAATAGTAATAGTAATAGTAATAGTAATAGTAATAGTAATAGTAATAGTAATAGTAATAGTAATAGTAATAGTAATAGCAGTAGTAATAGTAATAGTAATAGTAATAGTAATAGTAATAGTAATAGTAATAGTAATAGTAATAGTAATAGTAATAGTAATAGTAATAGTAATAGTAATAGTAATAGTAATAGTAATAATAGAAATAATAGTAATAATACTAGTAATAGTAATAATATTTCATTCACACGCAGCGGGGGAGGACTGTCTGTGGTGAAACTTATCGTCCACGCTTTGCGAGGGATCGACCTAGTGCCCTGCTTACTACTTGCGCGGTCACTCTTCACGGCAAGCCGTGCCTCAGCGCTGCACTTGCACACGCTCCGCCCCTCAGAGCTGCAAGCTGTGAAGTGGGAAGCGAATGTGTCTTCAGAGTCTTATGCGGCGTTATGATTTCGGCACTAGCTTGAAAGCTAACCGGCTTGGTTGCAATGTATCACTGGCTGATTGGCAGCAAAACCCTAAACCCTAAACCCCTCGCTGTTGTCCTCTGCCTCGTTGCTGGGGAGTACCTCCACCACGCTGTCGCTTCAGGGGAGAATCTCCACCTGACGGACCTGCGTCTCCCCGTTTAGGGGCAGAGCTCTCATCCATCGATGCTCGCTGGAAGAGCTCTTGCAGAGACATTACTCGGGAGATTGGCTACGTCCTGGGGCTCGTGAGAGACGGCGCTGCGAGCTAGGAAGATGACGTAGCTATTTTCTTGAAGCAGGGGATCTTCGAGGGTACAGGGACTAGGGGGCTGGGAGTCATCACCAACATACCAGGCATCTGCTGTGCGTACAGCTGCACGGTAATGGCCACTAGTGGACTCCATTCCTAGGTGAATGATCACTGCCTCTACTGTGTAGGTACAGAACGAAACTCGGGATGTGTGGTCCAGGAAGACAGGGATCTGGACTTGCTGTGGGATTGTGATGCGTGTGTGATCCTTAGCTTCACCTGCGAATCTCGGCAAGGCTAAGCACACCTGCTGTGCAGCTTCTATGAGAGCACATGAGCGCTCCTGAGACGACCATGCCACTAGCATGTCCTGTAGGTTGGTCTTGATCGCCGTGGCAAGATGAATGGGAGAGCCCCCTTCTTCGTCCACTATCACGCCTTCCGGTACTGAGGCTCTAGTTTCCCACTGTCCAAATCTTGATGCAGAGAGATTCCGAAACACTTGCTGCAGGAACTCAGCAGAGTCGTGCTGGCCTCCGTCAAAGAGCCAGCCCATGGTGAGCTCCGAGAAGACTCTGTGTTCAGGTGTTATTCTCGCAAGCTGACTGATCCGGGATGCCTCTTGAAAAGTCGCCTCTGAAGGCTCTGATAGCCAATGGAGACACTGCAGACCTGAGTTGGCATAGCAGTGGTTGCGAGTATTGGCTAGCAGGAGAAAGCCTTCCAGTCTAAACACGGGGTGAGGAATTCCTGGCATTGAATCTGAAGGCTTCTTTGTGACTGTCTTCGCCGATGCCGTGGACTTTGCTCGAGTATATTCGCGGGGCTGCTTGCTGAGCTGCTGGCGCGCTACCTCCTTCAGTACGTGCACCTGCAGTAATGGAACGCACTGCTGAGCATGTCTACCCGGGGCATCCACACGAAGTTTGCAGTATCGACAGCTATCTCCTTTGTGGAAGAAGACCTTGAATTGATTGAGTCTTGGTTGGACAGTTTTCTCCAGCTTGGCCATCACCTCAGGATGCTGCTTGTTTAAATGCTGTTTGGCTCCTTTCTGGCCTACGAGGACCTGACCACAGAGTGCGCAGTGTTCCATCAGGTAATCATGGAACGCAGGATTTCGCGCGGCGCCTTCTGGATTGTCCTGGGCATCAGACTGTAGACTTTCTACGAGTGAGATCCGGTTCTGCGCTTCTAAGGGTAGCTCTTGTTGCTGTCTAAGCAAAAGCTCTACCCTAGGGCAGGTAGATGCTTCGACATGTTTGCGCAGATAAAACACTGTTCGGAATGTTGCTCGACAGGCGATGCAAGTTGCTGACCCTGGCATTGAATGCAAAATAGGATCAAATTTGGGTCCTTTCAGGCACTGCTGAGAATCTGGGTGAGCCTTCTGCAGGTGGCGACGGAGTGCTCCGGTGCCAGAGAGACATGCTCCACATTCACCGCAGGTCAGAAGCCTATCCTCCACATGGTGCGAGGAGAAGTCCGTGGAGAGGCCTTCCAATGCCTGGCTAACTGCCTCAGCACGCAACTTATAGTGTGGGAGAAGCTGGGGATCGGAGTGTTGCTGTCTCTTTATAAACTGGGTCATTCTCTTTTGCAGCTGCTCCTTCACGTGAGGAATCCGTAATCTCCGGAGTAACTCCTGGTTTGATTCCTTCGTTTCCTGGGAGTAACTCCGCAGGACGAATCTGAGTTGGTACATCATGTGTGAATGGAGCTTTTGCAATCCCTGCTGTGTCATCCCCACCACGTGGAGTGCATACAGAGCAGAGGCCCACGCAGTTATTGTCCAAATCGACAGACGACGTCTGTCTGATAAGACTCGGTGGTTCCGAACTGCATGGGCTACTTCTGACATTGCAAGCTTACTGGATGACAGCCGATGTTTGAGAGTCTTCATTTCATAGTCATGATAAGAAAGAATGACCCCCAAGTATGGGACCTGATAGCGCAGCGATATCAGCCTGCCCGAAGGGAGTTCAACATACTTCTCTCCTTCGACCTGGCGAAAGAGTTTCTTCCTAATGGTCGAGGCTGAGCCCCCTTGCAGCTGTAGCAGAATTGCTGACTTGGACGGATTGACCTTGAACCCAAGCTCTACCAGCTGATCCAGAAGCAGGTCGCAGTACCCTAGTGCTGTCTTGAGGCCGGCCTCAGAGTCGAAATGCGACTGGATCAAGCTATCGTCAGCGTACATTGTGAGGAGCTTCACTAGTTCTGCTGGGCTGATTTTCCCAGAGAGCTTCCTAAAGAGAAGCCCTGATGCAAAGGCGAATAAAGAGGGTGCTAGCTTACATCCCTGCTTGATTCCCCTGCGTGTGGCTATCTCAAAGCTCTGATCGCTGGCTGTCATCTTGTACAAGGCTTTGATGTGGAGATGGCCTACCACCCCTATCAGAAGAGGATCTGCTTGTTCGGCTTCCAGAGCCTCTCTTAATCGCAGCCTGTTTACAGTGTCAAAAGCTTTGCTCATGTCCACGCTCATGGTGAGACTGCCTCTGAGCTTGAGCCCCTGTTGTCCCTTACCTGCAGCCCTAGTGGTGAGGGCCTGTCTGAACCTGGCCTGGTCCACATGTGTGAGGGCCTTGCAGATAGCCTCCTCTGTGCCCCTGCCTGGGACAAAGCCGAACTGAGAGACGCCGGTCATTGCTAGCTGGAGGGTAGACTTGAGTCTCTTCCTCACGAGTCCGGCTAGGACCTTACCCTCAGGTGCTATCACCCCGATCGGACGGAGTGAGGTTGGTTTGTCTGGCTTCTTGGGAGGCTTTGGGAGCCAGGAGATCTGTGACGAGGTGACACTGTCCGAGAGCCTTCCTGCAGTGACTTCCCTATTAAGGGTGTCCGAGATTAGACGGATTGCTTGGGGACCTAGGGAGCGCCAGGCTACTACGGGAGGACTCTCTTTAGGAACCGCCTTGCCCAGCTTTATTGTGCCAAGCTGTTCTTGCACTTCTTGCTCAGTGACGTGCAGGCTGCCTTGTATCCCTGAAAGCGGGAAGTCATCCCCTGCTCCAAACAGGTCTAGGGAATATTCCTCTAATTGTCTTTTTTCTTCCTTGGCAGTAAGGAAGCGACCCTCAGAATCACGAAGCTGAACTCTTTCCTGGGGCCTCCCCGACCTGAAGCGCTTGATTACCTTGTAAAGGGAATGACTCCCGTCTTGCTTGGACTTAAGCTCTGCCTGCTGGAGTTGTTCATCTATTTCCCTGCCGCCGCCGCTCCTGCTTGTGACGCTTTGCTACCCTCGCCTGTGCACTTTGCTGGGAACAGCTCGGATGGACTTACTTAGGGCGTGAAGGGTCTGTTTCCGGGTTTCCTTATTCTGAGCGACTGTCTCCTTAGAGCGCCAAACGTATTGATAGCAGCTGAAGACGTCCAGTGAGATGCCGTTGCTCGGCATCCGGACCTGGAGAACTCTTCCTGGAACAACCTCGTTGTAGCGAAGATCCTGTGACTTGCACAGCGTGGAGTGCACCATTATGAGGACCCCTGCTCCCTTCTCCCCTGTGGAACCAGAGCTGATCACGTGCCAGCCTGACTTGCTGAATTGCCAAGAGCCCCTCCAGTGTGTTTCCTGCATTGCTACCAGCTTCACATCCTGAAATGCGGCACTTTGCAGTACGGAGAGTAACTCTTCCCAAACTGCTGTTGTGAGAGATCCTGCGTTCCAGGATAGATAGCTGAGATTCTTATCTTCTGTAAATTTCGAAGGCCGAGTCCTTCTGCCGGGATTGGTGGGCTTTACATGTGCCGGAGCAACTCCAAGCTCTGTTGACGACATCGTCCTTCCCTTGTAGACCGCACTACCTTCAAGCAGAGCTTTACGTGCTGCCCTTTGATAAGAGCGTTTACCCTTCCCTTTAGGAACGGGCTGATGCTTGGTCGAACCACTAGGCTGTTTCGCAGCACTCATGTTGAGTACGGCTCCTGTCGGCTTCGCAATACCGACAACCCTCACCTCTGGGAGATGTTAGAGAGCTGTAAATCTAATACTCCCTCCCGGACTTGGGACCGGGACTGCTCAGGCGCTGACAAATGCCATGGCAAGAAAGGAAAAAGGCAACTGTACTAGCCTGACCTTTCCTGAGCCGAGAGGCTTACAGTAATAATAATAGTAATAGCAATAGCAATAGCAATAGCAATAGCAATAGCAATAGCAATAGCAATAGCAATAGCAATAGCAATAGCAATAGCAATAGCAATAGCAATAGCAATAGTAATAGTAATAGTAATAGTAATAGTAATAGTAATAGTAATAGTAGTATAATAGTAATAGTAATAGTATAGTAATAGTAATAGTAATAGTAATAGTAATAGTAATAGTAATAGTAATAGTAATAGTAATAGTAATAGTAATAGTAATAGTAATAGTAATAGTAATAGTAATAGTAATAGTAATAGTAATAGTAATAGTAATAGTAATAATAGTAATAGTAATAGTAGTATAGTAATAGTAATAGTAATAGTAATACTAATAGTACTAGTACTAGTACTAGTACTAGTACTAGTACTAGTACTAGTACTAGTACTAGTACTAGTACTAGTAGTAGTACTAGTACTAGTAGTAGTAGTAGTAATAGTAGTAGTTGTAGTAGTAGTAATAGTAATAGTCATAGTAATAGTAATAGTAATAGTAATGCGTGGGGATTTGATCTTGATGATGTTCTCTGTCGCCCACCCCACACAGAGCTATATTGAATAATGGCGTGGTTGCCCTCTACAGACTGGATCACAGTTACTTCCACTTCCACACACGCACTCCTATGCAGGCAGATCCAGCGTTTGCTCGTTTTGCACACTCACGGCCGGCGGTGGATCGTCTGTGCACGGGATAGCTCTGTCCACTCAGGGAATCACAGAAGACTATAGCACTTTAGCTATGGGCAATGCTTTCATGAGCTTGTGCTCATTCTTGAGCCAAATGTTGCATGGGCGGTCATACGGAAAGGTTGGATAGGCAATGCGGGCTCGTTTTGCACACTCACGGCCGGCGGTGGATCGTCTGTGCACGGGATAGCTCTGTCCACTCAGGGAATCACAGAAGACTATAGCACTTTAGCTATGGGCAATGCTTTCATGAGCTTGTGCTCATTCTTGAGCCAAATGTTGCATGGGCGGTCATACGGAAAGGTTGGATAGGCAATGCGGTGTGCGTAGCACTACCACAGGCCTACTCCTAGAGACGAGGGACGCGTAGCGTGCCCTCTTCCCTTGCACTTTACACGGTCTTGCTCACAGCTCTTATAGTGACACCTTAGAACTTGACAAGGCATCGCAGTCCGTTCGCACCCCCCATGAGTTGCGTCTCCGACGCTGCTCACCCGGAAGATGGCACGATAGGAATGTCAGAAAATTGTTCCGCCGCAACTTTGACATATGGATCAGAGCTTTTGCATCCCAATTAGAAACGTTGTGACACTCAGCTACGTCGGTAACGATCCCCTGAAATGGCAAACGAATCAGGCGTCACCGAAGAAAGAAGCATTCGCGATGGGATTCCACGTGCGAAGTGCAGAGGTCACAAGCTGGAAGATGAGGTAGGTCAGGCGTTGTCTCACCTCCATCTCCGCGTTGACGCAGGATCGCGTTCCCAGGGCCGGAGGTTCTCCTCTGGATACTGGCTCTTCTGCTTTCCTTTGTCCTTGCCTTTGTTTCGGCCTTTGCCGGCGATGTAGTCATGGTAGGAGTTGGCGTTCCAACCTCCATGCTGATCACCTCCGGTTCTCTCACGCCCTTTTGAAGGTCCCTTCGCCGAAGAAGCGCTTGCACGTTCCTCCGTAGTGACGGGCGTGTCCATGATGGAAGTACCACCCGGAGGGAGATACTCTTCGGCCGAGATGTGATGTAATGCTTCAGGACGTCGAACATTCGGATGTTGCTGTCTCTCAACTCTGGACTTGACCAATTTGTCCAAGAAATGTGCAGGCATTTGCACGTTGTGGTCCACCAGCAATCCAATGGTCTGGACTGAATGATCTGCATGAGTCAAGAGGATGCCGACCGGGTCGATGTACAGGAAGTCCACCTGTCCAGTTGGCGTAGGTCGTAGTACCGAAAATTGTTGGTGTCCTGTCACCGTCGGGATAACTTCGCATAGGACGTTCAGGCAACAGAAGTGCATCGCCTTCACGTCTTCATCCTTGTCACTCTTCAGGTACGTGGTCGGATTGAAGTTGTCCCTGCCGATTCCCATCATGTTGGCTCCCCGTGTCAATAACGAGAGCATCTGGTTCGTCCGGAAGCGCTTCAAAGTGTAAGTCCCGTTGGGATCATACGACTTGAGGTTCTCAGGCTCCTTGGCAAAGCGAAGGATCTCCTCATCAGTCACATCCCTACTCACACCTGTTTCTTTGTCCACCCCAGCCAAAGTTCCCCACTTGCCGAGCACATCATAGCGTTGGCCATGTGCGAAATTCTCTCTCATCTGAAACAACGGCATAGTCGCCCACTTCGCGAATCCTGACCAGGCTTTATAGATGGTTCTGCATACCACGAATGCCATGTACGAAAGAGCAGCCATGTTGGCGTCGATGCAATGAGCAGTTCGTTTTCCGTGGTAGTAGGATGGCTGCATGGCGGTGCGGGCGATCTGTAGCTCAGGGTCGATGTTCAAGGACTGGCCGGCGATGAGGACGGGACGTCGTTCCTGTGCCACTGCATCTGGTACTTCGTCATCAAAGTCCTCTCCTGTCTCCGTGTCCATTTCTTCATCAGGTTCCTGTTCTGGATCGTCTTCCCCAACGACAGATGGTTCTGGAATTCCTTCAGGTTCCGCAACCGTTTCTGTCTCCATGGCTTCCTGTTCCTCGACGGTTGCCTCGGGTACTGCTGCTGCCGCAGCTTCCATTGTCTGAGCAATGAAGTCACTTGGGATCTCCGTAGGAGTCTCCCGTTGTGGAGTACCTTGATAATATCCGCAAGAAACGAATTGTGACCAGCAGGATGTACATCGAGAAAAGCACGCAGGAACAATGTTGTAGCACGCTGGGCACACCCTCATTCTCCTGCCATCCTCATCTCTTCGTAGATCTTCGGGTCGCCAGTTCTTGATGACAAACTTGATGCCCTTGTCCATGTAGTGATGCCGAACCGTGTTCTCCCTGTGGGACTCCAGGACAGTGGTAAGGTCTCGCATTATCTGCTCCTTGCTCGTGTCATGGGGTCCAGGAGGCATCTCGCAAAGCAATTCCATGATCTTGCTTGGCGTTCGATATCTCTCGAATTCAGGAAGCAATGGTGATCCATAGTAGTCCAGCACCATCTCTTTCTCCAATCTTTCATCATAGATCTTTTCCACCAGAGCGAAAGAATGTGTATCTTGAGGATTCGGGACGCAAAACCATACCTCCTTCACGAACTGGAACGATATCGTTCGACCAACGATGATGACACCGCTGTCTGTGATACGTCCACCTTCTCGGGCAAGGTCTGTCGAAGCGACATGGAGGACCACAAGTGGCATGTGCTTGGCTTGCGGCCCGTGTACCCGAGCTTTGGTCGTCGCGTTCCGGCTGTCGAACGGTGCAAACACCCCCCAGTAACTGTGGAGTCTGCCGCCTCGGTTGTCCCGAAATTGACGCCGATGGTCGAAGTCCCCGTCGGGATCCTCCGAACCAGGCATGACGCCCTGCAGAACAATGGAATCCAAGTTGCGGCATGCTGTAGCGTGGAACGCGCCCCCGAGACGTGTCAAGAGGGTCATAGACGGAGATATTGCGAACCTGTCCTTGTCCAACTGGAGCAAGTTGTTCTGGGGATCGGAGTGCGTAGAGTGACCACTTGTGGCCCGAACAGCCCATGGTTTCACCCAGCCGTTGCAAACGTTCAGGTACCTCTGATTGTGTCTGCAACGGTCATTGTTCTGGATCTCTGTGATCTGATCTGGAACCGACACCAACATGTTCGAGTTCGCGGATCCAAGAGTCTCTGTGCCGGGGTTCTTCACTCTCACACCCAGGAACTGTAGCCGGATTTTGGCCTTGTGGCGCTTCGTGGCTGAAAGCATATTCCCTTGGAACAATAGCTGCAGTCTTTCATTGTACACTCTCTTCCTTTGGTACTCGTCGGTCCTTGAAACCGCTTCGGTAATGCGTCTGCTTTCATGGGTCCATAGTTGCTCTTGCCTCACCAAGTCCTCGATCAGCACCCACCCTCCTTCATCACATCGAATGACGCTGTTGAATGCCACTTGGCACCTGTTGTCAAGCCATTCTGAACCTGGGCGCCTGGCAATTCTGTGACGCAAGTCAGATTGAATGCATGATAGCGCCCACTCTGCGTTCCTTCTTCGATGATGGGTGATGTTGCGAAGGACAACTTCATTCACGATGTCCCATCGGTTGTTGATGAAGCTTGCACCCTTGGTCGGGATCAGGTCAAGAATTCCGCATCGGATTGGCCTTCCGCCGCCGATGGATTCGTAGCCTGGGTTTGCCCATTCCTGAGTATTCTCATCATACTCGAAGCTTGGACGATCTCCTCGTTGAGGCAGTCGTCGGTCACGATGATCCGAAAGCTGCTCAATGAGATCCACCACCCGCTGACTGTTCTCGGGTCCCATGTCCCGTAGCGGCACACCACAAGCGTCATGTAAGCCTCGACGGTTCTCCACTTCCGTGCAAAGGTTGTGTTTGTTCTCGTAACGGATCAAGACCACGTCACTCCGAACGGCTTCGCCTCCGCGTCGCGGTCGGGCTTTGGCCTTGGGTCGTCGGTCCGAGGAAGCAACACTCACATGGTCTGTGGTATCAACGTCCATTGGCTCCGCTTGTTGTGCAGGTGGTCGACGTGGATAGCGAAGAAGACTGTCCTTGATGACCTGAATGCTTCGAAGTACCAGATCTCGGGTTGCAGCGTTTTCCGTGCAATCGGACAGATGATGTGATTCACTGCCACAAGCAATACAGAACGTGAAACTATTGCTCCCGACCGACATTTCGCCCTGAGCAAGTATTCCCACATAGTCCTGAAGCTGCGCGACGAGTCCTTCACGAATCATCTGCCTGGGATCAGGTTCTTCAGCACCCTGTTCTTCTTCGGGTTGTGCGTCCACATCAACGTCCTGTGTAGGTATTGGTGGTGCAACTGAAACCCCTGGATCGCCCGTGACGTTGTCAGCGGCCTGTGTCTCGTCGGTCCTTGCAATTTCTACGGGGTAGACATCACCGTCGACGATCACTGTGAAATCAATCACGAGGTCAGCGGACAAGCTGTTGACGATCTCAGCGACTTGTTCATTCTTCTTGGGCGGTGTTCTCTTGCGTGGGGAGTCGACCGTGATAAGCTCGATAGCCTCGGCCGACGCATAGCGGAAGAATGATCTTTCGATCCCCCTCACGCCTCATCGCGATTGTAAGAAGCCCCAGCGCCAGCTCCATTGTGTCGCCCAAGAGTTCCTCCTTAGGCAAAGCTGACCCCCTGTAGCATTCTTGGCGCTCTTCCGGAGTCAAAAGCATTCTCATGAAACCAGCATAAGCGCAGTTCCCGGCATCGTAGTAGCAGATGTAGCATGTCTTCCCTTCGGAATCGCATCCTCTGTCCCATGCCAACTGTTTGGCCTTTCCCCATGCCGCGTACTCGATGGCCTGACTGGCTGTAATCCGGAGACCACCGTAGTGAGAAACCGTTTTGCCTATGTCTTCGTAGGTCACTTCCGCACACGCTTTGAGGAACTCCTTGATGTCCATGCGAGGATCCACAAATTGAAGCCTCAGGTCATAGAGGTGCTTTGCGCACGCCAAGGTGTACTTCTGGGACGCGACTAAGTCGTTGAAGGAGTTGATGTGATGCTGCACCTTCAAAGCTGAAGTGTGTGCGCACCCAATGCAGTGTCCAGGACCCGTTTCCCGTCGGCTTGAAGAAGGCTTGTGCGTAGCACTCAGCCAATTTCATAGCGTCACAGCCAGGGCAATAGAACGCTCTCCCTTTGACGTAGCCAGTGTTTGCGGTCGCGTAGGTGTCGATCCGGAACCAGTAGTGCCTGTTGTCGTAGTAGGCTTCGGGAGCGGTCATGGCGATGTCAAAGTCCTGCCAGGTAACCGTGGACGATTCAGCAACTGTGTCGCCCTGGGCACCGGTCCTGATTTGCTGCTGCTGCTCTCCCGTGAACCATGTCTGCGAAATCTTTGTGGACGTGGTGACTTCACTCTTGTCCTCCCAGATCTCGACGAGCGACGGGCGAGCAACTGTGTCAATGCGGACACTTTCATCCCATGAGCGGATTCTCGATGCCTCGACGAAGCACGCTGATACCATCTTCTCGCTGAACAGTTGCTTCTCATAGATAGCGTAGCCCAATTTGAACCTGACCCGAGAGTCCGGTGCTGGCAGCTTCTCGGCTGACAGCGAATGCACGCCTGACGACGAATGCTTCATCTGGCTGTACATTCTCGACCAAAACGAAGATCCATGAATCACCACGCATGCTCGGGCCCGCAACTCCAGTTCAATGTACATTCCCAGCGCGTGGAAACCGTTGAACAGAGAAGCCTTGTGATGAAGGTAGTTGCTAGCTGCTCCAACGAATCGTAGGTCGTGGTTGATGTTGACAATTGGAGGGCGCGTGGTACGCTTCCCTGCTGCGATGATAGGGTCCACGTACGTTTCCTTGAGCTGTTGTTGCAATCTGACACGAATTGCTGCTCCGTCACCGACGTCACTCATCGGAAAGGACATATTCTCGATGAGGATTGCCTGGAGGGACAGATGGTAATGCAACGTACCGTAAGTTGCTCTTCGGATAAGCCGTCCAATGTGGCATTCACCGATTCCAATGATCCTTTTGTAACTTGGAAATTGTAGTTGGCACCTGTGGTGATCGACGGGCTCACAATGTGAGTCTCGCTCCATCCATGCATGCTGAGGTTTTCTCTCAGCGTGTGCGTTGATCCCCTGGTCCTCGCAATGATGTCAAAGTCCTGAACGAGGATCGTGCACTGAGAGCGCATAGTCACGGCATCGGGTTTGCCACCCATACCCAAACTATTGCGAAATCCATTCAGCGTGTTCATGGTGTTGACTCTTGCCTCTTCCGGAACGGATTCGCTCTCGACGAGGTCGCGGTCTGCCTCGATTATCACTGCCGAGGTAAGCATTGGAGGAGAAGGGAGATGCACGCATGACACCAATGCCAGCGCATGGTATAGTCGTGAGTACATCCGAAGCCACGCCTTTGTGCTCAGCTTCACGTAGACCTTCAGGTTGAGACCTTTGTCATCACTTTGGGAAACGGAACGAATCCTTGCCAAATAGGTCACCAGTCTTCTAACGTAATGCTGAATAGGCGTGGTCCCGACGTCGTGGTTGGCCACAAACTTTGGCGTCTCGTCAATGGTAGGCGGGTACTCGTCGCGATCACGGATCGTCGCCAGCAAAGCAGAACGACAGCCCTTTTCAATGATGTTGACATAGTGATACCAGCTCTCCTGAGCGCCAGCAGGGATCGGAGCTTCCTCCCATGTCGGTTGCGTTGGTTCCTCTTCCGGTTGTGGAGGCTGTTGTTGTGGAGGAGGTGCTGCAGAAGATGACGATGCCGATGCCGTTGCCTCGTCCGTCCTTGCCCTCTTTGGTCCGTGGCTTGGAGTGGCTCGAGGCCCGGCGGCAGAGTCCCGTTCTTCCATGTTCAGGGTGCACGATTCCTTCCGGTTCGAGATTGCTTGCCGTAGGCATCGCAACTCTCCCCGATGCGTAGACCCAGTTAGGATGCCGTTGAAGATTGGGCGGAAATAGGCCATCGTCTTGCATCAGCGGACTCGGTGCTCTCATCTGTTGGAACTCAGCTTCCCATATGCCCAATGTGGCACGTTTGGTGGAGCAGTCAGCCACGTATCCAGATTCGACTCCGCATTGGTTCCAGGCGTAGCCACGGAACGTCTCCGGCAACTGGAAACCGTTCTTATCTTGAGCTGCACATACGGCCTCCACATGGTGCTTGAGGAAAGCATACGTGGTATAGTCGGAATCAGGGAGCACCTCGGTAGTCCATCGGTAGTGCGGGAGTCCACTGTGTGGATCTACCCACGATACATAGGAATGAAGCACGTAGAGACAAATGCTGAATGCCTGGAGCGAATTCATCGCAAAGGCGAGCGGGTGTCCCATGCCCTGAGGCATTGTGCGCATCATCAAAGCCAGCTGGTGGACATTGATCGGCGCGGCGCCGTCGCTGCTCGCTGCACATTCCTGGTTGTAGGTTCGAAGCCCATACCCGGTATGCTTTGCGAACATGTACATCAGCTTGCACACCCTACACAACGTAGGCTCTCCCAACAAGTCGGATTGGTCGGGTGCTCTGCCTGACATAGGCAACTTGTGGTAGTAGTCCTGGTTCACCGTATACCACTGTTGAATTCTTGTGTCTGTCACGGCCTGGTAAGGCGTCTCCACGGAGTTGATGAGGACGGCGAGATTGTAGTAGACGTCCGCATTGACGATATTCCTGGTCGCGGTGTTCAAATCGAACCGAACTTGTTGTCTTTCTTGTTCCAGTTCGACCACAGCCAGCTTTGCATCATCACGAACCACTTCCTCATCCACCATAAACCTTGTGATGGCATGGAACTTCCCTCCGTAGTCAGCAACAATGTGCTTGAGGCCTCCACCAAATTTGATGACCATGGCGAGGATCTCCCCATAAGGTTTGTTCATGTACTCCTCCGGGGCGGCAAATAAGCAAGCCTTGAGGATTTCTCGAACTCGAATGGAAAGGTCCCCTCCTGACGACAGATTCGCGCACGTGAACAGCAAGACCAGCGGTGGCGCCTTGAATGCTGCCCATGTGCGGATGAGATCATTGTCGACCACTTTGTCTTTCGTAATCTTTGGCGGGAGCGGTACGCTCTGCGACGAATCCTCAGAGTACATCTGCAGAAACGTGTGGAACTTCATGAACGTCCGCATCATCCCACCAGGCGGGAAAACTTCTTCATGGGCCACTCCCTCCTTCGAAGGACAGTTCATAGGCATTGTAGCTTTCTTCCATGGCTCGGGAAACGGTCCTTCCTCCGTGGGAGAGAAGTACCTACCCCTATACGACTTCACGGTTCCGGGTTCTCCGTAAGAGGCACCCTTCCCCGATCCGTCGGGTCAGACCTTAGTTGTTCCTTAGTTGGGGCTGTCTAATAGCCCCTTCATCAGCGTCTACACACTGATGTTGCTGCCATGCAATGTCCTCAGATTCATGTGCGTCATGACTGAAACTAGCATGAGCTCGAACAAGGCTGCGAACATTCTTCGCAATTGACCGCCATGACACATCAATGCACTGCAACAAACTGCTCTCCGCTTCATGGTCCAAGCAATCAGTCATTTGCACCATCAAACGATCCGCCTCAGGCATGTTAGAGAACATGATCCTGCGTCCACCACCATCGCCACCAGCACCAGCATGATCATCAATCTTAACTTTCGTCACCTTGCCACTTGAAACAAGAGCATGCAACTCTGGCCAAGACCAACATGAACATGAAGAAGGCATGTCAAGCGAAAAATAGACGTCGGAAAATTCCGCACACTTCTTCAGCAGGCGTTTGAGAGATTTCAAGATACTCCTGAAAACCTTGTACTTCCCACCGGAACGTTTCTCACCCCCCACGCAAGCCCCTTCGCTACCTCCAGGACTAGCACCTGATCGCAAAAGCGATGCCACAAACAGCACAGGTGTGCGCAGGTCATTCCGGCACGACTTCTTCATTGCACCGACAAGGATATCCTCATCGGCCTTGGAGCCAATCAGCTCTTTACATGTAATGCGAGCACATCCCTTAGTGGACTTGGACACGGCGTAGCCATTGTCCATGCCACAAAGGTCAACAATCATGCGGTCAGGCTTTCGTCCTCCGGCCTTCGACGGCATTGCTACCAATTTCCCATCGCCCGTTGCCTGAAATTTCAAGGCCTTAAGCAATCTCCTGGAAATTTGGCTGGTTAACTCGCACTTATCAGATCGATCCTTAGCGTCCACATCAGTCATGTGCAAATGTTTGGCTGTGCACATGTCGGACGACTTAGGATGCAACGCGACGTTTGCGGCAAAGTACTCCCACTCATCCTTGCAGTAGCCGAGCTCGACGGCGGTTCCGGGAGATACAGGATCTCGAAAGATATAACGTTGCCCGTGAGTACATCCTTGGATCTTGATGCTCTTCCACACGGCGTCTTCCTGAAGTCCCTTGTACTGCTTGGTTTCCTGAACTTGTACGCGAGGAGGCACCTCGATGATGACTTGGTTTCCCCACGATGCCGCTCTGCGCGCAATTCTTTGGACGACCTCCCCCCATGGGTAATCCGTCCGCAATTTGGCCCTTTCAGGGTTGTCGGCGATTTTCCGACTCAGCCACGAATTCTTGCCTAGCACCCCTGCACCAATGAAGATCACGGAGTTAGGGTTGTTCTTCCTTGCTTCCACCACATCGAAGAGATAGGCACACATGGCGTCGTCAACTTCTCGGCCCATACTCAGAACATTCACTTGCAACCCAGGGTCATAGTGAGAATCGGGAGCATGCTGCGCAATGCAGTCCTTGCCAGGAGCATACTCATTCCACCAGTTCTCCTCATCGACTCCTACCAATGTCCACACCGTCACTGCCTTCGGAGCATCTTTGATAGTGATACGGTATTTCCATCGGCTGTAAGGGTTTTTGTAGGTATGGATCAACCCTCCATCGTGGTCGAGGAATTGGATCACCAAGCCCTCTTTGGGTTTGCTTTCGGCGAACTCAACCACATGAGGCACAATTGCTCCTTCGTATCCTTGATATTCCCTTTTCTGTTCGGCCGCATCATGCCATACATCCTCATACACCGACGACCATTGATCATAGCCGAATTGGGAGGCTTGACTTTTGGAGAGGCCGTTGAAACAAAGAGGTAATGTAAAGCCCTGGTACCCCCCATGGATGGCACGCGCCAGTGTGACAACCACCGCACGCCATTTGGCGGGCAGGGCGCGCACATATGACTGGCCCAACGGCGGGGCAGGAGGAAGCAGAAACGGCGGCGCAAGGACCTCCGAACTAGCGGCCGGTCTCAAGCTGCCCCGTACAGGATGGTACTGAAACACAGCACGCTCCACGTAGCGGTCAAACTTGCCAGGTTGATCAGGGATGGCAGCACGGTCCTCCATTTGGTGCCACTGCCCTTCACGAAGAATCCAGGTCGACCGAAGGTAGCGACCAGGCGGCAACGCGGAAGGCGGCCCCGGCAACATGCGCGGAAACTTGACAACCATGATGGGGTCCACACTGTCGTGTTCTTGCAAGCCCTCCTTACTGGACAGACCAGCACGATACAACACCTGAGGGAGGATCGGCGTCTGCGTGTAAGGAAAACAAGGCACCTCGCTCTTGAACGAGTAGTGCTGTTGACCCTTCTCATCCGTGCTCTGGGTATGAGTAGGGCGCATCAGATCCATGGTCTCCTGGGAGCCAATGAGGGCCGGCGGAAAAATGTTGATGAGCTGACACGCATGTGTCCAGGATACGGAATCCTTGAACGATTTGGTGTGTATGTCCGCCGACATCTTGGCAGTGACCTCATAAGCAAGAGAAACGTAACCCTCTTGAAAGATAGAGTGCATCCAGCCAATGCAGATGCCGAGGGTACGTTCCAAATGACGCATCGTCGGATTCTTGCCCGTGCGAATCACCCCGATCATGGTCTGGTTGTCGTCATAGAAGACGAAGTTGGGATCTTGACCCCCAAGCTGCTGCCAGAACGTGATAGCAGGCAATCCAAGACGTGACATGGCAAAGTCGGCCGCGACAATCTCGGCCTCAGGTGTGGAGTGACTCAAGCACCCCTGCCTTTTGCTAAGTCCCGCCAAGGGAAATCTTGTGTGAGAACCTTGAATGTGCAAGTGAGCACCGGAGGTAGATTTCAAACTTTCTCCACAACCTGCATAGTCCGCATCTGCAAACAGCCCGATGGACGAGTCCTCCAAGGAGTTCCCGACCCACCCCATCATCATGTGATGTTTGGACTGGTGCACATAGGCCATGAGATGATGAAGAAGAGCATCCTCCTTCTTGGTCCATTTCGTGATCTTGCGTGCAAGGTTGTTGATGTTTCGCAGAAGATCAAAGCGGCAAATGCGCGCGGCATAAAGCAACTTCATGAGAATGCTCGCTGCCTGCGGGGCAAGTGAACCGCGATTAGCCTCGTTGACCTCCTCTTCCTCTGGCGCCTTGGGAATGGGTGGAGGCGGAATAAGCCGACCATCCTTGTCAACAGGCATGGTGTGTCCACACCACGTGCATCGATGGCTTTTACCTGACTGTGCCGGAGCACGAGCTGGGTGATTCTTAGTCTCCTCAGCCGGACTCGGCGATGGTACCGTCTTGAATTTTGTCGGATCGAACCCAGTCACGTCGCAGTACTTCTTGACTGTCATGTCCAGGTACGTCTCCATGTCGTAGGTAACGGTCTGCACCTTCGTTTTGTCATGCAACGTTGCCTCGCCCTTGGAGATGCGACAACCCAGATACAAACCTAGTGGCGTTTCCTCTTCCAACCGAAGTTCTTGGCGCAGCATGTCCCAGCCCTTAGGCAGATTCTCTTTGGGCCCTGCCATCTTGAGATCATCCACGTAGATGACGAGCAGGAGCTTCATTTGCGGGTGGAAATACAATGATGGCCATTCGTCGCCAATCGGTTTGAATCCTACTTTCTGTACCGCGGTATGGCAATGTTGTTCCCACATGGTACCTGCATCAGGATGTCCATATAGAGCTTTGACCAAGCGACATACAGGTCTACGGAATTTGTGCCGTTTTGCAGATGGGTGCCAGGCTTCATCAGGCAGTTCAACCCAACAGGGAGTGCCAGATAACCTTGCCTGAATGTATGCTTGGATAGCATCCGCCATCTGAACATCGTTGCCAGGAAGACATCCATAGTAATCTGCCCACCGTGAGGCATCAAACGTGGCCGGGGAATTCCCCAAATCCTGAAACAATGCGGCTTCCATATTCTGATCTTTGACCTGATCACCGAGTAGTACGCCTCGCCCTTTGAACTTCCTGGCAGGATCGTCCTCCTTGAGCTGATAGTTCTTCTCATATATCAGTCCATGTACTCGCGCCATGTGTACCTTCTCACCTTTCTTCTTTGCCTCGGCAACGACGTCGTCATATTCACGCGTGGTTGAGAAATCAAACACCTCTTGGTCCCACAATCCCTTCCATTCTTTCATGAAAGCTTCCATGGCCTTGGGGTTGTTGACCATCTCTTTGCGTGTGACGGGTCGAGTGACCATGGCATTGAAGCATGATCCTCCTGCGTGATTCTTTTCCCGATGTACGTTTCTGTGAGAAGTCGTACACGGCATAGATGGAATCCAGTTGTCGTCCATGACCATATGTGCCGGAACTGCCGGCACGACATCCGCCAAGAATTGTTCTTGTGTGTATTGATCCACATAGGACTGTGCCCATGACCATCCATCGTCGTCATCAACGGACACGTTAAGTTGCAGATCAATTTCTTCGCATGGAACAATCTTGGGAAAGATCATGCTGTCCAAAACTTTGGTGACTATTTTCTTTCCTATCGCGGCTCTCTTCCGGTCCTTCTTGGCAACCCGAGCTTTGTCTCGCTTTTCTTTCTTGTACGCTGCCTTCTTCTCCGCTTCACTCAGTTTCTTCCATGCTTCCGGAGAATAGGAATGGATAGGTCGTCGTGTAGGAAGGGTTCGTCGACCATCGCTTCGGATCTTGTACGGGACTCCCCTCTTATCGATCTTGCAGGCTTCACCATCGTCAGTGAGGTATACAATGCCGTCCCCTTTCTTCCCCGTACTCCAATGCTCAATCTCTTCAGGAGCCAGCTTCTTTTCTTTCAAGATCTTGATGATCTCTCCAGGTTCTTCGATGTCCCCTTCAGGGATGAGTCTACCGGTTGGACCGACTTCGCGGAGCGATCGCCGATCTTCCCCAGTAACCTTTGGTTCAGGAGGAGGCGGTTCCTCCTCGTAGACCTAGCTCTTCGTCTAGTTCATCGAGTCTTTTGTCTCCTATGGCATCAATGGCTTCATGTTCTGCTGACTTGAAGACTTCACCAGACGGTTCCGTCTCAATGTCAGACGGGTCAATGTCCTGTAAGTCAGGATCTTCTCCGGGATCCGGCGGAGGAAGTAGACCGTCTTGATCATCATCATCCCCGCTGCCACCATTTCCTCCAGGCGGACCGTCATTTCCGTCATCGACGTCTTTTATCTCCTTGCCAGCGAGGTCCACATTGTCCCTGAGTCCCTCAATGGTTGAGTTCATCCTTTCGTATTCAGCTTTCAGGGGAAATGTTATCTCCTCCGGGAAGTAGATAACCTCCGTCTCGTACGGCCTCATCAACTTCCTGGGAACAGATGCGTCCATCGATAAGTTCGCATTGGCAAATTCCTTCATATCCCATACGCGATACTTCTTGGACCATCCTTGGCCAGCAGTGATGATGTACCCGGCAAAAATGCCTGGGATGCCTTTTGGATCGAACTTGTTGCCATATGTCTTCGGCCTTGTATCCGTTGGTTTGATGAAGACTTTGGCTCCAAATGGTATGGCTTTCCCTTCGAAGTCCTTCCCAGTCATTCGCTTCCATGCTGAATCACCATCACCCTCCACATCTTCAATGTTAAGGTTCTGCATCACGCAATTCAGCGCGAAGGACCAATACTGTGCAGGTAGTCCGGCGTGTAGCATAGATGCGGCGACCGTGTTGATCACTTCTTGATTCGATCGTTCAGCGAGTGAGTTGTTACGGGGTTTCCCTGGAAGGGAATGATCGATCACAATCTTCAACTCCGCCATGGCTGAATCGAACTCTGGTGCTTCATCACTGTACGCCATATGAATCTTGCGTCTCCCCATCAAGCGCTTGATGGCCATGACAACCTCGTCAGAATTCCTTGAGGCAGTGGGGATCGCTGCGATCATTTTGGTGGCGATGTCTCTGATGACTAGAACTTCACGTGCTCCGTCGTCGAGTCCGATGCCTGCTTCGGCGGCTTTGCGCATGTCGAGGAAGTCGAATGTTATGAGATCCCCCCCAGTGTTTGATCACACGTTGAAATGCACCTCGTTGTGTCCGCAAGTGCTTCATCTTCGCGCGTATGCACGATTCGCAATATGGATTGCGGTAGCGATGAGTACACAGATGTGCCAACGTCTTGGCTTCGGCTTTCAGTGTTCCGACTCTGGCCTTGCGGCTCGGCGCACCGTCGCCTTCCACATCAATGATCACCTCATCGCCACCGTCCAACAGAACTTCACCCACTCCTGCTCCTTCATCGTCCGGAGGTCGTCCTGCCTCGGACTCTGGTACTTCTTCTACAGGAGATTCATGGGGTTCAGGGTCAGGAGGTCGTTCATGAGCATCACCTTCTTCTTCTGCTTCGACTTCGCTCGGTGCGGCTTCGGCGGCAGCTGCGAGATTGACGTCAACATCACCCGCAGTTAACACACCTTTGAAGATTTCGGTGATTGCCTTGGCCTCTGGATCATCATGAACCAATGACTTGGAACTCCCGGCACGAATGTACGGAATGTCACCGTTCACGAACAAAGATATCCTCTTGCCCTGCGGGTTGATCATGAATGGCTCCCTTCCGGGTGGCCACACAAACCCGTAATCGAAGTTCATGCATCGTTTGCCTATGGAAAGCACCGACGGTGTGTCATCCAACACGTAAGCGTTGATCGGTTCCTCGAACGACTCGGTCTGGAAGTTTGACACAAGATCGGTATCGGTGATTCCATTTGCAGTCTGGAATGATATGGGCTCCGGAGTCACGAGTGTCTCGGGACTATGCTTCTCAATCTTCTTCTGAGATATGAGGTCATGGCCACATCCGGTGTCCATGAGAAACTTGATCTTCTTCTTGAGAATGACTGGTTGAACCATGCATTTGAACACACCCTGATTGATGATCCGCTTGCTGTGTGCAGCATCGAGTTCACGCTCAACGATGGAATCCTCACCGTCGTAGAAGCAAACCTCTTCCACCCGAGACGTTCCTGGGATCCGTACGAATGAAACTCGATCTCCGCATGGATCATCATCGTCGTCAACCATGTCTCTCATGATCTGTGCCCTCAATCTCGCTTTGTGCTTGGCGAATTCCAAATTCACGGCGCGATCCTCATCGTTGACAATTGCTTCCATGTCGACGTACTTCACCTTCCGTTCCTTGTCCTTCTTCGACTTTCTAGGACACGACGAGGTGAACTTCACGTCGTCAGCGAATGTCACGTTGCGTTTGATCTCTTTTCGGGTCGAGGTAGTCGGTCCCGATGATTCGTCGTCGGTTGAACAATCCGAGTCAGCGTCGCTGTCAACGGATGAACAATCTGACTCTTCCTCATCCTGTTTTGAAGATCGCTTCCATATAGCCGGGGCTGATGGATTCCACCTTCGGCACAATCTGATGGCGGGTGCCGCAGGGAGTGCCTTGGCCTTAGCATTCGGTTTCGCTGGAGCTGCCTTCGCTTCGGATTTGGCTTTGGCTTTCGCCTTTGGCTCCGGTGCTGGGGTAGCTGCAGCCTCATGCTTGAAAGGACAATTCTCTCTTGAGCACGAGCCTGTGTTCTTGAAAGAGTAGCATATCCGATTTCCTCCTCCAGATGGACTTGGAGTTCTCGTCCTCGGCGTAAAGGGTCGCTCTGGAGTCTTCTTCGAATGGCTGAATGGGCACTTGTCACCATTTCGACACCCTGCATCTGTGAAATGGAATTTGCAGCGGATTTGCTTCTTGCTCTTGTCGCCTCTGTTGTCCGCTGACTCACTCCTCGTCTTCTTCTTGGGCTTTGGCTTGGTCTTCGCATGACTCTTCGCCTTGCTCTGAGGTAGCACAGGTGTCGCTTTATCCGGTTTGGTAGGCGATGCCTTGACCTTTGCAGATGGAGCTGCATTAGGCGTTGGCTTCTCAGGCACCTTGGCCGGTGCGGCAAGCAAGTCCTTGCCCTCGAGCATCTGGCGCAAGCCAATTTGAGTCTGAGTGAGATTTGATTGTTCTCGTCTCCGCATGATGGTGCGATCGATAATCTTCATCAGATTGTCGTACGATCGATCTTCGTGGTTGTAGGGCAAGTGGTCATAATGCATGCCCAAATCCATCTTCATTGCGGGCGAGTCCTTGATCTTGCTGTGCAAGCAATCACGGAGAGCTGTCTTGGATGGTATGTCCTCTGGTCTCATCCGCCCGAGAACTTCCAACCATGTCTGCTTGAACGTATGAAGTTTGTTGTCGCCTTGATACTGGAGCTTTACCAAGTACTCGAGAGTGATGATCATGTCGAGACGGTCATGCGTTCGAAAGCTTTCATACATCATCGCAATGATTTGTCGTCCCTTGATGATCTTCCCTTCGGGCCTGCTGATGTAATCGTTGGCCTTCCGGTTCACCTCCAGGTACAGATCAGCAGATTTGTCACCACCAGCGCGTAACATCGCAACCATGGCGACTCCCAATTTGACATCTATGCTCTTGAACTTCTTGTGTCCTGAATCGTTCAATGCTTCGACGTCGGGGAATGGATTGAAAGCTGGTGCCAGCCACAACATCCAGTCCTCATGATTTGGGTCGGCTGACGCTCCTAGAACATTCGCCGTGCATACAGACCGCCAATTGTTCAGGTGAGTGAGAACAGGCCATGGAGGGACCGTCACTTTGTCGGCCTCTCTTCTGGAAATTCTCACCTCCGTGACCTCAGGATCTGCGTCTCCGTCAGGATCACGCGCATGAGGGTCAGGATCCGGCTCGGGTTTGCCTCCACCGTTCTTCTTCTTATCATCTCCGTCATCATCAGGCGGATCTGGAGGGTCACACCTTGTGTCGGCACCTTCATCTTGCTCTCCATCTTCGTTCTCATCGCCAGCTTCATCACCGTCATCGTCTCCATTGTCTTCCTGCATCGTTTCAGCGAATAATCTCCACTCATCACGATCAGCCCTGAGACGTTGTTCGGCTTTCTGGGCCTTGAGTACTTCGCTTCGCAGATCAGCAATCTTCTCTTCGTACTGCTCCGCGATCTCTTTCTCGATCTGACGTCTCCTTGCTTCATGGATGGAGGCATCGTAGGTAACAGGCGTAGCCTTTCGGGCAACATTGGATTCGTTGCCTTTCATAGATGCGATAATGCCGTCGATATCAACAGGCCTTGAAGAGCTGGCAGATGCTGTGGACTTTGATCCCAACATCCCGCGATCCTCCAAGAGTTCACGTAGCTGTCGGTCACGTACAGCTGCCGCATCACTTTGTCCATGAAATCCACTTGGTATGCCAAACAGAGTGGCTGCACTAGGCGTGGAACGCGCATGTGCTGGACTGCTGTTGCCTGGCACGTGGTGGTCGGGCATTGCATCCGCCACAATTGGCGTTGTGTAGGACTTATTGGCCTCACCTTTGACGTTGCCAGTGAAGAAGTTTCCACCGGTAAATGGAATGCCATCTATCGCAAGGTTCTTGTCCTTGTTCGATTCCGAGAATACGAACTTCTCTTTGGCGACTGGACTAACCTGACTTGGGGACCGTATTTCAGGGGATCGTACCTCACCTCCTACGGAAAATGCAGGCACTACATCCTTTCCTACGTGCTCCCAGCCAGACTCAGTAGTCCTCGAAGACATTGGCATGCTCGAAGGCCGTGTCACTCCGCCAAGGTAGTTGGAGTTCCGTGCTGCCTCCAATTCGCTGTGTGTCCTCGCTTGAAGATCTTCTTGTGCTTTGAGCGTTCTCCTGAGTTCACTCAGCTCGTCGTGCAAGGTAGGCAATGCGTTCCTTGCATGATCCTCATTCTGATGGAGTCGGTCCTCTGCATCTTGCATCCTCTTCACAGCCATTTTGCGGTACTCTTCCTCCTCGCCAAGACGTTCGCGAAGCCGAAGTCGTTCTTGATCAATGGCTGCACTGTTCCCAGCCAGCCCCTGAATCTCGTTTATGGCTCGCAATTCCTGATTCCTGACCAGGTGGAATCGTTCCTGCATTGCTTGCAGGGCTTGTTCCGAACTTGCTGTGTTCGACCGGAGGAACAAGTTCTTTCTGGCTTGTTCATGAAGTTCATGAGTCAAATGCTCATACTCACGTGCCATAAGCTCACCATCGCCCTGCGCTCTTGCCTCCAACTGCACAAAGTTAGTGGCTGCTTCCGTGCGAAACACATGTAGCTGTTGAGCTAATTCCTCGGCAACGGCGTGTGCTTGACGTTGTTGAGCAGAGTTCTGTTCATCCATGCGAAACGAGGCTGTTTCATAGTCTCGCTTCATCTCCTGATTGACATTGTTGATGTGCCTCATGGCCAAGCATGCATGATCACGTTGTCGTTCCAATTCTTCGATGCGAATCCCAGATCCTTCATCTTCTTGTTGCATCTCCTTGATCTTCTCCATCAGGGTCTGGACAACACCTTCGTACTCCTGCACTTGACTGCGATAGTACATCTGCTGTGCAAGATTCGATGCTTCAAACTGTTGCGGAATCGTCAATCCCTGGTAGGCATTCGGACCATCGGCTATGGCTGGTGTAGTCACCGACGAAGCATCACCACGTGCAGGAATCGTATCCAGAGTCATATCCAGATCGTCAGCTTCGCGTGGTTGATTGGTAACCATTCGATTCCATGTCATGGACTTGTCGCGTCCACGAGTAGCCGAAGTCCTTGATCGTGCTGAAGAGCTTCTCGAAGATGATGGTCGCGGCTTCTTTTCCAAAGTCTTCACTCCCTTGTCCTTTGCCCTCGACGGTGTCCGAGGTGCCTGAAAACCAGACGCTTCGGATCGTCGTTCTGGAGCCTTGCTCGTCCTCGAACCTGTGGATGTTGGACGCGAAGGCGTAGATGCTCTTGGTAGACTCTTTGCTTTTGTTTTGGGAACTGCCTTTGCAATGGCAAGCGCAGAAGATTGACCTTTGTCATCTTCCGTGGAGCTATCAACGGATTGCACCACTGTGTCATCAGCTGTTGATTCACCAACGGCTGGCGCTGCCACGTCGGCACCGAAAGTCATTGTCGTATCTTGACTTGATCCCGAGTTCATTGTGGTCGTAGTAGATCAAGTAGTCTTTGCTGCAGAAAGGCAGAGCCGCGTACGGCTGATAACCTGCGTGGGGATTTGATCTTGATGATGTTCTCTGTCGCCCACCCCACAAAGAGCTATATTGAATAATGGCGTGGTTGCCCTCTACAGACTGGATCACAGTTACTTCCACTTCCACACACGCACTCCTATGCAGGCAGATCCAGCGTTTGCTCGTTTTGCACACTCACGGCCGGCGGTGGATCGTCTGTGCACGGGATAGCTCTGTCCACTCAGGGAATCACAGAAGACTATAGCACTTTAGCTATGGGCAATGCTTTCATGAGCTTGTGCTCATTCTTGAGCCAAATGTTGCATGGGCGGTCATACGGAAAGGTTGGATAGGCAATGCGGTGTGCGTAGCACTACCACAGGCCTACTCCTAGAGACGAGGGACGCGTAGCGTGCCCTCTTCCCTTGCACTTTACACGGTCTTGCTCACAGCTCTTATAGTGACACCTTAGAACTTGACAAGGCATCGCAGTCCGTTCGCAAGTAACAGTAATAGTAATAGTAATAGTAATAGTAATAGTAATAGTAATAGTAATAGTAATGATAATAGTAAAAGTAATAGTAATAGTACTGGTAATAGTAATAGTAATAGTAATAGTAATAGTAATAGTAATAGTAATAGTAATAGTAATAGCAAAAGTAATAGTAATAGTAATTGCGTGGGGGATTGATCTCGACTAGGTTGCTGCTCTCCCCACCAGAGCTGTAATGAATGTAGGTGTGGCTGGCTTGCACTCTCCACAGACTGGACCCTGTCTCTCTCACACTTCCACACGTGCAATCCTATGCAGGCAGAACCGGCGGCCGTTCCTTTTGCACTCACTGCCGGCGGCGGTTCGTCTGTGCAACGGGATAGCTCTGATTGCTCAGGATAGAAGACACTTATAGCACTTAGCTATGGGCATTGACTTGAGCCAAACGTTGCGTGGGCGGTCACATAGAAAGGTAAAGATGAGGGACGCGTAGCGTGCCCCCTTAGAGTCGAGGGACGCGTAGCGTGCCCCCTTCTCTTGCACTTTACACGGTCTTGCTCACAGCTCTTATAGTGACACCTTAGAACTTGACAAGGCATCGCAGTCCGTTCGCACCCCCCATGAGTTGCGTCTCCGACGCTGCTCACCCGGAAGATGGCACGATAGGACAACAGAAAATGTTCCGCCGCAACGTTGACATTGAAAATCAGAGCTTTGCATCCCAATTAGAAACGTTGTGACACTCATCTACGTCAGTAACGATCCCCTGAAATGGCAAACGAATCAGGCGTCACCGAAGAAAGAAGCATTCGCGATGGCATTCCATGGGCGAAGCTCAGAGGTCACGAACTGATAGGCGAGGAAGACCAAGCGTTGATTCATCTCCATCTTCGCGTGGTCGCAGGATCGCGGTCCCAGGGCCGGAGGTTTTCCTCTGGATACTGTTCCCTTTGCTTTCCTTTGTCCTTGCCTTTGTTTCGGCCTTTGCCGGCGGTGTAGTCATAGTAGGTGTTGGCGTTCCAGCCTCCATGCTGTTCACCTCCGGTTCTCTCACGCCCTTTTGAAGGTCCCTTGGCCGAAGAAGCGCTTGCACGTTCCTCCGTAGTGACAGGCGTGTCCAGGATGGAAGTACCACCTGGAGGGAGATAGTCAGCGGCCGAAATGTGGTGTAGGGCTTCAGTACGCTTGGTCGTCGGGTTTTGCTGTCTCTCAGCCTTGGATCTGTTCAATCTGTCCATGAAATGCGCAGGCATTTGCACATTGTGGTCCACCAGCAATCCAATGGTCTGGACTGAATGATCGGCATGAGTCAGCAGGATACCGACGGGGTCGATGTACAAGAAGTCCACCGGTCCAGTTGGCGTTGGTCGTAGCACTGAGAATTGTTGGTGTCCTGTCACCATCGGAATCACCTCGCACAGGACGTTCAGGCAACAAAAGTGCATAGCCTTCACATCTTCATCCCTGTTGCTCTTCAAGTACGTAGTAGGGTTGAAGTTGTCCCTGCCAATTCCCATCATGTTGGCTCCCCGCGTAAGCAACGAAAGCATCTGATTCGTCCGGAAGCGCTTCAAAGTGTAAGTCCCGTTGGGATCGTACTGCTTGAGGTTCTCAGGCTCCTTGGCAAAGCGAATGATCTCCTCATCAGTCACATCCCTGCTCACACCCGTCTCTCTGTCCACTACAGCCAAAGATCCCCACTTTCCGAGCACATCATAGCGTTGGCCAAGTGCGAAATTCTCCTTCATCTGAAACAACGGCATAGTAGCCCACTTCGCGAATCCTGACCAAGCCTTGTAGATGGTCCTGCATACCACGAAAGCCATATACGAAAGAGCGACCATGTTGGCGTCAATGCAATGGGCATTTCGCTTCCCTGAGTAGTAGGATGGCTGCATGGCGGTACGTGCGAGTTGTAGCTCAGGATCGATGTTCAAAGACTGGCCGGCGATGAGGACGGGACGGCGTTCCTGTGCAACTGCATCTGGTACTGCGTCATCAAAGTCCTCTCCTGGCTCTGTGTCCATTTCTTCATCAGGTTCCTGTTCTGGATCGTCCTCCGCGATGACAGATGGTTCTGGGATTTCCTCAGGTTCCGCAACGGTCTCTACCTCCATGGCTTCCTGCTCCTCTTCGGGCGCCTCAGGCACTGCTGCTGCTGCTGCGGCTTCCATTGTCTGAGCGATGAAGTCACTGGGGATCTCCGTAGGAGTCTCCCGTTGTGGAGAACCTTGGTAATATCCGCTAGAAACGAACTGTGACCAGCAAGACGTGCATCGGGAGAAGCATGCTGGAACGATGTTGTAGCATGCCGGGCACACCCTCATTCTCCTTCCATCCTCGTCTCTGCGTAGGTCTTCGGGTCGCCAATTCTTGATGACAAACTTGATTCCTTTGTCCATGTAGTGATGCCGAACCGTGTTCTCCCTGTGGGACTCCAGGACAGTCGTAAGGTCTCGAATGATCTGCTCCTTGCTGGTGTCGTGGGGTCCAGGAGGCATCTCGCAAAGCAATTCCATGATCTTGCTTGGCGTTCGGTATCTCTCGAACTCAGGAAGCAAAGGTGATGCATTGTAGTCCAACACCAACTCTTTCTCCAACCGTTCATCGTAGATCTTTTCCACCAAAGCGAAAGAGTGTGTATCTTGAGGATCCGGGACGCAAAACCATACCTCCTTGACGAACTGGAACGGTATCGTTCGGCCAACGATCATGATGCCGCTGTCTGTGATACGTCCATCTTCTCGTGCAAGGTCCTGCGATGGGACATGAAGGACCGCCAGTGGCATGTGCTTGGCATCTCGTCCATGTACCCGCATCTTGGTCGTCGCATTCCGGTGATCGAACGGTGCAAACACCCCCCAATAGCTGTGGAGTCTGCCGCCTTGGTTGCCTCGAAATTGGCGCCTATGGTCGAAGTCCCCGTCGGGGTCCTCCGAACCAGGCATGATGCCTTGCGTGACAATGGAATCCAAGTTGCGGCATGCCGTAGCGTGGAACGCGCCTCCAAGACGTTGCAAGAGGGTCATAGATGGAGATATTGCGAACCTGTTCTTGTCCAACTGAAGCAAATTGTTCTGGGGATCTGAGTGCGCAGAGTGACCACTTGTAGCCCGAACTGCCCATGGCTTCACCCAGCCGTTGCAAACGTTCAGGTACCTCTGGCTGTGCCGGCAACGATCATTGTTCTGGATCTCCGTGATCTGGTCAGGAATCGATACCAACATGTTCGAACCTGCGGATCCAAGAGTTTCCACGCCGGGGTCCTTCACTCTCACTCCCAGGAACTGCAACCGAATCTTGGCCTTATGGCGTTTCGTGGCTGCGAGCATGTTCCCTTGGAACAATAGCTGAAGTCTTTCATTGTACACTCTCTTCCTCTGTTGCTCATCGGTCCTTGAGACCGCTTCGGTGATGCGTCTGCTGTCATGGGTCCATAGTTGCTCATGCCTCACCAAATCCTCGATCAGCACCCACCCTCCTTCATCACATCGAATGACGCTGCTGAATGCCACCTGGCACCTGTTGTCAAGCCATTCCGAGCCTGGGCGCCTGGCGATTCTGTGACGCAGGTCAGATTGGATGCATGATAGCGCCCAATCCGCGTTTATTCTGCGATGACGGGTGATGTTGCGAAGGACAACTTCGTTCACGATGTCCCATCGATTGTGGATGAAGCTTGCACCCTTGGTTGGGATCAGGTCGAGAATCCCGCACCGGATTGGCCTTCCGCCGCCGATGCATTCGTAGCCTGCATTGGTGTAGCCCTGAATGGTATCATCATAAGCAAAGCTAGGACGGTCTCCTCGTTGAGGTAGGCGTCGGTCGCGATGGTCCGAAAGCTGCTCAATGAGGTCCACCACCCGCTGGCTATTCTCTGGTCCCAATTCCTGCAGTGGTACGCCACAAGCATCATGTAGGCCCCGACGATTCTCCACATCCGTGCAGAGATTGTGTTTGTTCTCATAACGGATCAAGACCACATCACCCCGTACGGCTTCGCCTCCGCGTCGCGGTCGGGCTTTGGCCTTGGGTCGTCGGTCCGAGGATGCAACACTCACATGGTCTGTGGTGTCAACGTCCATTGGCTCAGCCTCTTGTGAAGGTACTCGACGTGGATATCGAAGAAGGCTTTCCTTGATGATCTGGATGCCTCGAAGTACCAGATCCCGGGTCGCAGCATTTTCCGTGCAATTGGACAGATTGTGTAGATCACTGCCGCAAGCGATACAGAACGTGAGGCGATCGCTTCCGACCGACATTTCGCCCTGAGCGAGTACTCCCACATAGTCCTGAAGCTGCGCGACAAATCCTTCACGAATCGTCTGCCTGGGATCAGGGCCCTCTGCACCTTGTTCTTCTTCGGGTTGCGCATCCACATCTACATCCTGTGCAGGTATTGGTGGAGCAACGGAGAACCCTGGATCGTCCGTGACGTTGTCAGCGGCCTGTGTCTCGTCGGTTCTCGCAATCTCTACGGGGTAGATATCACCATCGACGATCACTGTGAAATCAATCACGAGGTCAGCGGACATGTTGTTGACGATCTCAGCGACTGCTTCATTCTTCTTGGGCGGTGTCCTTTTGCGTGGGGAGTCAACCGTGATCAGCTCGATAGCTTCGGCCGACGCGTAACGGAAGAATGATCTTTCGATTCCCCTCACGCACGCATTTGCTCCCTCAAGGCCACCCCAATTCGGAAAATGACTTGGGTGTCTCATTGCAATTGTAAGAAGCCCGAGCGCCAGCTCCACCGTGTCACCCAGGAGTTCCTCCTTGGGCAAGGCTGACCCTCTGTAGCATTCTTGGCGCTCTTCCGGAGTCAAAAGCATTCTCATGAAACCAGCATAAGCGCAGTTCCCGGCATCGTAGTAGCAGATGTAGCATGTCTTGCCTTCGGAGTCGTATCCTCTGTCCCATGCCAACTGTTTGGCCTTTCCCCATGCCGCGTACTCGATGGCCTGACTGGCTGTGATTCGGAGACCACCGTAGTGAGAAACCGTCTTGCCAATGTCTTCGTAGACCACTTCCGCACAAGCTTTGAGGAACTCCTTGATGTCCATGCGAGGGTCCACAAATTGAAGCCTCAGGTCATAAAGGTGCTTTGCGCAAGCCAAGGTGTACTTCTGGGACGCGACCAAGTCATTGAAGGAGCCGATTTGATGCTGCATCTTCAAGGCTGAAGTATGCGCGCACCCAATGCAGTGTCCAGGATACCCGTTTCCAGTCGGCTTGAAGAAGGCCTGTGCGTAGCACTCAGCCAACTTCATTGCGTCACATCCAGGGCAATAGAACGTTCTCCCTTTGACATAGCCGGTGTTCGGGGTCGCATAGGTGTCGATCCGGAACCAGTAGTGCCTGTTGTCGTAGTAGGCTTCGGGGACGGTCATGGCGATGTCAAAGTCCTGCCAGGTGACTGTGGACGATTCAGCGACCGTGTCACCCTGGGCACCCGACCTGATCTGTTGCTGCTGTTCTCCCGTAAACCATGTCTGCGAAATCTTGGTGGACGTCTTGACTTCACTCTTGTCCTCCCAAATCTCGACAAGCGACGGGTGAGCGACTGAGTCGGCGCGGACAGTTTCGTCCCATGAGCGAACTTTCGATGCCTCAACAAAGCACGTGGATACCATCTTCTCGCAGAACAGCTGCTTCTCGTAGATAGCGTAGCCCAATTTGAACCTGACCCGATTGTCCGGTGCTGGCACCTTTTCGGCTGACAGTGTATGCACGCCTGATGACGCATGTTTCATCTGGCTGTACATTCTTGACCAAAACGAAGATCCATGAATCACCACGCATGCTCGGGCTCGCAACTCCAGTTCAATATACATTCCCAGCGCGTGGAAACCGTTGAACAGAGAAGCTTTGTGCTGAAGGTAATTGCTAGCTGCTCCAACGAACCGTAAGTCGTGGTTGATGTTGACAATTGGAGGGCGCGTGGTACGCTTCCCTGCTGCAATGATGGGGTCAACGTACGTGATCTTGAGCTGTCGCTGCAAGTCAGTGCGAATTGCTGCTCCGTCTCCGACCTCACTCATCGGAAAGGACATGTTCTCGATGAGGATTGCCTGGAGAGACAGATGGTAATGCAATGTGACGGTTGCAAGCTGCTCTTCAGTCAAGCCATCCAATGTCGCATTCACAGATTCCAACGATCCTTTTGTGACTTGGAAGTTGTAGTTGGCACCTGTGGTGATCGACGGGCTCACAATGTAGATCTCGCTCCATCCATGCATGCCGAGGTTCTCTCTCACCGTGTGCGTTGATCCCCTGGTCCTTGCAACCATGTCAAAGTCCTGGACGAGGATTGTGCACTGAGAGCGCATAGTCGCGGCATCAGGTTTGCCACCCATACCCAAACTATTGCGAAATCCGTTCAGCGTGTTCATGGTGTTGATCCTTGCTTCTTCCGGAATGTCATCGTTGTCGACAAGATCGCTATCTGCCTCGATCATCACTGCCGAGGTAAGCATCGGAGGAGAAGGAAGATGCACGCATGATACCAATGCCAATGCATGGTACAGCCGTGAATACATCCGTAACCACACCTTTGTACTCAGCTTCACGTAGACCTTCAGGTTGAGACCCTTGTCATCATTTTGAGAGACGGAACGGATCCTTGCCAAATAGGTCACCAGTCTTCTGACGTAATGCTGAATCGGTGTGGTCCCCACGTCGTGGTTGGCCACAAACTTTGGCGTCTCATCAATGGTAGGTGGGTACTCGTCTTGATCACGGGTCGTCGTCAGCAAGATCGAGCGACAGCCCTTCTCATCGATGTTGACATAATGGTACCAACTTTCCTGAGCGCCAGCGGGGATTGGAGCTTCCTCCCATGTCGGTTGCGATGGTTCCTCTTCCGGTTGCGAAGGCGGTTGTTGTGGAGGAGGTGCCGCAGAAGATGACGACGCCGATGCCGTTGCCTCGTCCGTCCTTGCCCTCTTTGGTCCGTGGCTAGGGGTGGCTCGAGGTCCGGCAGCGGATCCTTGCGATTGTTCCGGCGTTCTTCCATGCTCAGGGTGCACGATTCCTTCCGGTTCGAGGTTGCTTGCCGTAGGCATCGCAACTCTCCCCGTTGAGTATACCCAGCTAGGATGCCGTTGAAGGTTGGGCGGAAATAGGCCATCATCTTGCATAAGCGGATTTGGTGCCCTCATCTGTTGGAATTCCGCTTCCCATATGCCCAATGTGGCGCGTTTGGTAGAGCAGTCGACCACGTACCCAGATTCAACTCCGCATTGATTCCAGGTGTAGCCACGGAACGCATCCGGCAATTGGAAACCGTTCTTGTCCTGAGCTGCACATACGGCATCCACATGGTACTTGAGGAAAGCATACGTGGTGTAGTCGGAATCAGGGAGCACGTCGTTAGACCATCTGTAATGCGGGAGTCCAGTTTGTGGATCAATCCATGATACGTAGGAATGAAGCACGTGGAGACAGACACTGAACGCCTGGAGTGAGTTCATCGCAAAGGCGAGCGGATGTCCCATGCCTTGAGGCAATGTGCGCATCATCAAAGCCAGCTGGTGAACGTTGATTGGCGTAGCGCCATCGTTGCCCGCTGCACATTCCTGGTTGTAGGTCCGAAGCCCATACCCAGTGTGCTTTGCGAACATGTACATCAGCTTGCACACCCTACATAACGTAGGCTCTCCCAACAGGTCGGATTGGTCAGGTGCTCTGCCTGACATAGGCAACTTGTGGTAGTAGTCCTGATTCACCGTATACCATTGTTGAATTCTCGTGTCTGTCACGGCCTGGTAGGGCGTCTCCACGGAATTGATGAGAACGGCGAGATTGTAGTACACGTCCGCGCTGACGATGTTCCTGGTTGCAGTGTTCAAGTCGAACCGAACTTGTTTTCTTTCTTGTTCCAGTTCAACCACAGCCAACTTTGCATCATCGCGGATCACTTCCTCATCCACCATAAACCTTGTGATGGCATTGAACTTCCCTCGTAGTCAGCAACAATGTGTTTGAGACCTCCACCAAACTTGATGACCATGGCGAGTATCTCCCCATAGGGTTTGTCCATGTACTCCTCCGGGGCAGCAAATAAGCAAGCTTTGAGGATTTCTCGGACTCGAATGGAAAGATCCCCTCCTGGCGACAGATTTGCACACGTGAACAGCAAGACCAACGGAGGTGCTTTGAAAGCTGCCCATGTGCGAATGAGATCATTGTCGACCACTTTGTCTTTCGTAATCTTTGGCGGGAGCGAAACGCTCTGCGACGAATCCCCAGAATACATCTCCAGGAACTTGTGGAACTTCAGAAACGTCCGCATCATCCCACCAGATGGGAAAACTTCTTCGTGGTCCACTCCTCGAAGGCCAGCTCGTAGGCATTGTAGCTTTCAGCCATGGCTCGGGGTTCGGTCCTTCCTCCGTAGGAGAGAAGTCCCTACACCCTACTCGACTTCACGGTTCCGGGTTCTCCGTAAGAGGCACCCTTCCCCGATCCGTCTGGTCAGACCTTAGTTGTTCCTTAGTTGGGGCTGTCTAATAGCCCCTTCATCAGCGTCTACACACTGATGTTGCTGCCATGCAATGTCCTCAGATTCATGTGCATCGTGACTGACACTGACATGAGCTCGAACAAGGCTGCGAACATTCCTCGCAATCGACCGCCATGAAACATCAATGCGCTGCGACAAACTGCTCTTCGATTCATGGTCCAAGCAATCATCCAGTCTCACCATCAAACGATCCGCTTCAGGCATGTTAGAGAACATGATCCTGCGTCCACCACCATCGCCACCAGCACCAACATGATCATCAATCTTAACCTTCGTCACCTTGCCACTTGAAACAAGAGCATGCAACTCTGGCCAAGACCAACATGAACATGAAGAAGGCATGTCAAGCGAAAAATAGACGTCGGAAAATTCCGCACACTTCTTCAGCAGGCGTTTGAGAGATTTCAAGACACTTCTGAAAACCTTGTACTTCCCACCGGAACGTTTCTCACCCCCCACGCAAGCCCCTTCACTACTTCCAGGACCAGCACCTGATCGCAAAAGCGATGCCACGAATAGCACAGGTGTGCGCAGGTCATTCCGGCACGCATCCTTCATCGCACCGATAAGGCTGTCCTCATCGGCCTTAGAGCCAATCAGCTCCTTGCAAGTTATGCGAGCGCATCCCTTAGTGGACTTAGGCACGGCGTAGCCATTGCCCAAGCCACAGAGGTCAACAATCATGCGGTCTGGCTTTCGTCCACCAGCCTTCGACGGCATGGCTACCAATCTCCCATCGCCCGTTGCCTGAAATTTCAAGGCTTTAAGCAATCTCCTGGAGATTTGGCTAGTCAACTCGCATTTATCAGATCGATCCTTAGCGTCCGAATCGGTCATGTGCAAATGTTTGGACGAGCACACGTCAGACGACTTAGGATGCAACGCGACGTTTGCGGCAATGTACTCCCATTCATCCTTGCAGTAGCCGAGCTCAACGGCGGTTCCGGGAGATACAGGATCCCGAAAGGTATAACGTTGCCCGTGAGTGCATCCTTGGATCTTGATGCTCTTCCACATGGCATCTTCCTGAAGTCCCTTGTACTGCTTGGTTTCCTGGACTGGTACTCGAGGAGGTACTTCGATGATGATTTGGAACCCCCATGATGCCGCTCTGCGCGCAATTCTTTGGACGACCTCCCCCCATGGGTAGTCTGTCCGCAATTTGGCCCTTTCAGGGTTGTCAGCGATTTTCCGACTCAGCCACGAATTCTTGCCTAACACCCCTGCACCAATGAAGATCACGGAGTTAGGGTTGTTTTCCTTGCTTCCACCACATCGAAGAGGTAGGCACACATGGCGTCGTCAACTTCTCGCCCCATACTCAGAACATTTACTTGCAGCCCAGGGTCATAGTGAGAATCGGGAGCATGCTGCGCAATGCAATCCTTGCCTGGAGCATACTCATTCCACCAGTTCTCCTCATCGACTCCTACCAATGTCCACACCGTCACTGCCTTTGGAGCATCTTTGATAGTGATACGGTATTTCCACCGGCTGTAAGGATTCTTGTAAGTATGGACCAACCCTCCATCGTGGTCGAGGAATTGGATCACCAGGCCCTCCTTGGGTTTGTTTTCGGCGAAATTGACCACGTGAGGCACAATTGCTCCATCATATCCTTGATATTCCCTTTTCTGTTCAGCCGCATCATGCCATACATCCTCGTACACTGACGACCATTGGTCATAACCGAATTGAGAGGCTTGACTTTTGGACTGGCCGTTGAAACAAAGAGGCAATGTAAAGCCCTGGTACCCCCCATGGATGGCACGCGCCAGTGTGACAACCACCGCTCGCCATTTGGCGGGCAGGGCGCGCACATAAGACTGGCCCAAAGGCGGTTCAGGAGGAGGCAAAAACGGCGGCGCAAGGACGTCCGCAATAGCGGCGGGGCGCAAATGCCCCCGTACCGGATGGTACTGAAACACAGCACGCTCCACATAGCGGTCGAACTTGCCCGGTTGGTCAAGGATAGCAGCACGGTCCTCCATCTGGTGCCACTGCCCTTCACGAAGAATCCAAGTCGACCGAAGGTAACGACCAGGCGGCAACGCGGAAGGCGGCCCCCGCAACATGCGCGGGAACTTGACAACCAGGATGGGGTCCACACTGTCATGTTCTTGCAAGCCTTCCTTACTCGACAATCCAGCGCGATACAACACCTGAGGGAGGATCGGCGTCTGCGTGTAAGGAAAACAAGGCACCTCGCTCTTGAACGAGTAATGCTGTTGCCCCTTCTCATCCGTGCTTTGGGTATGAGTAGGGCGCATCAGATCCATAATCTCTTGGGAGCCAATGAGAGCCGGCGGAAAAATGTTGATGAGCTGACACGCGTGTGTCCAGGACACAGAATCCTTGAACGACTTGGTGTGTATGTCCGCGGACATCTTGGCAGTGACCTCATAGGCAAGAGAAACGTAACCTTCCTGAAAGATAGAATGCATCCAGCCAATGCAGATGCCGTGGGTACGTTCCAAGTGACGCATAGTCGGATTCTTGCCCGTGCGAATCACCCCGATCATGGTCTGGTTGTCGTCGTAGAAGACGAAGTTGGGGTCTTGCCCCCCAAGCTGCTGCCACAACGTGATAGCAGGCAATCCAAGACGTGACATGGCAAAGTCGGCCGCGACAATCTCGGCCTCAGGTGTGGAATGACTCAAGCACCCCTGCCTTTTGCTAAGTCCCGCCAAGGGAAATCTTGTGTGAGAACCTTGAATGTGCAAGTGAGCACCGGAGGTAGATTTCAAACTTTCTCCACAACCTGCATAGTCCGCATCTGCAAACAGCCCGATGGACGAGTCCTCCAAGGAGTTCCCGACCCATCCAATCATCATGTGATGTTTGGACTGGTGCACATAGGCCATGAGATGATGAAGAAGAGCATCCTCCTTCTTGGTCCATTTCGTGATCTTGCGTGCGAGATTGTTGATACTGCGCAGAAGATCAAAGCGGCAAATGCGCGCGGCATAAAGCAATTTCATGAGAATGCTTGCTGCCTGCGGAGCAAGTGCGCCGCGATTAGCCTCGTTGATCTCCTCTTCCTCTGGCGCCTTGGGAATAGGTGGAGGCGGAACAAGCCGACCATCCTTATCAACAGGCATGGTGTGTCCACACCACGTGCATCGATGGCTTTTACCTGACTGTGCCGGAGCGCGAGCTGGGTGATTCTTAGTCTCCTCAGCCGGACTCGGCGATGGTACCGTCTTGAATTTTGTCGGATCGAACCCAGTCACGTCGCAGTACTTCTTGACTGTCATGTCCAGGTACGTCTCCATGTCGTAGGTAACGGTCTGCACCTTCGTTTTGTCATGCAACGTTGCCTCGCCCTTGGAGATGCGACAACCCAGATACAAACCTAGTGGCGTTTCTTCTTCCAATCGAAGTTCTTGGCGCAGCATGTCCCAACCCTTGGGCAGGTTCTCTTTGGGCCCTGCCATCTTGAGATCATCCACGTAGATGACAAGTAAGAGCTTCATCTGCGGGTGGAAATACAATGATGGCCATTCGTCGCCAATCGGCTTGAATCCTACTTTCTGTACCGCGGTATGGCAATGTTGTTCCCACATGGTTCCTGCGTCAGGATGTCCATATAGAGCTTTGATCAGGCGACACACAGGTCTACGGAATTTATGCCGTTTCGCAGATGGATGCCAGGCTTCATCAGGCAGTTCAACCCAACATGGAGTTCCCGATAATCTCGCCTGAATGTATGCTTGGATAGCATCCGCCATCTGGACATCGTTGCCAGGAAGGCATCCGTAATAATCTGCCCACCGTGAGGCGTCAAACGTAGCCGGGGAATTCCCCAAATCCTGAAACAATGCGGCTTCCATGTTCTGGTCTTTGACCTGATCACCGAGTAGTACACCTCGCCCTTTGAACTTCCTGGCAGGATCGTCCTCTTTGAGCTGATAGTTCTTCTCGTATATCAGTCCATGTACTCGCGCCATATGTACTTTCTCACCTTTCTTCTTTGCCTCAGCGACGACGTCGTCATATTCACGCGTAGTTGAGAAATCAAACACCTCTTGGTCCCACAATCCCTTCCATTCTTTCATGAAAGCTTCCATGGCCTTGGGGTTGTTGACCATCTCCTTGCGTGTGACGGGTCGAGTGACCATGGCATTGAAGCATGATCCTCCTGCCTGATTCTTTTCCCGATGTACGTTTCTGTGAGAAGTCGTACACGGCATAGACGGAATCCAGTTGTCATCCATGACCATGTGCGCCGGAACGGCCGGCACGACGTCTGCCAAGAATTGTTCTTGTGTGTATTGATCCACATAGGATTGTGCCCAGGACCATCCATCGTCGTCGTCAATGGACACGTTGAGTTGCAGATCAATTTCTTCACATGGAACAATCTTGGGAAAGATCATGTTGTCCAAAATCTTGGTGACTATCTTCTTCCCTATCACAGCCTTCTTCCGGTCCTTCTTGGCAACTCGAGCTTTGTCTCGCTTTTCTTTCTTGTACGCTGCCTTCTTCTCCGCTTCGCTCATTTTCTTCCATGCTTCCGGAGAATAGGAATGGATAGGTCGCCGTGTAGGAAGTGTTCGTCGACCATCACTTCGGATCTTGTACGGAACTCCCCTTTTGTCGATCTTGCAGGCTTCACCATCATCGGTGAGATATACAATGCCGTCCCCTTTCTTCCCCGTACTCCAATGTTCAATCTCCTCGGGAGCCAACTTCTTTTCTTTCAAGATCTTGATAATCTCTCCAGGTTCTTCGATGTCTCCTTCGGGGATGAGTCTACCGGTTGGACCGACTTCGCGGGGCGATCGTCGATCTTTTCCAGTGACCTTTGGTTCAGAAGGAGGCGGTGCTGCACGTAGACCTAGTTCTTCGTCTAGTTCTTCGAGTCTTTTGTCTCCTATAGCATCAATAGCTTCATGTTCTGCTGACTTGAAGACTTCGCCAGACGGCTCCGTCTCTATGTCAGATGGATCTATGTCCTGTAAGTCGGGATCTTCTCCGGGATCCGGTGGAGGAAGAAGACCATCTTGATCATCATCATCCCCGTTGCCACCATTTCCTCCAGGCGGACCGTCATCCCCGTCATCGACGTCTTTTATCTCCTTGCCAGCGAGGTCAACGTTGTCCCTGAGTCCCTCAATGGTTGAGTTCATCCTCTCGTACTCGGCTTTCAGGGGAAACGTTATCTCCTCTGGGAAGTAGATAACTTCTGTCTCGTACGGTCTCATCAACTTCCGGGGAACAGATGCGTCCATTGACAAGTTCGCATTGGCAAATTCCTTCATGTCCCACACGCGATACTTCTTGGACCATCCTTGACCAGCAGTGATGATGTATCCGGCGAAAATGCCTGGGATCCCCTTTGGATCGAACTTGTTGCCATATGTCTTCGGCCTTGTATCCGTAGGCTTGAAGAAGACTTTGGCCCCAAAGGGTATGGCTTTTCCCTCGAAGTCCTTTCCAGTCATACGTTTCCATGCTGAATCACCATCGCCCTCCACGTCTTCGATGTTGAGGTTCTGCATCACGCAATTCAGCGCAAAAGACCAGTATTGGGCGGGTAATCCGGCGTGTAGCATGGATGCTGCGACTGTGTTGATCACTTCTTGATTTGATCGTTCAGCGAGTGAATTGTTACTGGGTTTCCCTGGAAGGGAATGATCTATCACGATCTTCAACTGCGCCATAGCTGAATCGAACTCTGGTGCTTCATCACTATACGCCATATGAATCTTGCGTCTTCCCATTAGGCGTCTGATGGCCATGACGACCTCGTCAGTGCTCCTTGAAGCCGTGGGAATCGCTGCGATCATTTTGGTGGCGATGTCTCTGATGACTAGAACTTCACGTGCTCCATCATCGAGTCCGATACCTGCTTCGGCGGCCTTGCGCATATCGAGGAAGTCGAACGTCACAAGATCTCCCCAGTGTTTGATCACACGTTGAAACGCACCTCGTTGTGTCCGCAAGTGCTTCATCTTCGCGCGTATGCACGATTCGCAATATGGATTGCGGTAGCGATGAGTACACAGATGTGCCAACGTCTTGGCTTCGGCTTTCAGTGTTCCGACTCTGGCCTTGCGGCTCGGCGCACCGTCGCCTTCCACATCAATGATCACCTCATCGTCACCGTCCAATGGAATTTCACCCACTCCTTTTCCTTCGTCGTCGTCCGGAGGTCGACCGGCCTCGGACTCTGGCACTTCTTCTATAGGAGGTTCTTGGGGTTCAGGATCAGGAGGTCGTTCATGATCGTCACCTTCTTCTTCTGCTTCAATCTCGCTCGGTGCAGCTTCAGCGGCAGCTGCGACACTGACGTCAACATCACCCGCGGTTAGCACACTCTTGAAGATTTCGGTGATCGCTTTGGCCTCCGGATCATCATGAACAAGTGACTTGGAACTCCCGGCGCGAATGTACGGGATGTCACCGTTCACGAACAGAGATATCCTCTTGCCCTGCGGGTTGATCATGAATGGTTCCCTTCCGGGTGGCCACACAAACCCGTAGTTGAAGTTCATACATCTCTTGCCTATGGAAAGCACCGATGGTGTGTCGTCCAACACGTAAGCGTTGATCGGTTCCTCGAACGACTCAGTCTGGAAATTCGACACGAGATCGGTATCGGTGATTCCATTTGCTGTCTGAAATGATATGGGCTCTGGAGTCACGAGTGTCTCGAGACTGTGCTTCTCGATCTTCTTCTGAGATATGAGGTCGTGGCCACACCCAGTGTCCATGAGAAACTTGATCTTCTTCTTGAGGATGACTGGTTGAACCATGCATTTGCATACACCTTGATTGATGATCCGCTTGCTGTGTGCAGCATCGAGTTCACGCTCAACGATGGAATCCTCACCGTCGTAGAAGGAGACTTCTTCCACCCGAGACGTTCCTGGGATTCGTACGAATGAAACTCGATCTCCGCATTGATCATCATCGTCGTCAACCATGTCTCTCATAATCTGTGCCCTCAATCTCGCTTTGTGCTTGGCGAATTCCAAATTCACGGCGCGATCCTCATCGTTGACAAGCGCTTCCATGTCGACGTACTTCACCTTCCGCTCTTTGTCCTTCTTCGATCTTCTAGGACACGAAGAAATGAACTTCACGTCATCGGCGAATGTCACATTACGCTTTATCTCTTTTCGGGTCGACGTAGTCGGCCCCGAGGATTCGTCGTCTGTTGAACAATCCGAATCAGCGTCGCTGTCAACGGATGGACAATCTGACTCCTCCTCATCTTGTCTTGAAGATCGCTTCCATATCGCCGGGGCTGATGGATTCCACCTTCGGCACAATCTGATGGCGGGTGCCGCAGGGAGCGCCTTGGCCTTGGCATTCGGCTTCGCTGGAGCTGCCTTTGCTTCGGATTTGGCTTTAGCTTTTGCCTTTGGTTCCGGAGCTGGGGTAGCTGCTGCCTCATGCTTGAAAGGACAATTCTCTCTTGAGCACGAGCCTGTGTTCTTGAACGAGTAGCATATCCTGTTTCCTCCTCCTCCAGATGGACTTGGAGTTCTCGTCCTCGGCGTAAAGGGTCGCTCTGGAGTCTTCTTCGAGTGACTGAATGGGCACTTGTCACCATTTCGACACCCTGCATCTGTGAAATGGAACTTGCAGCGGATTTGCTTCTTGCTCTTGTCGCCTCTGTTGTCCGCTGACTCACTCCTCGTCTTCTTCTTGGGTTTTGGCTTGGTCTTCGCATGACTCTTCGCTTTGCTTTGAGGTAGTACAGGTGTTGCTTTATCCGGCTTGGTCGGCGAAGCCTTGACCTTTGCGGATGGAGCTGCGTTAGGCGTTGGTTTCTCAGGTACCTTGGCCGGTGCAGCAAGCAAATCCTTGCCCTCAAGCATCTGGCGCAAGCCAATTTGGGTCTGAGTGAGATTTGATTGTTCTCGTCTCCGCATGATGGTACGGTCGATGATCTTCATCAGATTGTCGTACGATCGGTCTTCATGATTGTAGGGCAAGTGTCGTAGTGCATGCCCAACTCCATCTTCATTGCGGGCGAGTCCTTGATCTTGCTGTACAAGCAATCACGGAGAGCTGTTTTGGATGGTATGTCTTCTGGCCTCATCCGTCCCAGAACTTCCAACCACGTCTGCTTGAATGTATGAAGTTTGTTGTCGCCTTGGTACTGGAGCTTCACCAGATACTCGAGAGTGATGATCATGTCGAGACGATCATGCGTTCGAAAACTTTCATACATCATCGCAATGATTTGTCGTCCTTTGATGATCTTCCCTTCGGGCCTGCTGATGTAATCGTTGGCCTTCCGGTTTACCTCCAGGTACAGATCAGCAGATTTGTCACCACCAGCGCGTAGCATTGCGACCATTGCGATCCCCAATTTGACGTCTACGCTCTTGAACTTCTTGTGTCCTGAATCGTTCAGTGCTTCGACATCAGGGAATGGGTTGAATGCTGGTGCCAGCCATAACATCCAGTCCTCATGATTTGGATCGGCTGATGCTCCTAAGACATTCGCCGTGCATACGGATCGCCAGTTGTTGAGGTGAGTGAGAGTAGGCCATGGAGGAACGGTCACTTTGTCGGCCTCCCTCCTGGAAATTCTCACCTCCGTGACTTCAGGATCTGCGTCTCCATCAGGATCACGCGCATGAGAGCCAGGATCCGATTCAGGTTTGCCTCCACCGCTTCTCTTCTTATCATCATCATCAGGCGGGTCTGGAGGGTCATACCCCGTGCCGGTTCCTTCATCATGCTCTCCATCTTCATTCTCGTCGCCAGCTTCGTCACCGTCATCGTCTCCATTATCCTCCTGAATCGTTTCCGCGAATAATCTCCACTCATCACGATCAGCTCTGAGACGCTGTTCGGCTTTCTGGGCCTTGAGTACTTCGCTTCGCAGATCGGCAATCTTCTCCTCGTACCGTTCCGCGACCTCTTTCTCGATCTGACGTCTCCTTGCTTCATGAATGGAATCGTCATAGGCAATAGGGGGACCGATGAGGTCGTTGCCCTTCGTAGATTCGGTGATACCGTCGACACCAACAGGTCTTGAGGAGCTGGCAGATGCTGTGGACTTCGATCCCAACATCCCGCGATCCTCCAAGAGTTCGCGTAGCTGTCGATGACGCACGGCTGCCGCATCACTTTTCCCATGAAATCCGCTTGGTATGCCAAACAGAGTGGCTGCACTAGGCGTGGAACGCGCAAGTGCTGGGCTGCTAATACCTGGCACGTAGTGCTCGGGCATTGCATCCGTCACAATTGGCATTGAGTTGCGGCCAGTAAAGAAGTTTCCACCGGTAAATGGAATTCCATCCATCACAAGGTTCTTGTCCTTGTCCTATTCCGAGAATGCGAACTTCTCTTTGGCGACTGGACTAACTTGACTTGGGGACCGTATTTCAGGGGATCGTACCTCACCTCCTACGGAAAATGCAGGCACTACTTCCTTTCCTACGTGCTCCCAGCCAGACTCAGTAGTCCTCGAAGACATGGGCATGCTTGAAGGCCGTGTCGCTCCTCCATAGTTGGAGTTTCGCGCTGCCTCCAATTCGCTGCGTGTCCTCGCTTGAAGATCTTCTTGTGCTTTGAGTGTTTTCCTGAGTTCACTCAGCTCGTCGTGCAAGGTAGGCAATGCGCGCCTTGCATGCTCTTCATTCTGATGAAGTCGGTCCTCTGCATCTTGCATCCTCCTCACAGCCATTTTGCGGTACTCTTCCTCTTCACCAAGACGTTCGCGAAGCCGAAGTCGTTCTTGATCAATGGCTGCGCTGTTTCCAGCTAGCCCTTGGATCTCGTTCACGGCCCGCAACTCCTGATTCTTGACTAAGTGGAATCGTTCCTGCATTGCTTGTAAAGCTTGTTCCGAACTTGCTGTGTTCGACCGGAGGAACAAGTTCTCTCTGGCATGTTCATGAAGTTCATGAGTCAGACGCTCATACTCACGTGCCATAAGCTCAACATCGCCTTGCGCTCTTGCCTCCAACTGCACAAAGTTAGTGGCTGCCTCCGTGCGGAACACGTGTAGCTGTTGAGCTAACTCCTCGGCAACGGCATGTGCTTGACGTTGTTGAGCAGAGTTCTGTTCAGCCATGCGAAACAAAGCTGTTTCATAGTCTCGCTTCATCTCCTGATTGACATTGTTGATGTGCCTCATGGCTAAGCATGCATGGTCACGTTGTCGTTCCAATTCTTCGATGCGAATTCCAGACCCTTCATCTTCTTGTTGCATCTCCTTGATCTTGTCCATCAGGGTCTGGACAACTCCTTCGTACTCTTGCATCTGACTGCGATAGTACATCTGCTGCGCAAGGTTCGATGCTTCGAACTGTTGCGAAATCGTCAGCTCCTGATAAGCATTCGGACCGTCGGCTATGGCTGGCGTGGCCACCGATGACGCATCACCACGTGCTGGGATAGTGTCCAGAGTCATATCCAGATCGTCAGCATCGCGTGGTTGGTTGGTAACCATCCGATTCCAAGTCATGGACTTGTCACGCCCACGAGTAACCGAAGTCCTTGATCGTGCTGAAGAGCTTCTCGCAGATGATGGTCTTGACTTCTTTTCCAAGGTCTTCACTCCTTTGTCCTTGGCCCTGGACGTAGTCCGAGGTGCCTGAAAACCAGACGCTTCGGCTCGTCGTTCGGGAGCCTGGCCCGTCCTCGAACCTGTGGATGTCGGACGCGAAGGCGTAGATGCTCTTGGTAGACTCTTTGCTTTCACCTTGGGAACTGCCTTTGCAATGGCAAGCGCAGAAGATTGACCTTTGTCATCTTCGGTGGAGCTATCAACGGATTGCACCACTGTGTCATCAGCTGTTGACTCACCAACGGCTGGCGCTGCCACATCGGCACCGAAAGTCATTGTCGTATCTTGGCTTGAGCCCGAGTTCATTGTGGTCGTAGTAGATCAAGTAGTCGTTGCTGTAGAAAGGCAGAGCCGCGTACGGCTGATAACCTGCGTGGGGAATTGATCTCGACTATGTTGCTGCTCTCCCCACCAGAGCTGTAATGAATGTAGGTGTGGCTGGCTTGCACTCTCCACAGACTGGACCCTGTCTCTCTCACACTTCCACCCGTGCAATCCTATGCAGGCAGAACCGGCGGCCGTTCCTTTTGCACTCACTGCCGGCGGCGGTTCGTCTGTGCAACGGGATAGCTCTGATTGCTCAGGATAGAAGACACATATAGCACTTAGCTATGGGCATTGACTTGAGCCAAACGTTGCGTGGGCGGTCACATAGAAAGGTAAAGACGAGGGACGCGTAGCGTGCCCCCTTAGAGTCGAGGGACGCGTAGCGTGCCCCCTTCTCTTGCACTTTACACGGTCTTGCTCACAGCTCTTATAGTGACACCTTAGAACTTGACAAGGCATCGCAGTCCGTTCGCAGCAAGCATATTCCCCTGGAACAGTAACTGCAGTCTCTCATTGTACACTCTCTTCCTTTGGTACTCGTCGGTCCTTGATACCGCTTCGGTAATGCGTCTGCTTTCGTGGGTCCATAGTTGCTCATGCCTCACCAAGTCCTCTATCAGCACCCACCCTCCTTCATCACATCGAATAACGCTGCTGAATGCCACTTGGCACCGGTTGTCAAGCCATTCCGAACCTGGGCGCCTGGCAATTCTGTGGCGTAAGTCAGATTGAATGCAGGATAGCGCCCATTCTGCGTTCATTCTTCGATGACGGTTGATGTTGCGAAGGACAACTTCATTCACGATGTCCCATCGATTGTTGATGAAGCTTGCACCCTTGGTTGGGATCAGATCAAGAATTCCGCATCGGATAGGCCTTCCGCCGCCGATGGATTCGTAGCCTGAATTTGCCCATTGTTGCGTATTCTCATCATACTCGAAGCTTGGACGATCTCCTCGTTGAGGCAGTCGTCGGTCACGATGGTCCGAAAGCTGCTCAATGAGATCCACCACCCGCTGACTGTTCTCGGGTCCCATTTCCCGCAGCGGTACACCACAAGCGTCATGTAAGCCTCGACGGTTCTCCACTTCCGTGCATAGGTTGTGCTTGTTCTCGTAACGAATCAAGACCACATCACCCCGAACGGCTTCGCCTCCGCGTCGCGGTCGGGCTTTGGCCTTGGGTCGTCGGTCCGAGGAAGCAACACTCACATGGTCTGTGGTATCAACGTCCATTGGCTCAGCTTGTTGTGTAGGTGGTCGACGTGGATAGCGAAGAAGGCTGTCCCTGATGACCTGAATGCCTCGAAGTATCAGATCTCGGGTTGCAGCATTTTCGGTGCAATCGGACAGATGATGTGATTCGCTGCCACAAGCAATGCAGAACGTGAAGTTATTGCTCCCGACCGACATCTCGCCCTGAGCAAGTATTCCCACATAGTCCTGAAGCTGCGTGACGAGCACCTCACGAACTCTCTGCCTGGGATCGGGCTCTTCGGCACCCTGTTCTTCTTCAGGTTGCGCATCCACATCAACGTCCTGTGTCGGTATTGGTGGTGCAACTGAAACCCCTGGATCGCCCGTGACGTTGTCAGCGGCCTGTGTCTCGTCGTTCCTTGCAATTTCTACGGGGTAGACATCACCATCGACGATCACAGTGAAATCAATCACGAGGTCAGCGGACAAGTTGTTGACGATCTCAGCGACTTGTTCATTCTTCTTGGGCGGTGTCCTCTTGCGTGGGGAGTCAACCGTGATGAGCTCGATAGTCTCGGCCGACGCATAGCGGAAGAATGATCTTTCGATCCCTCTCACGCACGCATTTGCCCCTTCAAGACCACCCCAATTCGGGAAATGATTTGGATACCTCATCGCTATTGTAAGAAGCCCGAGTGCCAGCTCCAATGTGTCGCCCAAGAGTTCCTCCTTAGGCAAAGCTGACCCTCTGTAGCATTCTTGGCGCTCTTCCGGAGTCAAAAGCATTCTCATGAAACCAGCATAAGCGCAGTTCCCGGCATCGTAGTAGCAGATGTAGCAGGTCTTCCCTTCGGAATCGCATCCTCTGTCCCACGCCAACTGTTTGGCTTTTCCCCATGCCGCGTACTCGATGGCCTGACTGGCTGTAATCCGGAGACCACCGTAGTGAGAAACCGTTTTGCCAATGTCTTCGTAGGTCACTTCCGCACATGCTTTGAGGAACTCCTTGATGTCCTGACGAGGGTCCACAAATTGAAGCCTCAGGTCATAGAGATGCTTTGCGCACGCCAAGGTGTACTTCTGGGACGCGACTAAGTCGTTGAAGGAGTTGATGAGATGCTGCACCTTCAAAGCTGAAGTGTGTGCGCATCCAATGCAGTGTCCAGGGTACCCGTTTCCCGTTGGCTTGAAGAAGGCTTGCGCGTAGCACTCAGCCAACCCTGAGCATCCGCTATTGATTAGAATCAATATTTTTGGATAAATTTCCATTGATATTGATTTTGATGGCCTATATTGATTATATCAATTATATTGATATTGATTTTTTCTCTGTTGAAGTATATATTTTGGCATATTTATTTCTATTGATTTTACTGATACTTCCGATTGATTCTGGTATTGATTTTTTCTTGCTCCCTGATCCCTCGAAACAGGGATCGATTTCAAACATATGTAGCCCGAAAACATGAGTGCATGTGCACTGCCGGCGGCCTGCAACTTTGGCTCAAGTGTGCTGCTCCCTGCAGCGAGGTGGGAGCAGCTGGTGTAGGCTGCTGGAGCTCCGAAGGAGTGGACGGCAAGTTTGTTTCTGCCCTAGAAACAGGGTGGAGAGCGAAAACTTAAGGACCGTTTTTTGCATCCTGCGAAGGGAAAGCTTTCTGCCCTGGAAACAGGGTGGAAAGCATGGCCGCCAAGGGGCGAGGAGGGGCCAGGCACACCCCGAAGCCTTTCACAGACGAAGGTGTGCTGTTGAAAGTGCTGGGGGACCACAAGGACCTCATCAAGGACCTGGGACCCTACGAGCTAATCAGTCGGTCTGGTGCAGTGGACCCAAAGGGTCTGGTTCGCAACCTGGACCTGCTCAGGGACCTCCTGAGGGCCGAACCGACCGGTGAGGTCCACACCCAGCCGATGAGGCAGGCCCTGCTGAAGCTCATGAGAGATGACCCGACCGTGAACACTTCTTCTTTCAACGGGTCGGTGTGGAGCAACCTGAAAGGGGAGCGACTCGGCTGCTTGCTGAACCACACACGAAAATGGGCGAGGGCAGAGGTTGAGGGAAAGAGCAATGCAGCCAGCAAGCTCACGGCTTTCGAATATCGGAAGCTGAAAGAGCTTCTGGACCTGTTCCAGGACAAGGAGGTCCCCGAAACGGGACCCAGGCTGGCCTTGGAAGACAGGAAGCCGCCTTCGAAAGAAGGCAGGCAGCTGCGGCCCAAGCCTTCCCTGGACTCGGACGGTTTCCCGAAAATGTTTGGGGAAAGCCAGGCAAGCAGTCCCGAGAGTGCAGACGAAGCTTTGCCAAAGGGACGAGCTCCCTGCTCGGTGTCTTTCTTGAAGAGAAGAGCTGGGCAGAGCTTAATGGTAGGCCAAGAGGAGCCAGAAGAGGAGGCTGCTGATGCCTTGAAAGAGGCAATGGGCCTTGGTGGGACGGGTGCTGCTGCTGGAGGCAGCAAGCCTGCAAAAGGCAAAGGCAGGGGCAGAGGAAGGGGACGAGGAAGGGGCAAAGGCAAGGCAAAGAAAGGTCGGGGAAAGGGCCAAGAGCCGAAAGAGCAGCCCTTGAAAAAGCCGGCTGCCTCTCAGCCCATTCCCGGCCACGTGGGCGGCTGGAAAGCAGTCAGGAAGACCAAGGCCAGCAAGCCGGCCCGGTGCTACCTGACTGGTACCTTGGGGCCGGCTGGCAAGCGACTCCTGATCACGGAGGTGCCGGAAAGATGGACAAGCCAGTACGAGAAGGTCATCGACATCATCAAGAAAGCCTTAGAAAATGATCCGAAAATGACGAAGGACCAGGCCCAGGCAATGAGGACCAGCCTTTGCAAAAAATACCCCTGAGAGGGGGTCTGCAAGAAGCTCTGCCCTTGAGAGAGGGTCTTGAACCCTCGAAACAGGGTCGACTGTGCAGCTGCCCGCCATGGAAACAGGGTGGGCAGAAGTAGCTTTTTTGCAAGAGGCCCTGCTGGCCACGTCTCACCCTGACTTTACCGTTCAGGCCACCGGGAGCTAAAAAACAAGGGTTCGGGGATGGAAATACTTATTATGGAATATATATATATATATATATTCCATATTATATATATATATATATATTTATATTTCTTCCTTATTTTCTAATTTAGAAGAGTGTTCTGGAATCTGTTTTTATTATACTTTCTTTAAACGGTGCTAAACGAGAGGAAAGGACAAATTTGGGTGGGGGGGGGGGCAGGGCGGCAGAAAAATCGCACACACACACACACACACACACACACACAAACATGTGTGGGGTCTGGGGTCTTAGGGTGAAGCCTTTTAGAGTTTGGGGTTTCCCTTGAAGCTTTAAACCCCGGCCGGTAAGCTCGTAAATTTTATAGTGTCGCAGCTATATATATATATATATATATATATATATATATAGATATATATATATATATATAGGTATATAAACTTAAGCCCCGATTCACTTGGAGCCCTTGAAAAAGGGCCTCCAGCAATAATTTAATGCCCTAGTCACCTGGAGCCCTTGAAAAAGGGCTTCCGGTAACAGGCTTCCCAAAATATATCCCTTAAAGAACCAATACCAAAACCTTTCAGCCTAGCCACCCCCAGGGTAAGGTAGCCTAGAGGCCCAACAAAGCTTTTAAAAGTAGAAGCCTGGAGACCCCAAAAGCCTAAAGGTTCGAGGTACCCCTAGACACCCTGAAGCCCAAGCCCAAGAGAAAACTCCGGTGTGTCCGCTGCCGTTTGGCTTAAGAGCTCGCCAGCGAGCAAGAGGTGGGGCACCCTGAGCAGGATGCCCGCCTCAAGGGCAGTCCCGGGAGTCAAGAATAGGCAAGGGAAGCCTATAGGTACCGGGACTAGCTCGAACAAGAGGAAGGCAGACCGCCTTGCAAGGTTCGGCCCAGGGTCGGACCAAGGAGGTCTGCAGTACTCTCAAGCAGCTGCAGCTGAAAGGGAGGAGGCTGCAGCTGAAAGGGAGAGCTCGACCCTAGAAATAGGGTCGGGCAGTGGTGGACCCCTGAGCAGTGGAACCAGTGGGAAGAAGACTGGCGGGTCTGGCACCAGCACCGCGACTCTCGAAACAGAGTCGAGGAGGCCAAGTGGTGGGAAAAAGACCACGACGACGGCGAGGACTCCAGGTGGTGGTCGGGTGACAAGCCGCAGGAGCCAGCAAGCTACAGTAGCGGTGCTGGCTGGGCAGAGCCTTGGACCAGAGAGTGGGGGTCAAGCTGGGGAAAGGAGGAGCCCTACTCGAAACAGTGGGGCTCTCAAGAGCCTTACAAGGCAAGCCCTAGAAACAGGGCTGAGGAGACTGAGGACGAGCTGATGGAAGCGAGGCCCGAGCCGGTAGTTTTGAGGGAAGCCCGGCGAGGAAGGCGGCACCGAGCCACCAGCACTTCCTCCGAGGCCAGCCGCTCCCGCACACCACCACGGCTGGACCCGGTGCCACCTGAAGGCATCGAGATAGTGGGTGCGAAGAGCTCGAACTCTAGCGAGCAGCCCTCGAAAGAGGAGCAGCAGCCGAAGCCCTTGAAAAAGGGGAACTCTAGCGAGCAGCCCTCGAAAGAGGAGCAGCAGCCGAAGCCCTTGAAAAAGGGGCAGCAGCAGCAGCCCAAGGGATCTGTCGGCAAGGCAGTTCAGGGCAAGGGCAAGGCTGTTGCTGCCGAAGGTGTGCCAGCAGCCAAGGAGCCGGAGCCGGACACAGCTCCCGGCCCTAGAAATAGGGCTGAGGTGCTCCAGGCGGCCAAGCTGTGCTTGGACTGGCACCAAGTCCTGCAGCTGGGGAAGGAGAACGAGATCCGGCCGATGTGGAGTGCTTCCGTGCGAGCACTCAAGCAAGCGGGCTGGGAAGTCTTTATAATCTCCTTCGTCACTCCGACTCACAACGAGGCGAGAGTGCAGGAGATGTACAGGATGCTGGAGGCAGCCAATATCCGGGACCAGGTGACTGGGGTTTGGACCTGCCCTGAAAGGGGCGGGCCAAACGGGAAAGTCGCCCTGGCAACCAGTCTTGGCTGCTCTTTGATCCTGGACGACAATCCAGTGATCCTGCAGGAAGCCCTTGAAAAAGGGTTGAAGGTGTTCGCGATCACCACGAAAAGAGAGCGGCACCAGGACCTGGCCAAGAAGCCCGGTGTGCGAGTGTTCCGAGACCTCTGTGTGGCCACGGAAGCAATTCTGTGTCAGATGATAGACTGCAGAGACTTGTAACCGCCTCGCAAGGCAGCAGGCCCTAGAAATAGGGCCTTGGGCCCTTGAAAAAGGGTCCGTGCCAAGAGCACAGTAGCCCCTAGAAATAGGGTGCTACAGTCGCACAGCAGCCCCTAGAAATAGGGTGCTGCAACCTAGCCTCACACTGCAGCCCCTAGAAATAGGGTGCTGCAGTGTTTTTTCGGGTTTCCACAATATAGAACCCCATAACCCTAAAGGCTTAAGCTTAGGCTTTAGACCCGGGCCTCTAGGGTTAGAAGCTAAGAGCTTCTAATATGTTGTAATGCTAATATATACTATAAATTTAAACTATATATAATATATATATATAGTAGACACTATATATATATATATATATATATATATAATATAGTAGCATAATTGTGGAAACCCGACGTCCAGGCCCGTCTCACCCTTCACACAGCTCGTTGTCCATCCGAGCGAAAACAGCTGGGCCCTGGGGTTTGGGGTTTGCTTTAGGGTTTAAGGGTTTCGGCTTCAAACCCTAAGCCCCACCAAAACCTTTCGCTTAAACCCTTAAACCCTAAACCCTTAACCTTATAGGGTTTGCTTTATAGGGTTTGAGGGTCTAGGCTTCAAACCCTAAGCCCCACCAAACCACTTCGCCTAAACCCTTAAACCCTAACCCCCACCAAACCCCAAACCCTTAACCTTAGGGTTTGCTTAAGGGTTTAAGGGTTTCGGCTTCAAACCCTAAGCCCCACCAAACCTTTTTGCCTAAACCCTTGAACCCTAAACCCCACCAAACCCTAAACCCTTGACCTTAGGGTTTGCTTTGGGGTTTAAGGGTTTAGGTTGTAAACCCTAAGCCCCACCAAACCCTTTTGCCTAGACCCTTGAACCCTAAACCCCACGAAACCCTAACCCCTAAACCCTAGGGTTCAGGGGCTGGCGGTTACGGTTTCTGGGGTTAGGGGTTGCTGTGTTTTTGGGTTTCTGGTGGTTACCGGTTCAGATTTTTAAGGGATAGGGTTTTAGGGGTTCAAGGTTTAAGGCTTGGGGGTTAAGGGTTCTGGTAAAAGGTGTTAGGGGTGAAGGGTTTTGCGGGTTTTAGGGGTTCTTAAGGGTTTTGAGGTTTAGGGTTCAGGGTTTTAGGGGTTAAGGTTTTAAGTTTCAAAGCTTAGTGATTTAGAGTTTTAGGGGTTAAGGGTTTAGTGTTTCAGAGGTTGTAACCGTTCAGGGTTTTAGACACGAAAACCCTAAACCTTAGAACCCTACAACCCCCTAGACCCTCTAGCCCCAAAAAGCCTAGCCTGTATAACCCTAGGCCCCAGCCCTAAGACACACAACAAAAGTTTGAAGCCCTTGGCAAAGGGCTGGAAACTTTAGAGTGTGTGGGAAAGGGGAGGGGGGGACGGTGGTGGTGGTGGTGGTTGCCACTGTGGTTGGTGGGTGGAAGGGGGGAAGTTGGGTTGGTGGGAAGGGCGGGAAGCTAGGTGGTGCGGGTTGGGGGGCGGGTGGGGGAGGCTGGTGGCAGGAACTGTGGAATCTGATCAAATCTGATCAAATCTGATCAAATCTGATCAAATCTGATCAAATTCTGATCAAACCACTGTTTGATCAGAATTTGATCAGGATTGATCAGATTTGATCAGATTTGATCAGAATCTGATCAGATTAATCAAACCCGGCACCTTTTTCAAGGTGCCGGGCGAACACCAATTGTTTATGGAGAAAATAATGTTTGGTGGATGGCAGGGGATGGGTCTTTGGGGCTGGCCAATGTAAGCGCTTTTTTTGGTGGTGCTGCCGTGGGGCTGGGTGGGAAGAGGTGGGTGGATTGAGAGGTGAAGGGAATGGTTAATTAGGCGCTTTTTTGTGTTTTGGGACGGGGTGGGGAGGGTGTGATGTATGTTTCAAGCATGTAATTTATCTTTTTTTTATTTATGGGTGCTTACTGCACTTATGTTTGTATATGTTTGTTTCTGGATGTACTTTTCTATTTACTTATTTTAACATACATATATATATATATATATATATTTGATGGATTGTTTCAGAATTTTTTAGATATGATATATTGTATATTATACGTGAAACACCATATGTTTACGATTGTATACATTGAATCACTTTTGAAACTATGATTAGATTTTGCATTGCAATGATTGAAACGATTACTAACGTTTGAAAAGGAATGATTTAGCTATATATATATATATATATATGTAGCTACATATATATATATATATATATACATACATACATACACTGAAATTCCATCTAGTTTCCATAGACTTATAGGTATGTACGATTGAAGTATTTTGTGTGTATATATATATATAAACAGAAATCCCAAGCCCTCGAAAGAGGGCACAACAAACCCCAAATGACAGCAACACTCACAAAACCACAAACCATCAAAGCCCGAAAACCCGAAACCTCGAAAACCCTTAAACCGCCCAAAACCTTAAACAACCCTGAAGCCTAGAACCCCCAAACCCCCAAAGCCCTTGAAACCAAAAATCCCCAATCCCCTCAAAACCCTAGAATAATAATTATTAAAACCCTCAAAGCCTTAAAGGCTTCAAACCTAAAGCCACGGAAACCTAGAACACCCAAAACCCCAAACCTTCGAAACCTTAAAAAGCCAAACCCCCAAAGCCCTTGAAACCTAAACTCCCCAATCCCCTCAAAACCCTAGAAGAATAATTATTTAAACCCTCAAAGCCTTAAAGGCTTGAAACCTAAAGCCACGGAAACCTAGAACACCCAACACCCCAAACCTTTGAAACCTTCAAAAACCAAACCCCCAAAGCCCTACCCC
>CAJNDT010005024.1:255468-587909 GCA_905221615.1 Symbiodinium sp. CCMP2592
GTAGCCCGAACTGCCCATGGCTTCACCCAGCCGTTGCAAACGTTCAGGTACCTCTGGCTGTGCCGGCAACGATCATTGTTCTGGATCGCTGTGATCTGGTCAGGAATCGATACCAACATGTTCGAGCCTGCGGATCCAAGAGTCTCCGTGCCGGGGTCCTTCACTCTCACTCCCAGGAACTGCAGCCGAATCTTGGCCTTGTGGCGTTTCGTGGCTGCGAGCATGTTCCCTTCGAACAATAGCTGAAGTCTTTCATTGTACACTCTCTTCCTCTGTTGCTCATCGGACCATGAGACCGCTTCGGTGATGCGTCTGCTTTCATGGGTCCATAGTTGCTCATGCCTCACCAAATCCTCGATCAGCACCCACCCTCCTTCATCACATCGAATGACGCTGCTGAATGCCACCTGGCACCTGTTGTCAAGCCATTCCGAGCCTGGGCGCCTGGCGATTCTGTGACGCAGGTCAGATTGGATGCATGATAGCGCCCAATCCGCGTTTATTCTACGCTGACGGGTGATGTTGCGAAGGACAACTTCATTCACGATGTCCCATCGATTGTTGATGAAGCTTGCACCCTTGGTTGGGATCAGGTCGAGAATCCCGCACCGGATTGGCCTTCCGCCGCCGATGCATTCGTAGCCTGCATTGGTGTAGCCCTGAGTGGTATCATCGTAAGCAAAGCTAGGACGGTCTCCTCGTTGAGGTAGGCGTCGGTCGCGATGGTCCGAAAGCTGCTCAATGATGTCCACCACTCGCTGGCTATTCTCTGGTCCCGATTCCTGCACTGGTACGCCACAAGCATCATTTAGGCCCCGACGATTCTCCACATCCGTGCAGAGATTGTGTTTGTTCTCATAAAGGATCAAGACCACATCACCCCGTACGGCTTCGCCTCCGCGTCGCGGTCGGGCTTTGGCCTTGGGTCGTCGGTCCGAGGATGCAACACTCACATGGTCTGTGGTGTCAACGTCCATTGGCTCAGCCTCTTGTGGAGGTACTCGACGTGGATATCGAAGAAGACTCTCCTTGATGATCTGGATGCCTCGAAGTACCAGATCCCGGGTCGCAGCATTTTGCGTGCAATTGGACAGATTGTGTAGATCACTGCCACAAGCGATACAGAACGTGAGGCGATCGCTTCCGACCGACATTTCGCCCTGAGCGAGTACTCCCACATAGTCCTGAAGCTGCGCGACAAATCCTTCACGAATCGTCTGCCTGGGATCAGGGCCCTCTGCACCTTGTTCTTCTTCGGGTTGCGCATCCACATCTACATCCTGTGCAGGTATAGGTGGAGCAACGGAGAACCCTGGATCGTCCGTGACGTTGTCAGCGGCCTGTGTCTCGTCGGTTCTCGCAATCTCTACGGGGTAGACATCACCATCGACGATCACTGTGAAATCAATCACGAGGTCAGCGGACATGTTGTTGACGATCTCAGCGACTGCTTCATTCTTCTTGGGCGGTGTCCTTTTGCGTGGGGAGTCAACCGTGATCAGCTCGATAGCTTCGGCCGACGCGTAACGGAAGAATGATCTTTCGATTCCCCTCCCGCACGCATTTGCTCCCTCAAGGCCACCCCAATTCGGAAAATGACTTGGGTGTCTCATTGCAATTGTAAGAAGCCCGAGCGCCAGCTCCACCGTGTCACCCAGGAGTTCCTCCTTGGGCAAGGCTGACCCTCTGTAGCATTCTTGGCGCTCCTCCGGAGTCAAAAGCATTCTCATGAAACCAGCATAAGCGCAGTTCCCGGCATCGTAGTAGCAGATGTAGCATGTCTTGCCTTCGGAGTCGTACCTCTGTCCCATGCCAACTGTTTGGCCTTTCCCCATGCCGCGTACTCGATGGCCTGACTGGCTGTGATTCGGAGACCACCGTAGTGAGAAACCGTCTTGCCAATGTCTTCGTAGACCACTTCCGCACAAGCTTTGAGGAACTCCTTGATGTCCATGCGAGGGTCCACAAATTGAAGCCTCAGGTCATAAAGGTGCTTTGCGCAAGCCAAGGTGTACTTCTGGGACGCGACCAAGTCATTGAAGGAGCCGATTTGATGCTGCATCTTCAAGGCTGAAGTATGCGCGCACCCAATGCAGTGTCCAGGATACCCGTTTCCAGTCGGCTTGAAGAAGGCCTGTGCGTAGCACTCAGCCAACTTCATTGCGTCACATCCAGGGCAATAGAACGTTCTCCCTTTGACATAGCCGGTGTTCGGGGTCGCATAGGTGTCGATCCGGAACCAGTAGTGCCTGTTGTCGTAGTAAGCTTCGGGGACGGTCATGGCGATGTCAAAGTCCTGCCAGGTGACTGTGGACGATTCAGCGACCGTGTCACCCTGGGCACCCGACCTGATCTGTTGCTGCTGTTCTCCCGTAAACCATGTCTGCGAAATCTTGGTGGACGTCTTGACTTCACTCTTGTCCTCCCAAATCTCGACAAGCGACGGGTGAGCGACTGAGTCGGCGCGGACAGTTTCGTCCCATGAGCGAACTTTCGATGCCTCAACAAAGCACGTGGATACCATCTTCTCGCAGAACAGCTGCTTCTCGTAGATAGCGAAGCCCAATTTGAACCTGACCCGATTGTCCGGTGCTGGCACCTTTCGGCTGACAGTGTATGCACGCCTGATGACGCATGTTTCATCTGGCTGTACATTCTTGACCAAAACGAAGATCCATGAATCACCACGCATGCTCGGGCTCGCAACTCCAGTTCAATATACATTCCCAGCGCGTGGAAACCGTTGAACAGAGAAGCTTTGTGCTGAAGGTGATTGCTAGCTGCTCCAACGAACCGTAAGTCGTGGTTGATGTTGACAATTGGAGGGCGCGTGGTACGCTTCCCTGCTGCAATGATGGGGTCAACGTACGTGATCTTGAGCTGTCGCTGCAAGTCAGTGCGAATTGCTGCTCCGTCTCCGACCTCACTCATCGGAAAGGACATGTTCTCGATGAGGATTGCCTGGAGAGACAGATGGTAATGCAATGTGACGGTTGCAAGCTGCTCTTCAGTCAAGCCATCCAATGTCGCATTCACAGATTCCAACGATCCTTTTGTGACTTGGAAGTTGTAGTTGGCACCTGTGGTGATCGACGGGCTCACAATGTAGATCTCGCTCCAACCATGCATGCCGAGGTTCTCTCTCACCGTGTGCGTTGATCCCCTGGTCCTTGCAACCATGTCAAAGTCCTGGACGAGGATTGTGCACTGAGAGCGCATAGTCGCGGCATCAGGTTTGCCACCCATACCAAAACTATTGCGAAATCCGTTCAGCGTGTTCATGGTGTTGATCCTTGCTTCTTCCGGAATGTCATCGTTGTCGACAAGATCGCTGTCTGCCTCGATCATCACTGCCGAGGTAAGCATCGGAGGAGAAGGAAGATGCACACATGATACCAATGCCAATGCATGGTATAGCCGTGAATACATCCGTAACCACACCTTTGTACTCAGCTTCACGTAGACCTTCAGGTTGAGACCCTTGTCATCATTTTGAGAGACGGAACGGATCCTTGCCAAATAGGTCACCAGTCTTCTGACGTAATGCTGAATCGGTGTGGTCCCCACGTCGTGGTTGGCCACAAACTTTGGCGTCTCATCAATGGTAGGTGGGTACTCGTCTTGATCACGGGTCGTCGTCAGCAAGATCGAGCGACAGCCCTTCTCATCGATGTTGACATAATGGTACCAACTTTCCTGAGCGCCAGCGGGGATTGGAGCTTCCTCCCATGTCGGTTGCGATGGTTCCTCTTCCGGTTGCGAAGGCGGTTGTTGTGGAGGAGGTGCCGCAGAAGATGACGACGCCGATGCCGTTGCCTCGTCCGTCCTTGCCCTCTTTGGTCCGTGGCTAGGGGTGGCTCGAGGTCCGGCAGCGGATCCTTGCGATTGTTCCGGCGTTCTTCCATGCTCAGGGTGCACGATTCCTTCCGGTTCGAGGTTGCTTGCCGTAGGCATCGCAACTCTCCCCGTTGAGTATACCCAGCTAGGATGCCGTTGAAGGTTGGGCGGAAATAGGCCATCATCTTGCATAAGCGGATTTGGTGCCCTCATCTGTTGGAATTCCGCTTCCCATATGCCCAATGTGGCGCGTTTGGTAGAGCAGTCGACCACGTACCCAGATTCAACTCCGCATTGATTCCAGGTGTAGCCACGGAACGCATCCGGCAATTGGAAACCGTTCTTGTCCTGAGCTGCACATACGGCATCCACATGGTACTTGAGGAAAGCATACGTGGTGTAGTCGGAATCAGGGAGCACGTCGTTAGACCATCTGTAATGCGGGAGTCCAGTTTGTGGATCAATCCATGATACGTAGGAATGAAGCACATGGAGACAGACACTGAACGCCTGGAGTGAGTTCATCGCAAAGGCGAGCGGATGTCCCATGCCTTGAGGCAATGTGCGCATCATCAAAGCCAGCTGGTGAACGTTGATTGGCGTAGCGCCATCGTTGCCCGCTGCACATTCCTGGTTGTAGGTCCGAAGCCCATACCCAGTGTGCTTTGCGAACATGTACATCAGCTTGCACACCCTACATAACGTAGGCTCTCCCAACAGGTCGGATTGGTCAGGTGCTCTGCCTGACATAGGCAACTTGTGGTAGTAGTCCTGATTCACCGTATACCATTGTTGAATTCTCGTGTCTGTCACGGCCTGGTAGGGCGTCTCCACGGAATTGATGAGAACGGCGAGATTGTAGTACACGTCCGCGCTGACGATGTTCCTGGTTGCAGTGTTCAAGTCGAACCGAACTTGTTTTCTTTCTTGTTCCAGTTCAACCACAGCCAACTTTGCATCATCGCGGATCACTTCCTCATCCACCATAAACCTTGTGATGGCATTGAAACTTCCCTCGTAGTCAGCAACAATGTGTTTGAGGCCTCCACCAAACTTGATGACCATGGCGAGTATCTCCCCATAGGGTTTGTCCATGTACTCCTCCGGGGCAGCAAATAAGCAAGCTTTGAGGATTTCTCGGACTCGAATGGAAAGATCCCCTCCTGGCGACAGATTTGCACACGTGAACAGCAAGACCAACGGAGGTGCTTTGAAAGCTGCCCATGTGCGAATGAGATCATTGTCGACCACTTTGTCTTTCGTAATCTTTGGCGGGAGCGAAACGCTCTGCGACGAATCCCCAGAATACATCTCCAGGAACTTGTGGAACTTCAGAAACGTCCGCAGCATCCCACCAGATGGGAAAACTTCTTCGTGGTCCACTCCTTCGAAGGCCAGCTCGTAGGCATTGTAGCTTTCAGCCATGGCTCGGGGTTCGGTCCTTCCTCCGTAGGAGAGAAGTCCCTACACCCTACTCGACTTCACGGTTCCGGGTTCTCCGTAAGAGGCACCCTTCCCCGATCCGTCTGGTCAGACCTTAGTTGTTCCTTAGTTGGGGCTGTCTAATAGCCCCTTCATCAGCGTCTACACACTGATGTTGCTGCCATGCAATGTCCTCAGATTCATGTGCATCGTGACTGACACTGACATGAGCTCGAACAAGGCTGCGAACATTCCTCGCAATCGACCGCCATGAAACATCAATGCGCTGCGACAAACTGCTCTTCGATTCATGGTCCAAGCAATCATCCAGTCTCACCATCAAACGATCCGCTTCAGGCATGTTAGAGAACATGATCCTGCGTCCACCACCATCGCCACCAGCACCAACATGATCATCAATCTTGACCTTCATCACCTTGCCACTTGAAACAAGAGCATGCAACTCTGGCCAAGACCAACATGAACATGAAGAAGGCATGTCAAGCGAAAAATAGACGTCGGAAAATTCCGCACACTTCTTCAGCAGGCGTTTGAGAGATTTCAAGACACTTCTGAAAACCTTGTACTTCCCACCGGAACGTTTCTCACCCCCCACGCAAGCCCCTTCACTACTTCCAGGACCAGCACCTGATCGCAAAAGCGATGCCACGAATAGCACAGGTGTGCGCAGGTCATTCCGGCACGCATCCTTCATCGCACCGATAAGGCTGTCCTCATCGGCCTTAGAGCCAATCAGCTCCTTGCAAGTTATGCGAGCGCATCCCTTAGTGGGCTTAGGCACGGCGTAGCCATTGCCCAAGCCACAGAGGTCAACAATCATGCGGTCTGGCTTTCGTCCACCAGCCTTCGACGGCATGGCTACCAATCTCCCATCGCCCGTTGCCTGAAATTTCAAGGCTTTAAGCAATCTCCTGGAGATTTGGCTAGTCAACTCGCATTTATCAGATCGATCCTTAGCGTCCGAATCGGTCATGTGCAAATGTTTGGACGAGCACACGTCAGACGACTTAGGATGCAACGCGACGTTTGCGGCAATGTACTCCCATTCATCCTTGCAGTAGCCGAGCTCAACGGCGGTTCCGGGAGATACAGGATCCCGAAAGGTATAACGTTGCCCGTGAGTGCATCCTTGGATCTTGATGCTCTTCCACATGGCATCTTCCTGAAGTCCCTTGTACTGCTTGGTTTCCTGGACTGGTACTCGAGGAGGTACTTCGATGATGATTTGGAACCCCCATGATGCCGCTCTGCGCGCAATTCTTTGGACGACCTCCCCCCATGGGTAGTCTGTCCGCAATTTGGCCCTTTCAGGGTTGTCAGCGATTTTCCGACTCAGCCACGAATTCTTGCCCAACACCCCTGCACCAATGAAGATCACGGAGTTAGGGTTGTTTTTCCTTGCTTCCACCACATCGAAGAGGTAGGCACACATGGCGTCGTCAACTTCTCGCCCCATACTCAGAACATTTACTTGCAGCCCAGGGTCATAGTGAGAATCGGGAGCATGCTGCGCAATGCAATCCTTGCCTGGAGCATACTCATTCCACCAGTTCTCCTCATCGACTCCTACCAATGTCCACACCGTCACTGCCTTTGGAGCATCTTTGATAGTGATACGGTATTTCCACCGGCTGTAAGGATTCTTGTAAGTATGGACCAACCCTCCATCGTGGTCGAGGAATTGGATCACCAGGCCCTCCTTGGGTTTGTTTTCGGCGAAATTGACCACGTGAGGCACAATTGCTCCATCATATCCTTGATATTCCCTTTTCTGTTCAGCCGCATCATGCCATACATCCTCGTACACTGACGACCATTGGTCATAACCGAATTGAGAGGCTTGACTTTTGGACTGGCCGTTGAAACAAAGAGGCAATGTAAAGCCCTGGTACCCCCCATGGATGGCACGCGCCAGTGTGACAACCACCGCTCGCCATTTGGCGGGCAGGGCGCGCACATAAGACTGGCCCAAAGGCGGTTCAGGAGGAGGCAAAAACGGCGGCGCAAGGACGTCCGCAATAGCTGCGGGGCGCAAATGCCCCCGTACCGGATGGTACTGAAACACAGCACGCTCCACATAGCGGTCGAACTTGCCCGGTTGATCAAGGATAGCAGCACGGTCCTCCATCTGGTGCCACTGCCCTTCACGAAGAATCCAAGTCGACCGAAGGTAACGACCAGGCGGCAACGCGGAAGGCGGCCCCCGCAACATGCGCGGGAACTTGACAACCAGGATGGGGTCCACACTGTCATGTTCTTGCAAGCCTTCCTTACTCGACAATCCAGCGCGATACAACACCTGAGGGAGGATCGGCGTCTGCGTGTAAGGAAAACAAGGCACCTCGCTCTTGAACGAGTAATGCTGTTGCCCTTCTCATCCGTGCTTTGGGTATGAGTAGGGCGCATCAGATCCATAATCTCTTGGGAGCCAATGAGAGCCGGCGGAAAAATGTTGATGAGCTGACACGCATGTGTCCAGGACACAGAATCCTTGAACGACTTGGTGTGTATGTCCGCGGACATCTTGGCAGTGACCTCATAGGCAAGAGAAACGTAACCTTCCTGAAAGATAGAATGCATCCAGCCAATGCAGATGCCGTGGGTACGTTCCAAGTGACGCATAGTCGGATTCTTGCCCGTGCGAATCACCCCGATCATGGTCTGGTTGTCGTCGTAGAAGACGAAGTTGGGGTCTTGCCCCCCAAGCTGCTGCCACAACGTGATAGCAGGCAATCCAAGACGTGACATGGCAAAGTCGGCCGCGACAATCTCGGCCTCAGGTGTGGAATGACTCAAGCACCCCTGCCTTTTGCTAAGTCCCGCCAAGGGAAATCTTGTGTGAGAACCTTGAATGTGCAAGTGAGCACCGGAGGTAGATTTCAAACTTTCTCCACAACCTGCATAGTCCGCATCTGCAAACAGCCCGATGGACGAGTCCTCCAAGGAGTTCCCGACCCATCCAATCATCATGTGATGTTTGGACTGGTGCACATAGGCCATGAGATGATGAAGAAGAGCATCCTCCTTCTTGGTCCATTTCGTGATCTTGCGTGCGAGATTGTTGATACTGCGCAGAAGATCAAAGCGGCAAATGCGCGCGGCATAAAGCAATTTCATGAGAATGCTTGCTGCCTGCGGAGCAAGTGCGCCGCGATTAGCCTCGTTGATCTCCTCTTCCTCTGGCGCCTTGGGAATAGGTGGAGGCGGAACAAGCCGACCGTCCTTATCAACAGGCATGGTGTGTCCACACCACGTGCATCGATGGCTTTTACCTGACTGTGCCGGAGCGCGAGCTGGGTGATTCTTAGTCTCCTCAGCCGGACTCGGCGATGGTACCGTCTTGAATTTTGTCGGATCGAACCCAGTCACGTCGCAGTACTTCTTGACTGTCATGTCCAGGTACGTCTCCATGTCGTAGGTAACGGTCTGCACCTTCGTTTTGTCATGCAACGTTGCCTCGCCCTTGGAGATGCGACAACCCAGATACAAGCCCAGCGGCGTTTCTTCTTCCAATCGAAGTTCTTGGCGCAGCATGTCCCAACCCTTGGGTAGATTCTCTTTGGGTCCTGCCATCTTGAGATCATCCACGTAGATGACAAGTAAGAGCTTCATCTGCGGGTGGAAATACAATGATGGCCATTCGTCGCCAATCGGCTTGAATCCTACTTTCTGTACCGCGGTATGGCAATGTTGTTCCCACATGGTTCCTGCGTCAGGATGTCCATATAGAGCTTTGATCAGGCGACACACAGGTCTACGGAATTTATGCCTTTTCGCAGATGGATGCCAGGCTTCATCAGGCAGTTCAACCCAACATGGAGTGCCCGATAGTCTCGCCTGAATGTATGCTTGGATAGCATCCGCCATCTGGACATCGTTGCCAGGAAGGCATCCGTAATAATCTGCCCACCGTGAGGCGTCAAACGTAGCCGGGGAATTCCCCAAATCCTGAAACAATGCGGCTTCCATGTTCTGGTCTTTGACCTGATCACCGAGTAGTACACCTCGCCCTTTGAACTTCCTGGCAGGATCGTCCTCTTTGAGCTGATAGTTCTTCTCGTATATCAGTCCATGTACTCGCGCCATATGTACTTTCTCACCTTTCTTCTTTGCCTCAGCGACGACGTCGTCATATTCACGCGTAGTTGAGAAATCAAACACCTCTTGGTCCCACAATCCCTTCCATTCTTTCATGAAAGCTTCCATGGCCTTGGGGTTGTTGACCATCTCCTTGCGTGTGACGGGTCGAGTGACCATGGCATTGAAGCATGATCCTCCTGCCTGATTCTTTTCCCGATGTACGTTTCTGTGAGAAGTCGTACACGGCATAGACGGAATCCAGTTGTCATCCATGACCATGTGTGCCGGAACGGCCGGCACGACGTCTGCCAAGAATTGTTCTTGTGTGTATTGATCCACATAGGATTGTGCCCAGGACCATCCATCGTCGTCGTCAATGGACACGTTGAGTTGCAGATCAATTTCTTCACATGGAACAATCTTGGGAAAGATCATGTTGTCCAAAATCTTGGTGACTATCTTCTTCCCTATCACAGCCTTCTTCCGGTCCTTCTTGGCAACTCGAGCTTTGTCTCGCTTTTCTTTCTTGTACGCTGCCTTCTTCTCCGCTTCGCTCATTTTCTTCCATGCTTCCGGAGAATAGGAATGGATAGGTCGCCGTGTAGGAAGTGTTCGTCGACCGTCACTTCGGATCTTGTACGGAACTCCCCTTTTGTCGATCTTGCAGGCTTCACCATCATCGGTGAGATATACAATGCCGTCCCCTTTCTTCCCCGTACTCCAATGTTCAATCTCCTCGGGAGCCAACTTCTTTTCTTTCAAGATCTTGATAATCTCTCCAGGTTCTTCGATGTCTCCTTCGGGGATGAGTCTACCGGTTGGACCGACTTCGCGGGGCGATCGTCGATCTTTTCCAGTGACCTTTGGTTCAGAAGGAGGCGGTGCTGCACGTAGACCTAGTTCTTCGTCTAGTTCTTCGAGTCTTTTGTCTCCTATAGCATCAATAGCTTCATGTTCTGCTGACTTGAAGACTTCGCCAGACGGCTCCGTCTCTATGTCAGATGGATCTATGTCCTGTAAGTCGGGATCTTCTCCGGGATCCGGTGGAGGAAGAAGACCATCTTGATCATCATCATCCCCGTTGCCACCATTTCCTCCAGGCGGACCGTCATCCCCGTCATCGACGTCTTTTATCTCCTTGCCAGCGAGGTCAACGTTGTCCCTGAGTCCCTCAATGGTTGAGTTCATCCTCTCGTACTCGGCTTTCAGGGGAAACGTTATCTCCTCTGGGAAGTAGATAACTTCTGTCTCGTACGGTCTCATCAACTTCCTGGGAACAGATGCGTCCATTGACAAGTTCGCATTGGCAAATTCCTTCATGTCCCACACGCGATACTTCTTGGACCATCCTTGACCAGCAGTGATGATGTATCCGGCGAAAATGCCTGGGATCCCCTTTGGATCGAACTTGTTGCCATATGTCTTCGGCCTTGTATCCGTAGGCTTGAAGAAGACTTTGGCCCCAAAGAGTATGGCTTTTCCCTCGAAGTCCTTTCCAGTCATGCGTTTCCATGCTGAATCACCATCGCCCTCCACGTCTTCGATGTTGAGGTTCTGCATCACGCAATTCAGCGCAAAAGACCAGTATTGGGCGGGTAATCCGGCGTGTAGCATGGATGCTGCGACTGTGTTGATCACTTCTTGATTTGATCGTTCAGCGAGTGAATTGTTACTGGGTTTCCCTGGAAGGGAATGATCTATCACGATCTTCAACTGCGCCATAGCTGAATCGAACTCTGGTGCTTCATCACTATACGCCATATGAATCTTGCGTCTCCCCATTAGGCGTCTGATGGCCATGACGACCTCGTCAGTGCTCCTTGAAGCCGTGGGAATCGCTGCGATCATTTTGGTGGCGATGTCTCTGATGACTAGAACTTCACGTGCTCCATCATCGAGTCCGATGCCTGCTTCGGCGGCCTTGCGCATATCGAGGAAGTCGAACGTCACAAGATCTCCCCAGTGTTTGATCACACGTTGAAACGCACCTCGTTGTGTCCGCAAGTGCTTCATCTTCGCGCGTATGCACGATTCGCAATATGGATTGCGGTAGCGATGAGTACACAGATGTGCCAACGTCTTGGCTTCGGCTTTCAGTGTTCCGACTCTGGCCTTGCGGCTCGGCGCACCGTCGCCTTCCACATCAATGATCACCTCATCGTCACCGTCCAATGGAATTTCACCCACTCCTTTTCCTTCGTCGTCGTCCGGAGGTCGTCCGGCCTCGGACTCTGGCACTTCTTCTATAGGAGGTTCTTGGGGTTCAGGATCAGGAGGTCGTTCATGATCGTCACCTTCTTCTTCTGCTTCAATCTCGCTCGGTGCAGCTTCAGCGGCAGCTGCGACACTGACGTCAACATCACCCGCGGTTAGCACACTCTTGAAGATTTCGGTGATCGCTTTGGCCTCCGGATCATCATGAACAAGTGACTTGGAACTCCCGGCGCGAATGTACGGGATGTCACCGTTCACGAACAGAGATATCCTCTTGCCCTGCGGGTTGATCATGAATGGTTCCCTTCCGGGTGGCCACACAAACCCGTAGTTGAAGTTCATGCATCTCTTGCCTATGGAAAGCACCGATGGTGTGTCGTCCAACACGTAAGCGTTGATCGGTTCCTCGAACGACTCAGTCTGGAAATTCGACACGAGATCGGTATCGGTGATTCCATTTGCTGTCTGAAATGATATGGGCTCTGGAGTCACGAGTGTCTCGAGACTGTGCTTCTCGATCTTCTTCTGAGATATGAGGTCGTGGCCACACCCAGTGTCCATGAGAAACTTGATCTTCTTCTTGAGGATGACTGGTTGAACCATGCATTTGCATACACCTTGATTGATGATCCGCTTGCTGTGTGCAGCATCGAGTTCACGCTCAACGATGGAATCCTCACCGTCGTAGAAGGAGACTTCTTCCACCCGAGACGTTCCTGGGATTCGTACGAATGAAACTCGATCTCCGCATTGATCATCATCGTCGTCAACCATGTCTCTCATAATCTGTGCCCTCAATCTCGCTTTGTGCTTGGCGAATTCCAAATTCACGGCGCGATCCTCATCGTTGACAAGCGCTTCCATGTCGACGTACTTCACCTTCCGCTCTTTGTCCTTCTTCGATCTTCTAGGACACGAAGAAATGAACTTCACGTCATCGGCGAATGTCACATTACGCTTGATCTCTTTTCGGGTCGACGTAGTCGGTCCCGAGGATTCGTCGTCTGTTGAACAATCCGAATCAGCGTCGCTGTCAACGGATGGACAATCTGACTCCTCCTCATCTTGTCTTGAAGATCGCTTCCATATAGCCGGGGCTGATGGATTCCACCTTCGGCACAATCTGATGGCGGGTGCCGCAGGGAGCGCCTTGGCCTTGGCATTCGGCTTCGCTGGAGCTGCCTTTGCTTCGGATTTGGCTTTAGCTTTTGCCTTTGGTTCCGGAGCTGGGGTAGCTGCTGCCTCATGCTTGAAAGGACAATTCTCTCTTGAGCACGAGCCTGTGTTCTTGAACGAGTAGCATATCCTGTTTCCTCCTCCTCCAGATGGACTTGGAGTTCTCGTCCTCGGCGTAAAGGGTCGCTCTGGAGTCTTCTTCGAGTGACTGAATGGGCACTTGTCACCATTTCGACACCCTGCATCTGTGAAATGGAACTTGCAGCGGATTTGCTTCTTGCTCTTGTCGCCTCTGTTGTCCGCTGACTCACTCCTCGTCTTCTTCTTGGGCTTTGGCTTGGTCTTCGCATGACTCTTCGCTTTGCTTTGAGGTAGTACAGGTGTTGCTTTATCCGGCTTGGTCGGCGAAGCCTTGACCTTTGCGGATGGAGCTGCGTTAGGCGTTGGTTTCTCAGGTACCTTGGCCGGTGCAGCAAGCAAATCCTTGCCCTCAAGCATCTGGCGCAAGCCAATTTGGGTCTGAGTGAGATTTGATTGTTCTCGTCTCCGCATGATGGTACGGTCGATGATCTTCATCAAATTGTCGTACGATCGGTCTTCATGATTGTAGGGCAAGTGTTCGTAGTGCATGCCCAACTCCATCTTCATTGCGGGCGAGTCTTTGATCTTGCTGTACAAGCAATCACGGAGAGCTGTTTTGGATGGTATGTCTTCTGGCCTCATCCGTCCCAGAACTTCCAACCACGTCTGCTTGAATGTATGAAGCTTGTTGTCGCCTTGGTACTGGAGCTTCACCAGATACTCGAGAGTGATGATCATGTCGAGACGATCATGCGTTCGAAAACTTTCATACATCATCGCAATGATTTGTCGTCCTTTGATGATCTTCCCTTCGGGCCTGCTGATGTAATCGTTGGCCTTCCGGTTCACCTCCAGGTACAGATCAGCAGATTTGTCACCACCAGCGCGTAGCATTGCGACCATGCGATCCCCAATTTGACGTCTACGCTCTTGAACTTCTTGTGTCCTGAATCGTTCAGTGCTTCGACATCAGGGAATGGGTTGAATGCTGGTGCCAGCCATAACATCCAGTCCTCATGATTTGGATCGGCTGATGCTCCTAAGACATTCGCCGTGCATACGGATCGCCAGTTGTTGAGGTGAGTGAGAGTAGGCCATGGAGGAACGGTCACTTTGTCGGCCTCCCTCCTGGAAATTCTCACCTCCGTGACTTCAGGATTCAGGATGCGTCTCCATCAGGATCACGCGCATGAGAGCCAGGATCCGATTCAGGTTTGCCTCCACCGCTTCTCTTCTTGTCATCATCATCATCAGGCGGGTCTGGAGGGTCATACCCCGTGCCGGTTCCTTCATCATGCTCTCCCTCTTCATTCTCGTCGCCAGCTTCGTCACCGTCATCGTCTCCATTATCCTCCTGAATCGTTTCAGCGAATAATCTCCACTCATCACGATCAGCTCTGAGACGCTGTTCGGCTTTCTGGGCCTTGAGTACTTCGCTTCGCAGATCGGCAATCTTCTCTTCGTACCGTTCCGCGACCTCTTTCTCGATCTGACGTCTCCTTGCTTCATGTATGGAATCGTCATAGGCAACAGGGGGACCAATGAGGTCGTTGCCCTTCGTAGATGCGGTGATGCCGTCGACACCAACAGGTCTTGAGGAGCTGGCAGATGCTGTGGACTTCGATCCCAACATCCCGCGATCCTCCAAGAGTTCGCGTAGCTGTCGATCACGCACGGCTGCCGCATCACTTTTCCCATGAAATCCGCTTGGTATGCCAAACAGAGTGGCTGCACTAGGCGTGGAACGCGCAAGTGCTGGGCTGCTAACACCTGGCACGTAGTGCTCGGGCATTGCATCCGCCACGATTGGCATTGAATTGCGGCCAGTGAAGAAGTTTCCACCGGTAAATGGAATTCCATCCATCACAAGGTTCTTGTCCTTGTCCGATTCCGAGAATGCGAACTTCTCTTTGGCGACTGGACTAACTTGACTTGGGGACCGTATTTCAGGGGATCGTACCTCACCTCCTACGGAAAATGCAGGCACTACTTCCTTTCCTACGTGCTCCCAGCCAGACTCAGTAGTCCTCGAAGACATGGGCATGCTTGAAGGCCGTGTCGCTCCGCCATAGTTGGAGTTCCGCGCTGCCTCCAATTCGCTGCGTGTCCTCGCTTGAAGATCTTCTTGTGCTTTGAGTGTTTTCCTGAGTTCACTCAGCTCGTCGTGCAAGGTAGGCAATGCTCGCCTTGCATGATCTTCATTCTGATGAAGTCGGTCCTCTGCATCTTGCATCCTCCTCACAGCCATTTTGCGGTACTCTTCCTCTTCACCGAGACGTTCGCGAAGCCGAAGTCGTTCTTGATCAATGGCTGCGCTGTTTCCAGCTAGCCCTTGGATCTCGTTCACGGCCCGCAACTCCTGGTTCTTGACCAAGTGGAATCGTTCCTGCATTGCTTGTAAGGCTTGTTCCGAACTTGCTGTGTTCGACCGGAGGAACAAGTTCTCTCTGGCATGTTCATGAAGTTCATGAGTCAGACGCTCATACTCACGTGCCATAAGCTCACCATCGCCTTGCGCTCTTGCCTCCAACTGCACAAAGTTAGTGGCTGCTTCCGTGCGGAACACGTGTAGCTGTTGAGCTAACTCCTCGGCAACGGCATGTGCTTGACGTTGTTGAGCAGAGTTCTGTTCATCCATGCGAAACAAAGCTGTTTCATAGTCTCGCTTCATCTCCTGATTGACATTGTTGATGTGCCTCATGGCTAAGCATGCATGGTCACGTTGTCGTTCCAATTCTTCGATGCGAATTCCAGATCCTTCATCTTCTTGTTGCATCTCCTTGATCTTGTCCATCAGGGTCTGGACGACTCCTTCGTACTCTTGCATCTGACTGCGATAATACATCTGCTGCGCAAGGTTCGATGCTTCGAACTGTTGCGAAATCGTCAGCTCCTGATAAGCATTCGGACCATCGGCTATGGCTGGCGTGGCCACCGATGACGCATCACCACGTGCTGGAATAGTGTCCAGAGTCATATCCAGATCGTCAGCATCGCGTGGTTGGTTGGTAACCATCCGATTCCAAGTCATGGACTTGTCACGCCCACGAGTAACCGAAGTCCTTGATCGTGCTGAAGAGCTTCTCGAAGATGATGGTCTTGACTTCTTTTCCAAGGTCTTCACTCCTTTGTCCTTGGCCCTGGACGTAGTCCGAGGTGCCTGAAAACCAGACGCTTCGGCTCGTCGTTCGGGAGCCTTGCCCGTCCTCGAACCTGTGGATGTCGGACGCGAAGGCGTAGATGCTCTTGGTAGACTCTTTGCTTTCACCTTGGGAACTGCCTTTGCAATGGCAAGCGCAGAAGATTGACCTTTGTCATCTTCCGTGGAGCTATCAACGGATTGCACCACTGTGTCATCAGCTGTTGATTCACCAACGGCTGGCGCTGCCACATCGGCACCGAAAGTCATTGTCGTATCTTGGCTTGATCCCGAGTTCATTGTGGTCGTAGTAGATCAAGTAGTCGTTGCTGTAGAAAGGCAGAGCCGCGTACGGCTGATAACCTGCGTGGGGGATTGATCTCGACTAGGTTGCTGCTCTCCCCACCAGAGCTGTAATGAATGTAGGTGTGGCTGGCTTGCACTCTCCACAGACTGGACCCTGTCTCTCTCACACTTCCACACGTGCAATCCTATGCAGGCAGAACCGGCGGCCGTTCCTTTTGCACTCACTGCCGGCGGCGGTTCGTCTGTGCAACGGGATAGCTCTGATTGCTCAGGATAGAAGACACTTATAGCACTTAGCTATGGGCATTGACTTGAGCCAAACGTTGCGTGGGCGGTCACATAGAAAGGTAAAGATGAGGGACGCGTAGCGTGCCCCCCTTAGAGTCGAGGGACGCGTAGCGTGCCCCCTTCTCTTGCACTTTACACGGTCTTGCTCACAGCTCTTATAGTGACACCTTAGAACTTGACAAGGCATCGCAGTCCGTTCGCAGCAATAGTAATAGTAATAGTAATAGTAATAGTCAAATAATAGTAATAGCAATAGCAATAGTAATAGTAATAATAATAGTAATAGTAATAGTAATAGTAATAGTAATAGTAATAGTAATAGTAATAGTAATAGTAATAGTAATAGTAATAGTAATAGTAATAGTAATAGTAATAGTAATAGCAATAGTCGTCGTAGTAATATAGTAATAGTATGAATAACAGTACTAGTACTAGTAGAAGCAGTAATAGCAGCACTGGCACTAGCACTCGCACTAACACTAGCACTTGTACTAGTACTAGTAGAAGTAGTAGAAGTAGAAATAGTAGTACTAGTACCAGTACTGGTACTAGTACAGAAGTAGTAGTACTAGTATTGGTACAAGTAGAAGTAGTATACTAGCAGTAGTGCTAGAAGAAGTAGTAGAAGTAAAACAGTGGTACTAGTACTAGTACTGAGCCTGAGGCTGAGCCAATTCGAGAAGGCCGCCAATCTCCAGCCCCCTTAGTGCCTCGGCCCGACATATCGGATAGATCGGATCACACAGGTGTGGAGTCACAAAAACGCAGGCGCGCCCACGATCAAGTATGTTACTTGCTTCGGCGAATAATCCACTTGATCCTGTTGGCGGCCTGGCTTGAGATGCGACCTGAAATTTCCTCTAACCCGATATGGGAACTCCGAGAAACTGGCACTGTTAACCCGATGTGCTTGAAGGCAAGGGCACTTGCAGTAAGCCAGCCACCTTTACACCCAAACCCCGGAGACTCGGCTAGAAAGGCCGTCAGCTAGGTCCAAGCCAGCCCCGAGGAGCGTTGAGGAGCGCTCAAAGCGTCGCAGCTGCGTGTACTGCTGGGTGCCAGAGCTTCGGCCGAGCAACTGGGGGCCGACCTGGCTCCCGGACATTTCTCACAGACACAATTCCTCTGCCACTGCCCCTGCCTCAATAAAACTGCTGGAACAGGTGAGTCTCTGCACTGGTCTGCTGCCTCAGACGGGCAAGGCTTGATGTCATTTTCGGTCCTACCCTGCCTTCTGCCGTTGCCAAAGGGCCATAGCCCAGGACTGGAGAAAATCAAAACGATCTTGAGAACATGTTCGAAAACTTCGTGGAGAGGGACTCACGGGTTGTTCGGTCGGTTGCAGCTCTTGGGCAAAGAGTTGGGCGGCAAAGGTGTGGCGCTGTCAAAACTGGTGCGATGCCCGACACGGGAAAACCTTGTAGGTACAGTCGTTTCTGAAACATGGGCCGCCAGGAGCCTGGAAGCAGCCCCATGCCACATCAGGTCCCAATCCCAAGCTGATCTGGAACCCAGAATCCCGAAAACTGCCATTGCGTGCGGCACCAGGAGCCCATCAACCAGCACAAAGGTCGTCACCAGGCAGGGACCACTTACCTGCTGGCAGGGTCAACGAAACTGTCCAAGACTCTAGGACCCAAGCCTAAGATTCAGCATGACAACCAGGAGGAATTATCTTCTCTATTTCGGCGGGCTAAGTTAGCCGACGCGCTCACTGCCTACATTGCATTGCTACATGACCCGACAGAAAACAGGCCTACACGCTCTTGGGTCCTGGGTCCCTACACCCCTTCCAATGGTATGCGCCCCCTCCCAGCGCTCCCAAACAACCAGAACTAATCCACGCAAACCAGAGGGAGGGAGGACGATGGAGAATGATCTCAACCAGTGCGTCTTCACAGAGGGGAAAGCCGCATCAGAGCAGGGACAGAGGCACCATGTGCAAGGAGAAAAGGGATAGAAAAGGGCAACATCAAATCTTCTAGTATGGTAACGAGCACGTAACGATGACGTTACTACTAACAAGCAGCTGCAACCATACCTCTGAAGAACACACTGCCTCCCACGGGCGGGGCGGGGGCAACCAAAAAGACCACAGGCCCCGCGGGGAAAATGGGAGGGGAGAAGGCCAAACAAGACCACCCATGAAGACGGGGAAAGCAACAAGGTCAAACAAGAAGACTACTCACTTGACAGGCAAGGGGGGGATGCCATAGGGGGAGCGGGGATGCAGCAGCCTTGCACCATACATGCATGCATGGCAGGCAGGCATGCGTACATACGAACACACTCCCGAGAGTCGAAAAGCAACAAGACACACTGCCTGGAACCGGAACAGGAAGCCCTTCTCCCCCCTGATTCTAATCAGGATATATATATATATATATATATATCGCCAGACGCAGGACTTCCGCAACTTTATATCGAAATGCTGACTGCCCGTTATTTCAGTTACAAACAAAATCCAAGAGATACAGACATGCGAACCAAATATGCCTAATGACGAAATCATAATATGGTAGATACACAGCCTCAACATGAGGTGCTTGAATTATGTGTCAATGTTGGTGACATGTTCAGAATGCAAGACGAACCGGGCATTAGGTTAAACACAACCGAAAATTGCATAATTCATCCATGAACTAGACAAATCTCTTTATGCTGTAAATACTGACTACATCTAGTGGGCCATACGCGAACATGATTCAAGTGAAGAGTAAATGTAATGAAACACCTGAGATCGATAAGACAACATTACTTGTTGAACGAGTATCAAGTAGCTGCGAAATTGAAATGCATTTTTCTGACGTGAGAATTCGACATACTCATACTTGTACAACCGAACTGAGGGTATCAGGCGCAATGTCTAAACAAGCTCTGATTGCACGGCAGTCGTGGTCAGTTCTTGTACAACCTGTACTCCTTGCACCACTTGCGCGCACCAGACAAACATCAAGATCACAACGAATACCAAGATTCTTTCCCCCCCCCCACCCGCCGGCCCCCTACTACAACAACCTAGCCCCGGCACGCGCCGGGCGCGCATAAGCCTAAACACGAAGCCATAAAACCCTAACTAAGCCGTAAAACCCCAACAGCCTAAACACTAAACAGTAAACCCCTAAAAACCGTAAACCCTACAATACTATGCTGTTACAAATACTCATACCCATACTCATACTCATACTCATACTCATACTCATACTCATACCTCTACCAATACTGATCATTACTCATACTGATAGTACTACTCTTACTAACTACCCCAAGTGCAAACCCTAAACCCTAACCCACCCGAAACCAGTAAATCGCACGCGACGAGCCCGCAACCCTAAACCCTACACCGTCAAAAACCCTTTAAAACCTAAACCGTGAAACCCCAAACCCTGAAAAACCTAAACTCTACAATACTGATACTACTTAAGACTACTAACTACAAACCCTGAACCATGACACTAAAGCCGCAAAGCGCGCGCTCGCCGGGCGCGCAGCCCTAAACCCTAAACCGCAAACCGTAAAACCCCAACAGCCTAAACACCAAACCTTAAACCTCTCTTGTAATATATATATATATATGTATATGTGATTTTTGTCCTTCGAGACCCATCGTTGGGAGCAAAAGTCACTTATCCTGCAGACCTTTCCGGCTCGAAGTCTGCAAAAATGAAGGTTTTTGTCCTCGGGATCGGGCATAGGAGGGTTTCGAGCTCAGGGCGTAGGGTTTCGGGCTTCGGGTTTCGGGCTCAGTGTTTTCGGGCGAACGTACATATTCAGTTGCCCTCCCTGTGCTCGGTCGACCCCATACCATTCTTCATGGTCCCGTAGTTCACACCCTCTTCACACCCATCAGACCCATCACGCCCATCCTCCAGCAACTCCTCAAGGCTCTACGTATATTCAATTGGTTGCAAAAGGTCCGGCCACGCTCCCCACGACCCAACAGCACCACGCACAAGCTGTCCGACTGGCTTGTCTCCAGGATCGTAGCACTCCCCAATACGGCGTCCAGCATGGTGTCTGGATCTGCATCATGTCCAAGGTCGCCTGGCCATACTGGGTCACCACATGCGCGTCCTGCAACTCACCCATTGCTAAGTCAAGGGGTACAACCACATCGGGGTCCGGCTGCTCCATGCGGCACTGCTTGGTCCCTTCCCCCTTCTCTGACATCGTCTCACCTGGTTTTGAATCATCCACAGGGACCGTATCCACATCATCTTGGTCTGGTTCATCCTCATGACCACGACCTTTTGCCCATGACTCACCGGTAACTTGAAACTCCTTGACGTACGCGGAAGCCCTGCTGGCGGTCCCCTGGTCCCTTGTATTACAAGTCCTCCTCCGCTTCATGAAGAGCCTACACGTCCAGCAAGGCCTCCACGTCTTTACCCTCCACCCTCGCATCATCCGCCATCTTTGCAATCTCGCCAGAGTCTTCAATGCTGCTTCTTTTCTGTACAGGACACTGGGAGCTTGAGGCCAACCCAGCCGGGCACAGCAGCTGTTCCAACGCTTCCACCAGCGCCAAGACCACTCCTCCACCTGTTCCGCCCGCGCGGCGAGCCCCTCCGCGCGGTGTTTCTCACCCGTGTCTTCAACTGCAACACAAAGGGCCTACAGTTGATCGAAGAGCTCAGCATCCTTTCGAGTGCACCGCCTGCGTAGTTTCCGAAGACGACGATGAAGACTGTGGGCTCGCCACCCCGGTTGACGGCCCTTCAAGTGCGCCTTGGAGCCCGAGTACCGCACCATAGATCCTGCTGAGCTCCATCTGCACCAGCGAGACACTGTCCACCTCGGCTGCAAGTGATCACGATGCCCTCTGTTCCTAGTCGTGGGGTCGCGAGCACTTCGGCCTCTCCCAGGCTTGCAATCGCGCGGGCCCCAGTGATGAGCCACACCGTCAAGAGTAGCTGCTATTGGGCACTAAACCCTCTCAAAACCTCTCGGATATGCTCTGCTCGGTCATCCGGGACAAAAGGACCACATGCAGGTCCCCACTCTAGAGGCAGCCGCCGCAGAACCTGACTACATCAGGAAAGCCACATCAACATCCCCTTCCACCACATCCAGAGTCCCGCACGTGGAGCACTCACCATCATCTCTCGCGCTAAACTTCGCCACGGCGTCCCTCATTCGGTCATTTCCAGCAATCTCCAGAACACATGCTGACACTTGCATCATTCATGTACTAGCTCAAGGACAGGTTCGGGCAGTTCGAGACGAACACTGGGTTGCGCAGCCGCCGACCTCACCCACAGTCCGGTGAATCATCGGGAGCGAGATGAAGGCCACCTCCCAGCGCCAAGCTGCCGGGCAAACCTCAAACATCGTCAAACTCTTCGCACGGCAGAACAGCTGCCCAAAACCTCAGAAACATGAACTGCCACATCACGTGGACCTGAAAAGTCACAGCATGCAGCTGTCTAAGACCACAACACAACAGAACATTGAGACAGCTACACATCTAAGCTGAGCCACAACTGCAATCAGGAAACCCTTCACACGCAGCTGCAGCTAGCTCACACTCTACCCCTCTCACTAAAGCCAGTTTGGAAGACTTATCTGTCTCCCCCTTGCCCAAGCCAAATCCATGTTGGCCACCCACGTTTGTTCACACTTCTTCTATGCGACCCTGTCTTGCACGACCACTCCCCGGTCAGTTTCCGAAGCCTTGTGCATCGCACGCTCCATGTTCGACGAGCGGGAAAAATGGTAGAGATGCTTGCAGCCAGGAAGGTCCCGTTTCTACATCTCCCACCACCATTCAAAGGTCCCAGAGGCTTGCGCTCAGAGGGGGGATGGTGCGAGACTCGACCACCACCGCAACCAGCTGGTCCCCCATCGCTCCACGCCAGCACGGTGGAGGGCAGCCCGGGCCGTTCTGAACGAGCTGAGACGCAAGGCATCAAGGAGGCCCTCATTGTTCTGCTTGCAAAGCCGCATCGTCCTTCAGCTGCAATTGTTGGGTGTTGAGCAGCCCCGTGGCTACTCGGCGTTTCCTATCACCGTGCAGGCGGGTTGGAAGGCGAGACCTGGTCCGGAAAATGTGCTGGACAGACCAGTACTGCTCACGAGGGGTGCAACCAACCCCATTACCTCGACCTCAACAGATGCCTCAACCCTTTCCCTCCGATCCACACCACCTTTCCAAACCTTTGGTTTCGTGGAACACCTCAGGCTGCATGTGCGCTTCTTAATCACAAAGTCGCTCTCCAACAGCTCGTGATCAGTTCCAAGGTGCCGCAAAATTTGCGAACCACACACCACCGTAGGTTGGTGAGGGCAATGCAATTCGCTCTCCAAGCTCCCTCTTGCCTATGCGACAGAATCTCCAACGGCCCTTGCCACAAAGGAAAATCTGCACATATCGTTGCCGTAGAAGCATTTACCAACAGTTTGTTCATTACGATCACCCTCGGCTCGGTTTGACCCACATGCTCCACTCTCCCCTTGTTTTCTCGCTCGTGAAGAACAACATGAGGCTTGAATTTCATTGCACGGCCCAGCAGCCCGACGTGTTTCCAAGAGCTGACCCCACCCTGGCGGCGAGCCCACATCCTCAAAGGCTCAGCGTCGGGGCCTCCACAGCATCCTGAGCTTGCTTTTCGTTTTGCCGACTAGCTTGCAGATGGGCCCCAGGGCTATCTCGTGCTTGTGCACAAAGTCAGTGTCCACCTGAATCCCCTTGTGATCGTGCTTGGGTGGGACCGGCAACCTGACACTGCACATTATGCCAACGGGCCCCCATACAGTGCCCGTCTTGTACGGACCTTGGCAATGCCTCATCGAAGCTAGCTACGATTCTCCTGACCAAAGCCGCGTGGCTCGCGATCGCCCTCTCTTCCAGTGATTTGAAAAAGTTGCACCACAGCGTTGTCGGCGGCCCCCAAACCAAGCTGCTTCAGTTCTTGACGGTGCTCATCCAGGATGTCCTGCCTGCGACTTTCACGTGCCCAGCCTCCCACCACCAGGGTAGATCGTCGCTTCTCGCCGTCATCCCTTGTCACCGCTGGGCCGCACACTCCTTGACCAGCTTGGTCACTCAGCCAGCGCCGATTCCAACTGCCCCACCCGAGTTTGAGGCTCCTCATTCTGCCTTGTGAGCTGGCCGACGTGGTCTTCCACCAAAGACACCTTAGCCTCGACTTGTTGTCCATGTCCTGAGCCGCTGCGGCTAGCTGGGCAGCTTGCTGGTCCATAATTTCGCGGCTCTGCTCGTGAAGAAGCTCGCGGGCACGAGCCACATCCAATGTAATACTGTAACCCGCGCCCCCTTTGTCCCTCTTGGGCGAGGCATGCTCAGACCCCTTGGCGTCCTGGCCACGCTTTCGGCTGGGGGACATGTAGTCGTCATCCTCGTCCGGCACCGACACCTCCGGACCCATACCGACAACCCTCGGCCAATCGTGTAATGCGGGAGGAACAGCTCGGTCACGTTCCGCCTCCTTCACGAGCACCCCGGAAGATCACAACCCGCTAACTCAAACAAGCGGCGAATCAGGTAGGAGACCTGAAGCGCCCCTGTGCACAGCGGAGCGCACCCTCGGAACCTGAGCCTCGCCGTGAGCCAAGTCTTCGGGAATAAACGTTTTGGGCTGGGGCTTCGGGGCTTCTAGGGTTTTCCCGGCGGGTTCACGAACAGGGGTGGTTTCGACTGTTTTTTTCGGGATTTCGTGTTTCTGGTTCAGCTGAAAAAAGGTTTCAGAAAGGTTCTGTTGAGGTTTTTCGGATTGATCCCGGAGTCTTGGAGTCATTCATGTTTATGCTACGTTGTGTTATGCTATGCCATCAACAGTGGTGACGCATCAACTATGTATGACTATGGACTTCATGGTCAAAGGTGTTTCAACCAAGCTTTGGAGCTCGGGATTCTTTGCTATCAATGCAGGTTGTAATGCAGGAGCCTTAATCACTAGAAAAGTGGTTTGGTGTATAGTATTTCAGGGGAGCCTGCCCGCAGGCACGAGCACGCCCTTCGACTCAGAGTTTCCGCGCTCCTTCGTTCATTCAATCATTCATCCGGTAACTCATTCATGGGGCGGAGAAGAAATGAAGGGCGCAAGCGCTCGTTGGTTAACTCAATCCTTGGTCCATTCACTCCTTCAGTGGGCGAGGGAAGAAGGGGTGGGCGCGCTCATTCGTGCAGTCAATCATGCATCAATTCACTCATTCATTGGGCGGTGCTGGAAAGATGAAGGGGGCACGCGCGCACGCTGTCCGAGCTGTGGACACGGCAGTACCGAGAATGGTATTTCTCACTCTTGGCCAGAGGCGGTCGCTGAAAAGCCCGATATGTACGTCATCATCGCCCCACCCCACCGCCCCCCCCGAACACCGAACAAAGAAACCTCAAGTAAGGCAGCAAGATAGGGCGCAGAAACGCGTGCCGCGTTTCTGCGTCGATTCAGTGTTGGAAATGTATGGAAAATGTCGCACATGCCACGTTTTCAAGCAAAGCCGCAGTGAACTCCAAGAAGCCCTGACCCAAGAGCACTTGTAATACAGTCCAAATTTTTTTCTGTTAGCGAACGCGCTTGCAGGGTTTTGGAATCAGGGTTTAAAGCCTAAAGCCTTGGAGACAGGGAAGATGATGAAGTTTGTACTTTGTTTATTGATGCTGTTGGATTCTTCGGGCAGGTTTTATCACAAAGTTTAAACAACGAGCTTGACTAGAGACAGTGAGTTCGCCCGCAAGCCTAAGGAGTTTGCAAAGGGACATGCATTTGAGCTCTGCTGGGCTACTTCGGGTTTGCTGCAGCAACCTTGCGGGCCGCCCATTGTTTCGTGACGGCAGTATCCTCGGTTTCGGTGGGCGGTACCGTGGGAGCAGGCATTGCTCCCAACCCATCTTCCTGCACAAAACCCAAAGCCGAGGCCATCCAACCCTGGTAGGCCGACTGAGAAAGGGGCTGGATGATTCTGCTCGGAACCGGAGGGTTTGTGAAGATGCTCTGCAGCGGGTCCGGAAGTAAGGGTATCAAGCAACGCTTGTCAAGCCCCAAGTGCAGGCACAGCTGGTTGAGGTAAACCAGGGGGGGCCTAAACCAAAGCAAGATCGAAGGGCTTGGCGGTCCGGCCCAATCTCCTTTTCAACAGCGAACTGTGCGAACCCCCGAAACGCTCGTAGTACCGGCTGAGAGAGCCACGTTCTTGAAGCGAGATGCTCTGGCACTAGTAGGCGGATATGAAAGGAGACAGGCAGTAGGCGAAGGTCTGTGTAGTAGGTCGCGCCCCGAGCCGGGGAGGCCCGATTCTCACAGGTGCCGTACTGCACACGGGTCGGAGTGGGGGAAGGAGTCGACTGCACTCGCTGCGCAGGCTGCTCAGGAGATGACCCGGCAGGAGTGGCAGGGAGACACGAAACCAAAGAACCCGTCGAATCCGGCTGGGGAGTTGCAACGAGGCGGCTCAATCGAGCTTTGTGCAGTCTCCACGGCGAGTGAACTTTGAGCCGGCAAAGTTATCCTGGGCATACAAACAACCCCTAGGAGCACCTACCAGGCTCCCTGCGAAAAAGCCTGGTAGGGCAGCCCCAAAAGACTTCCCTAATCTCCAAGCACTCAGTAAATAGTTATTCCTTACACAAAAAAGCAAAGTAAGGCACAACAAATCGTTTCCCGCCCGTAATCGCCTGTAGCTCCAGCTCTAAATACGGCTAAGTGCCCTTGTTGCCTCGTTCCCGACGGTGAAGATGCACGACCACCTACCTTGCAGATTGCATTCAAAGGGTTACCCGCAGACCTTCATTGTTGCAGTTCGTCCGTCCACGCAAGTGCGCAAGCAGAAAATTGAGTTACATCATGTACAGTCCTCAATCCTCAAGGCTTCAGTGGCATCGTTTCGAGAAGATTTGCGAGGTCGTTTCATGAGGATTCGGCAACCCGAGGCTGCGCTCGGGCTCCGCCTGAGCTGCGAACCAACAGCTCCTCGCCAGAATGCTAGGGCCGCCAAGGCATTTGGGGAAACTCGTCGTTAGCTTGTTTTTGTGTTACGGCATCGATGCTGCCTGCTGAGGGCTTCGGGATTGTGACTGCATCTGCAAGCAACGGGTGAATTGTGGATTGCAGCCATGAGGTACAACTCAACTATAAGAGCTAACCGCACCGTGTCTCGACCAAGGCTTAGAGCTTGGGAAACTCTGAGGAAGCCTCTGTGATGGCAACCGTCTAGAAGCCGAACGAATCACGGACTTGTCGAAGACTCTTCTGGCCTTCTCTTCGACTGGGCCGCGCTGCAGTGTCGCAAGGCAGTTGCACCGGAAAGCTGGCTGGGGCGAGGTGACACCTTGAAAAGTCTGCTGGATGGGACTTTCAGCTCAGAGCTTCCAACCACCAGTCTAGGCATGCAGCGTGGCAAGAGTACCAAGCATGGATTGTTCAGAGCGGCCTTGACCGACACTTCATCTTCCACCCGTCCAGCCGGAGCTAGCTGCCAAAGCGCTCCTCGCAGGGCGTGGAAGTCTGTGGGTAGGAAGACTGGGACATGACGCTCGTGCATTGGAAGATCTACGCAAGGCTGATGTCCAGGGCTGTGCAAGACTCTCTAGCGCATGCGTGGAGCTGAACAAGCGACATTGATCCTGGAAGCCGTGTGGGGCATGAACCTTTGGACCTAAGGTCTGAAGGTTCGGCACCCAGTTGTTCCACGTGTTTTCCTATCTTTGTCATCGACCGCCCAATGTGCATGTCAACAAACCTGACAGGTCTCCCTTCAAAGCGCGCCTGAAAGTAAATCTAGGAGACAAGCGTCCTCTCCATCTTTTCTTTTTCTTCGCCTATACCGCCCTGTAGGCTCTTTGAATGCTGTGCGGTGGGGCACAGTCCAGAACTAGGTCCCAATCAGAGTGGACGAGAAGCGCATACTTCAACTTGATGATACAGTACCTTCCACAAAGGGCAACCTGCGAATCCAGGTCAGGCGTTGCTCGAGTATGTTGGGGGGCTCTGGAACCCCCGAAGCTCCAGCCTGGTCCCAGGCCCTGAGACGGCTCGAAGCTCCCAAGCCTGTCTCGAGCTTTCGCAAAAAGCACCAAGGTCCACCCCAAGAGTGCCGAACAATGTCTTGCAACCGGAAATCTAGATATATTTCAATTATTTATTGAATTTGTTGATCCAAGAAGTGGTAAGTTTATGATTTGGGAGGCTCCTAAATTGTGGTTTGCCCACACGAGACAGCTGTCGTTTGCCGAACCCGGGAGTGGTTTGGGAGCAATCAATCCACGGAAGCTCAAATAGCGAAAAAGTAATTTCCTGGCCCGGAGTGACCGGCAAGGGCGCGAACGGAGCATTCACGCGACCAATCACTCCGAAGTCACCAATTACATACTGTCTACCTCGACGAAGCTTCAAAAACATCAAGCCTCGCATAGGAGAAAGATGACAGCAGATAGAGGCTCTGGAACGGCTGCAAACGCCGCGAGCGCCAGAAGACCGACGCCTGGTGCTGAGGAGATCTGACTTTGAAGTGCCGCCCCGTTCGGACCATGGACCGAAATCGCTTTGTGAAGAGGTCTCGACTCGGCTTAAAGCTGAGGGCCGGCAATCACTGTGCTTGTGGGAGGTGGCCATGCACAGGAAGTCGGGCCATGGAAACCTGGAGCCCTTTCAGCAAGAACCTTACCAGCTGACGATCTAACGGCACCCACACCCTGGAGCCATCTACTTCAGGGCCAGTTTTGCAATACCGCCAGGCAAAATGCGAGTCGCTGAGGGCCGCACCTGATGGGCGCGACCGCCTGGCAATTTCGTGCTCGTCTCTCGCAGCACATCAAGCCTCTAGACAAATCGCTAAACCAAGGCTTTGGATCTCTCTGAAGCCGACCTGTCGGGATCCTTAGGTCCTTATCCTTGAGCTTCAACGGAAAAGCCGGTAACCCGGGGCTTCTCGAGGCCTGCTGGTACAGGGGTGTCTTGCTGTCAAGGCCTGGCAGTGGTGCCACGGCTTGAGGCTTGGCGACTCGGTCGCGCTGTTTTGCGTGCCCCTGGCTGATCTGTTCGGTGCATTTCAGGGCAAGCCCCACATCTCCGGATGCCCAGCTGAAACGAACACCAACACGCTTTATTGCGACCGCTCACAAGCTGCACATTGCAAAGCGAGCATCCGACTTCGGAAACGATCGCTCGAGCTGCTAGAGACTCCTTCGCCTCAGCCATCGAAGCCGCTGGCGAAGCACCAGGAAGGTCCTTGTCGAATTCTGTTTCATCAAGGGTAAGGTGTTTGTTGAACTTGCAAATGCTTGTTTGTTTGTGGAGGGCCGGAAGTGCGGAGCTCCAGCTGGAGAAATCGACTGCAGACCGGCTACCTTGCTCAGATTTGACGAAGCGAGACCTGTGCCCGGCCATCTCCATGCTCTTATGTCCCAGCTCCGGCCTTTCCTTGCACATGAAAGTCGGCCACTGCAGGAAATAGTAGGCGTCGGCAAGTGATATAGCCTGTTAAGATTTGCCCGGCATGCAGCTCTCTGGTACAAGGTTGAATTGAAATCAAGAGGTCGCATCGAGCAGACAGTACAAGCTGCTTGCTTGAACACCTCTCGGAAGTATGCGTCCAGGCAAATTGCATTGAATTGCGCCACCTTCACGATCTTCCCGACATCTCTCATCAATTTACCCAAAGGTAACCCTCGCAAGTTCTAGTAAACATGAACGGTGACTCCCAGATTCGAAAGAATCAACGAAGTTCTTCGGCCTGGAAGGCTTGCCGTGGAACTTCGAAAGCTCAACGACAACAGCAGCGCGAGATCCTGAAGCTTGAAAGCAGCAGAAGGAGCGAGTGTGAGCCAGTGAGTGAGTGAGGTGAGGTGAAACAGTGAGTCGGTTGGCCGTTCCGTCCGTCCGTCCGTCAGTCACTTAGTCTCCCCCTCCGTCTGTCCATCCAGTCAGTCGGTCTCAGTCAGCAAGTTGTGGGTGGATGTGGGCGGACGGGGCGGGGCTGGGCTGGGGCGGTGTGTAGGTGAAGAACTTCGTTGCATCGCACTGGTGCAGAAAACAGACAGGCAGCTGCTTAGGTTTGGAGCAAGCATTCGCGTAGGTCAACTACCTTCCCGCTCACCCACCCACCCACCCCCCACCCCCACAACATTTTACAATGAGTTCTACCAGCAGCTGAGGCAGAACGGTGCACAGTGGAAAATGTAGACCACACTTAAAGCGGTGAATGCACAAGATTAAGAAGACTGCAAGAGGTGCAGTACGCACTATGTTGCGGTGCAATACATTGCGGTATCGAACAGGACTGTTCCCCCCAAACACGGGCTGCCACTCGCGAATCCACGCGGAGGACTCTTGAAAATGATGCCTTAGCCACGTGAAAATACCTCTTTCCCGAAACACTGGACCTCGCGAGGACAGATGTCGGAGCTGGTCCTAGGCAGCCAGGTCTTTTTGCTGTTGTGCTGTTCGCAGTTTAGACTCTGAACCGCAAAAAAAATGACAGCTAGTAACAGCTAGTAGCGAATAGGGTAGTCTTTGGGCCGCTAAAGACCAGGTCTTCTTGGGAGCCGCAGCAGCCAGATCTCCACCCTCTCCAGTCGTGTTTGTCTCGATGCTAAATCTTTCAATCGATGCGTGCTGCCTGAGCTACCTTTGCGTTGGCCTACCAGCATCGCATCGCAAAAGATCTCAGAAGAGTTACGATTCCTCACAAGCACTCGTCAAGCGGCCACCAGCCTTCAGTCGTTCTTCCGGGGAGACAAATAACTGATGGAAGTACTATGGATCGCATGATCTTTTGCAAACGGAACTTTCTGGAATTGTTGCACTCAAACATGAATGCCAGACCAACCCGAATGCCTAGCAACTCCACCATCCTGCCCGCATCTGGGGTTTGTCCTCGGGGCTGAGGACTGTGGTTTGGAAAGGCGTTTAGGAACATCTGAGTCCCAGGCAACATGGCAGGGAAGAGCAGCGATCGACAATCACGCCTGCCTTGATTTCACCTGGACGGGATGTTTCGAGGCTCTTCGGCTTGCTTTGGGAGGGTGCTCCCGAGTGTAGCAAGCAGTTTACATGTGCGATTTCTCGCACATACTGCTCAATCGGACCCATGCACCCCAAGAACCTTTCGCGAACCGTGCCAGTGCCTCCATGCAAAGCCAGTCGAATGAGAGCTTGACTTAAGACTCCGAAGACCTGACTCCCCTGCCTACACTCTTGACAATACTAAAGACTGTTGCTACGCAAACTACTTTGATCGTTCGGGTCTGAGACTGTCAACATCATTGCTGCCGTTACAGCTACCTAAGATCCTGGCAAAGAACATGACGGGTCGGAGACGAAATGGGCAAAGAGTTCGGGCACTTCGAACCTGCCAATCTCAACCCGTTGGCCTCCAGAAAGGTCGCACCCGCCACTTGAGCAATTTCAGCACCGTGTGTCGTGGTGTGCAGCTAGCCCTCAACTGACTCAACTCGACCTGTTGCAGTTAACCCGAAATGCGAACCCCACCGCTCTCTCAAAAAGTCGGCACGGCACCACGGCTCAGAGAGAGGTGGCAGATTGCACAGCACTCCCGCGCCTGGGATGGTTTCACGCCGCATGGACTAAAGAGTTCATACTCAATCCTGCCTACCCGCTTGTCGGCGGTGTGTTGGGGAAGGCCTTTTCTTCCGTTGATGAACGGTGAAGCTCATGTTGGAAGTGATAAACCAACGGGAATTACAAATGTCCCCCAACAACGGTGGACATCGACCGCATTCAATACTCAAGCTGGCTTGTCATGCCCACCGACATCATAGCCCACGATGGACTAAGTGCAATGCCAGCCAGGCGACAACTACATGCAGACTGAAACTAAACCTCGGGCCTCAGGCCCATCGGGAGCTAAAGTGTGCAGTATGCAGCATAACAGGTGTTGGGACCCAGCGCCATGGCCCTGCACAAACCGAGCTGCAGCAGCAGGTGGAACGGCAAGCTTTGCCTCTCAGCGACGATGAAAGGAGCTTAGGTTTCGGTCGGGCATCTCTCGAGGTGCGATGCACTGCACTTACATGGCACACGTTTCAGTAACCGAGTTGCAAAACCTCCACTCTGACTATCGAGTAAGCCACTACCAAGCTGATGCAAGTCTTGGGAGCATCCTGGCCTCCAAATCGTGGCCTTCTCTTGATCGGCCCAAGAACCTACAATGGTGCTCAGAACTCGCCGTCTGATCGGCACCCACGGAGCTTGCAGAAAATCTGATTGTACGGCTGCACGCGACGATGCTGACAAGGCTTACGCCTCGCGGCTTTGACCCGGTGACAACAAGCTTCACATGTGGGGCTGCAATTCACCTTGTGACTTTGGAATTAATCGGCCCGGCTGCCGACGCGGCTTGCAACTTCTGGAGGAGAACCGGCCAGAAGCCTCAGCCGTGGGCCCGGAAGAGTGGACATTCAGAAAGGGAGCAAACGAATAACAAGAAGGAGAACGCTCAGCGACCATGTAAGGAGGAGCCAGTTTTGGAAGGCAGAGGATTGAGATTGTCGATGCGCATCACCGCAACCATTGCCTGAAGCAGCCAATCCGCCTCAAACTCTCCATCGACAAACCCTCTGCAGCCACCAAAGAAGAAAGCGCTTGGACAGATTTTGGGGTCTGGAGGTTCTGGGTTAGAGGGCTTGTATTCACTGGCTCATCAAAGGTATTGAACGAGAATGTCGAAGACAGCGCATGGCTTCAATCACCAAAATGACCACCAAGCTTCTTGTCAGCCATCCCGGCTCGAACGGTTGCACCAAAATGCTCCGCACAAACAGCCTCGCACCAGGACCGAGACAGAGATTCCCAGACTGAACAACGTTTCAAAAAGACATCTGAGGACGAGCTGTTCAACTGTAGTACCCCAAAGCCCTCCAGAGCACAGCAATAATGCCACAGACTCAACATAGCCTCGTCAGTACTGGGATCGAAATATACAATTTGTCAATGCTGGAAAGGGTGGTTGCTGGAAAGTGTCTATTTGCATAGGGTTTTTGCGCATCAGGAAGCGAACAACACGGTATTTACATGTACTTACGGTGGTTTTGCTCAGAAGGCATTCTTTTCGGGAAGGTCCAATCCCATGGTTCTCACAGTCTTGTCTACACCTGTTGACTGCTGCTGCACGTTGTGTTTACTTATGTTTTTGCGCATCAAGAGCCGACAAGCAGGGTTTTTTCGGTGCGTCGGCTGGTTTTCAGAAGGGAATTTTGCCACCAAGTCATTTGAGCTCCGCTGCCCTTTTTTCATGTCCCGTGTCGGCATGTTGCTTTGACAATGTGTGGTCGGGGGAGGGTTATGTGCGGAACAAACAAACAGGGTATTGCACTCCGTGCAGACTTGGATTCAGCATAATTGCACCCAAATCTGAACCCCCTAAACCCTACACCCAAAACCCTACACCCTACTACTACTACTACTGCTACTACTACTACTACTACTACTACTACCACAACGAGTACTGCCGCCACCACCTGTACTTCTACGAGTACCACCACACGACCACCACCCCAGTACTAAGCCCTACTACTTCTGCGACTGCCACTACGACGATTGTTGCGACGATGCCGATGGCGACGACTGCACCCGAGACTGTCCAACTGAAGCCTCCTGGGCAAAGGCCGGTCATGCAGCTGCTTCACTTCTGCGAGCACCTGCGGATTGCTTTGCATGCCGATATGCGGAAACAGTAAAGATTCCGATTCGTTGTGCATCAGCTGTGCGAACTCGGAGGAAATTCGCGTCGTGCCTCGTGGTAGATGCCGGGCATAGTGCGCGTAGATGCCGCATCAAAGAGGCACCTGCTCGCAAGCTTGACACTTACCAGTGGGAACCACACTTGACGTCCTTCTTTATAGGGTCGACACCATTCCGTCCCGTGAATTTGGCGTGGGTAACCACGACACCCCTCACCGAAAAACGCAGCAGTGCCGTCTGGCCTCTTCGGAACAGGATGCTCAGATGGAAGGCGGCGAATGACTTTCTGCACAGTCGAGTTATGAGCTGAAGCATGCGGGGTTGTGTGTCCAAAGTAGCAAACAAAACAGTTGGTTGCATCAGGCCCTTCACCAACCCCGACAAGTCGATCTACGCGTGACTGCTACATTGAAACACATCATTGTCAAGGTAGTACTGAGAAATGCATATGTGAATGCGTGAATGTATTCCGATCGTCCGACTTGCATGCTTTATGCTGGACTGCATCCCAGCAAAGCACCCAAAACGAGGGATCCCCTCTCTCGCTGTAACATTCAAGCATATCGAAAAGCACGAAACCTTCTTCTTTTCCTGCAAAGGGCCCGATTCCTTCCTCAGGCCCCTCCCGATCTTGCTTAATGGAAGGCCTCCCGCCCAATGAACTTTACTGAGACGAGAAAACACGCACAAATTGAGCTTGGAGCTGCTTTATGTAACTGCTGTTGCATTGGGTGTCCATATAGACATTTTCGTGTCAGTTGTGTTCCCTGCTTACTTAATCCTACTTATATCCGGAGTGCCACGGTGTGCCTTCAAGGCGATACTTATATGTCTTGCACTAAGCAAGGTGTGAATCGCTGTTTTCTGACGTGGGAGTGACTGTGACACTCCTTCGGCTGACTCCGCAAGCGAGGAACACCATCAACTCGCTCGCCATGGCGTGTAGCCTTGATGCTTCGAAACTAATTGACGAATCCGCTCCACGGTGGCACTGGATGTTGTCACGTTCGTCACCAAGTGATCATAAACTCGGGGTGCAAACGTGTTTTCCAGTCTGTAGAGACCAGCACTCTCGGAACTTGAAAACTCGCCGACGACACAGTCAATTTTGATGGCAAGCTCCTCGTGAGGGATCCCCAGGCTATCTGAATACCTCGTGTTGGCCAAGAGAGCCCAGCCGCGGCCATCAGAACTTATGGGAGCAGCCACTTCACAGTCCATGTGCCACTCGGCGCAGCGTCTCAAAGCAACCCCAAGGCCTCCCCAGAGAACCTCCAAAACCTCAGGATTTCCAGCTGTTTCTGCTTCTCTCTCAAAGTCCAGCTTGGCCTCTGGACGCCGGAAAGCGCACAGGAACTCCTTATGAAGTAGCACGATGTCGGAGTTGGCCAGTCTGCTGATAGGATGGATATCCGCTGCTAGCTTCATGACAGGAGCAAGGCGGGTCTCGGCCAGGGCATTCTGCTCCATGCTGGGCGGAAGCGCCAAGCACCCGTCATGCTCCATCTGCTGCAACTCGAGACCCGAAAGGCGGAGGAACCGAAACAAAAAGGTGGCGTGCCAATGGGCCTGCAAGATTTGACACGTCAGTACAAGCACCAGCGAGCCCTCGTGCATCAGAGGCAACTGGAAAAGTTGACCTCCGTAAACTCCGATGTACACCTTCGCCGCCGAGAGAGACCTTGCAGGGACGCTGCCTATCATTTGCACATTGTACTTTAGGGCATAGGGCATAGGGCATAGAGGTGAAGGGCTGTAGGGGTCGAAGGAGCAACTGACGTCATCCGCTGGTACCTGACTCTGCTGGTCCAGCTCTTACCTGCAAAGTCAAATAGCGTAGCACCCACCAGCTTGGCCAACTCCTGCAAGCCACCCAGCAAGTCACACCATGACTACTCCTAACATGACAGCTAAGCGGTGATCTCATGTAGTCTCTTGTCGAAAGGCCTAAACCCAAGCTTTCAGCATCCTCTGCGCTTGCAAAGACCCGGCGTGATGCCCCGCGCCGCGCATCCAGCAGCACCTCAGGCAGCGGCACCGACGGGTCCACTAGCTCGCGAGCTTGAGCTGCCTGCGCCGTCAAATGGTAGTGTGCCCGGACTTGTCGAAAAAGTGTCTCGGGAGAGTAGTGTTGCCAGGGCTTTCCTGGCCTGCCTTGCAACAGCTCTTCGAAGCCTCCCGTCCGCTGACGTGGGTTGGCACTCAGAATCACCGCTTCAAAGCAATGAACCTCGTCTACGCCCATGAATATGGTGGGAGACTCAAAAACCGTTGACACGAAGTCTTCTTGAAACCGTTTAACACCTGCTGCACCCAGATTAGAGTGCAAGTTGGCAACTGTGCGCTGGACCTGCAGGTCCGAAATGTCTTGGTTGGCGACTCGTGCAACCACATCTATCAGCATATCATCAAGAAGGAAATGCCCAATGTTTGCACAATCGGGACAGCGCTGGCTTGGAGAATGGCCATCGTGGACAAACCTGGTGAGCCCCGACCAGTGCTCATCCGCCGTCTTCCAAACTACTGCAAACTCCTGCAGGGACTGTGCCGGCATAAATACTTGACAGTGAAGGAGCACCCGCCAAGTGGTCCAAGTCCTACATTGACATACCCAAGTCTCCAAAGACCACCCCATGAGTCCTAAACAGTCCTAAGTGCTCGCGAACACTGCGGCGGGAGAACGATCAGCACACCAGAACACCCCACCACACTGTAGCAGGCAGGAGCAAGGCGTCGGAAAGCGGAACACACGATTATAAAAATTCGAAAAAATCCGAGACCACTTGAACGGCGGGATTTGCAGACGACATGGCCATACCAAGAGTTTTTGAGTCTGTATTCGCGGAAATTGAGGACCTAAGTAGGCACGGGCACGATTCGGCACGATTTCTACTCAAAGCAACCAAAATGCGCGTGCAGCAGCGCTGGTTGATGAAGTTGGGAAGCGCCAAGGTATTTGATTTGACGACGTGCTTGCGAAATGCTGCGGATGTGGAGCTCATTTGGCGCTGTTGTTCACTCGACTTCATCTTTTTACTTTGTGTTGCTCAGGGGTGTCTTGGAGGCTTTACCCGAAGGAAGGAGAAGCTGCAAGAACGACAAGTGCCGCAGGGATCATTGCGCACGCCGACAAACAAGATCCGAGACACGAAGCTGCAAAGATGACAGAATGCAGCATCGACAGCAAGAATTCCTACCATAATGGCCATCATCGCAGGCTACGAAGATGTAAAAACATGTCAACAATGATTCGGCTGCATCGCTTGGTTCTATCATACAATACTATAAACTAGTGTCGCGACATCCAACACAATTGGTCAAAGCAACACACATGTCTCCTGACGGTGGCCATGGCTTTCACGACCCTCTCCATGACACGCTCAGTTTTGGTGCGAATTGGATGCTGCACTTTCGGAAATCGGATCATTTCTTCGGCAATTGTGCCAGCTCGCCTTGTTCCGAATCCGGCAAGGTATCGGACGGTGCTACTTGTAACAATGAACTGTCCACATCACGCAGGAGTCCCTATGCGCTTCAAGACGATAATCACTGAGTGTATCTTGCGCCATCACGAAGGACGTCATCTAACATTGGTCCAACATAAAGACGGAGGGGCCTTCGCAGTGACTTGCTAGAGCGGTTGCTGCGAGGAAGGCTCTGAACCGTTGAATTTTCTTAAGGGACGTTTGTGCACATGCACCACAGCCAGGCTCTCACTGCTGTCGTCCTGATGGTCTGACTGGTCATCACCAGCCTTGCATATCTGGTGTTTCTGCTGGCCCCTTCGCCTTTGCAAAAAAAGCTCGGTATGTAACAAACGAACAGGTAATAAGTCTCGTCAACGTTGATTTTGGTTTTTACCCCTTCCCCTCGCTCTGCTTCCCCCTCCCTCTCCCTTTTACCCGAGCAAACGAAAGATAAACATGTTGGCATAAGCACTTAAGTATATATGTATACATATTTTTTATATGTACAGAAAGATAAACATGCTTGAGAAGAGGGCTCGGAAGCTAGGCCACACGACTGCAACACTGCTACACTGCTGGCAGAAACTGTTTTGCGCAGAGGCTGCGCGTGGCTGGACGCAAGCACGTATGTAGCGCCATGACGCCGGAGCTTGCAAAATGAAAGCATTACTCTCCTTGACACTGGCCCACACAAAGATACACTGTTGGCGTAGTGTAGTGCCCTGACCGACCTCATTGCGCATCGGAGTGTGCCTGCGTCAGCAATAACTCGGAGACTACGAGCCGTTTCGATCTGTCCTGGTGGCAGCTTAGCTAATTACTGAGGGGTCAGCCGTGCGCCCGCAACGTTGATGCCACTCGGCTACGTAAGCACACAACGCAAGTTGCCATGTTGTTCAAACAGATGAGCAATTCTGGACCTTGAGGTGCAGGGGCCGGGCCCCCTTTGTACTGGTTCTAAAGCAATCATTTGCGTAGTGGCGCAGGGGAGCCCCCCTTTAACTATTGTGAACGGACCAGATAACCCAAGTCGTGCATGGTAAACGACAACCCCGGCAAGCTCAACAAGGCTAGCTTTCGTGATTCTAAATGCAGATCACGGCCCAACCACTGTATTCTAACAACCACGATATATGCAAGTGCCGATCAGCGGTGATGTGGAACATGCACGAAGTGAATGACATTTGCCAAATATTATGTGCCAAGTATGCCCGCAAGCGAGAGGTGTAGCACGGTCGTGCAAGATCTGTGGTTGTGAGTCGTGAGGAGTTGGAAGATACAGTCAAAGTTGCCACAAGGTTAGCAAGTTCATTTTCACTTTCGTGCCAAGAGCGGGTAGCTTCCCCTTTATCGCCAGACCGGTGAGGGGACCACCAAGCTGTGGTACGGTACGCCTCGAAAGGCCAGCATTGCCTGACTATCTTGGTGAGTCAGGAAAGCGGCACGGAGGGCTGCGCTACCCTACGGGGCGAAATCAAGAAAGCCTGTTTTGTTTTTCACGTCTGCAGGCGTCGTTCTTGAGCCATCAATTTAAATGACTTGAGCCAAGGCATTCACGTCCGGCTCGTCGGAGCAGGACGATGCCCTCACTCGTGCGGCCCGATCGCGGCGCCGAGTTTAAGATGGCCGAGCTTATGGTGTCATACTCGGAGCGGCGTGGCGATTTAGCGAACCCCTCCGCCCCTGTGACATGGGGGCGAACGAGCGTGTGCACCAGGTGCAAAAGGTCCTGCGGGCGGTGCTGCGCCAAGTGGCCGCCGTGGGAGACACGTGGAGCGACTGGCTGGTGGTGGCGATATGTCATTGACAACATGCCAGGTCGCCGCGGGCTTACTCCCCGTGACCTAGAGCGGGGCTGGTCCCTCGCTCTGCCCCTCGAGAAGGACGTCTTGAGAGCGGCTTTGGGATCCGAGCCGAATTTAAGCAGTTCTTGGAACTGTCTGCCGCGGACAAGAGCTCGGCTGCCCGGGCCAGGCCAACAGGCACAGGCGTACGGTCGACCTGAAACCAGGTGACCGGGCTCAGAGAAGGGGCCGTGTTCCTTAGAAACCAGGCCCGCGCACACCTAACGGAAGTCTCTGGTACTATGTGCGCGGAACGCCGTTCGTGCCGACCGTGCGGCCCATTGGGCGCACGGCCTTCCGCTTGCCAGCAGCCGTGAGGTGCGGCGGCCGTATCCAAGGACATCGGGCTGCGAATCAGCTAAACGGCAACATCACCAGGACGTGGGTCGGTGTGTTGTCGGCGGCTGTGCTTGCAGCGCGGTTCGTGGCAGTGGTCGAGGAGACAGAGTGCACGGTCCCAGGCCTCGCGGACCGTCCAGGTCGCGGGCCGGGCTACGGCAATCGGCACGCTCGCGGCCCGGCCTGGCGCACGGGCAGTGCTTAACAAGTTGACACGTGCACGTGAGCTCGCGTGGCTTCGCGGCATCATTGTGGGCCCTCCGGCCACGGCCGCGCAGCCACCCGCCATGGTGCGCTGGCACTGGTGTCCACGCCAAAACGGCGGCGGACTCCGTGCCGGCGGCACAAGGTGGCAGGCAGGAGGGACAAGACACCGGCCAGAAGAAGGGACCGGCACACCGGGGCCGTCCTTTTGGAGTGACGGACTGCCATTTCCTCGCAGGAAATGCTTACATGTCTGTCGTTGTCAAGTTATCGACCGGGCTCGCAAGACCGCCTTTACTTGCGGGCTTACAGCTTCGACTTCGAATTCGTGGGAGTCGCCGGTCCACTTGAGAGGGTCACCGGCCGAGGAGCAGCGTGCCGCTTGATTGCGGACGCTAACCAGTGCGGTAAGACGAAACTGCAATGGCAAGCCCTGAAGCTTGCGACCGCAGGTGTGCACATCCGCCTGGCCAGCGGCACTTCGGTGCACGCCACTATGCGCCACTTACGAAAGACCCAACTGCTGGCGGTAACTTTACATCACGCGACCGCAACGATGTGCACCTGGCTCAGGGGCACGACGGCTCCGTCCCCGAAGCGCAGCCCCTGCGAATCATAGGAAACGTAGTCATTCCTGGGCGGTCGGAGGTCTCCACGAACCTGACTCCGCCTAAGGGCGGGGGGTCGGCCTGGAGGAGAGCGGCGAAGTCGCTCAGTCGCTCACCACAAAGTGCATCCCGTCAATGTGCCAGCAAAGGAAGCCGTTAACCCTCTTGGTGCCGCTGCGACGCTCCTCCACCATGGTCGAGATGAGCCATCAGCGAGCCGGCCTCGTAGACACCGAGAACCTCCGCCCAGCTGGATCTCGAAGCCGGCGGCGGGGTCTCGGCAGGCTCCTGGCTGACGGGCTGATCGCAAATCCCGGTGGTCTCCGTCTCGGCGAGCGCCTTCTCGACGGGCTCCTCGGGCCGGGCGTTGGGAAAAGCGTGGTCGGGGAGGGTCAGGCGCAACCTAGGGACACTCGTTGGCGACGAAAGCTCGCCTCGCAAGGCGTCCATACTTTTTGGTGCGTGCAATAAGAGTCTGCTCAAGCTCCGAAAACGGGGCGTCGCTCCGCATAATTGGATCATCTCCTCGAGGTCCTGGACCTCGCCGACATTGCCTCCGACTGTACATAGCGTGAGCCGTAGCTGTAGAGTAGCCTTTAAGCTGGCACCAAAGACCGCTCATTCAGGAGCCTCACATCCAGGTGCGAAAACGCGAGCGTGGACGCTCAGGGTCTGGTTTAGGAGGGCTGCGTGTGGGTGTGTTCAGTAGTTTGGTCGTGTGTCAGGGCTCCGCCCTACCACTCGTGAACCACCCCGCCCTCCTGGCACGTTGATGTGCGTTATACCTGAGAGCCTCGGCTGAGGGGCGAGTGTGAACGTAGCAACAAGTCAGTGCTGCATGTGCTCTCTGTGTGTGCCAGCGTAGCTCTTGTCTTTGCATGCTGTTGTTAATTGGAGTAAGTCCAAACCGAAACATGTTGGCTCAAGTGCCTTTTCTACTACTAGGGGTGCCAAGTGCGCACGGTAGATTGCCAAACAGTTGGCTGTCCGTGATTGCAAGGGTTGCCTTCATGTCCGGTATAGCCGGCTTCACAAGATTATATTATACTATTGTATAATATATAATAGTATACTACATTATAGTATACATCGGGAGGATAAAAGTTTTGACCTACTGGATCTGTCTCGTCTTAAGACGTCTTGCGGAGCAGCCGAGTAGCGAAAAGTGCGATTTACGTGGCCTGGCCAGCGGAGTATTTTGTACCCTGTGTTGAAATTATACACTTTGATGTTCCGGAGGAGTAGTCACTTGGTCCTGTTAGTTAGGATTCTATGGGGGAGGAGTAGCCACTTGGTCCTGTTAGTTAGGATTCTATGGGGGAATGGAGGCCTGTGTTCGACGAAACCAGGAGTAGGTCAAACTTTCGTCCTACCGCAGCGTCAGTTTTTGTTGAATTTGTTCGGGGTCTTAGCCTTAGCTCTCACCAAGACTGCAAGGGAGGGGACTCTTGCCTCGACAAGGGAGGCTGCGCCGGGCCGATAGTTCGACCCACTAACTTAAACAGCGAAGTTGACCCATGCCCCCACCCCGCTTCCCCCTAGACTCCTGACACGAGCGAGCCTTGGGGCCTCCTCCGCAATAAACATGTAATATAATTCTAAAACGCCGTAGAAAGTACTCCGCTGGCCTGCGTGAGGAATTCGTTACTTTGAAGCACTCCGCTACTCCGGAAGAGTCTGTATAATGATGAAAGGTCCGGTAGCTCAAAGCTTTCGGCCCGGGGCATTCTGAATCGTTTCTTAGACGGGGATGTCTGTCTGGGGGACCTGAAGGAGATCATTAGGTGACACAGCAACAAGTTTGGCGAGATTTGCTGAACAGAAAGGTCCCAGTGAGGCATCGGGAGGATAAAAGTTTTGACCTACTGGATCTGTCTTGTCTTCAGACGTCTTGCGAGCAGCGGAGTAGCGAAAAGTGCGATTGACGTGGCCTGGCCAGCGGAGTAGTTGATACCCAGTGAAACAATTATACACTTTGACGGAGGAGTAGCCGCTTGGTCCTGGTTGTTACTTGTAGGATTCTATGGGGGAATGGGGGCCTGTGTTCGACGAAACCAGGCGTAGGTCAAACATTCGTTCTACCGCAGTATTATACCATATTATGTTTTATATTATCTTATACTGTATTCTATGAAGAAAAAGATTGTACATGCATATATACATATATACACGCACATATACGGACATGCTTCGTTCGCGCATTTCCGGATGTACATAACCAAGCATCGTCTCCTCGGCCGTTACATTCCTTGCCACGAAGCGGTGGTGCGGGTGGAAAAGTCCGATCTCTACGAGCTGTTGGAAGACAACTTCGATGCGCCGTCCCGTGAGGACCGCAGCTGGAACAAAGGGGCTGTGGAACTCCGTTGCGGATGTGCGATCTCGGAGGCACACACCTCTCAGCTGCACAGTGGATCTTTGAAGCTCCCCGGCACCTGGGAAGATGTGGCGAGCTTGGCTACTCGCTGGGACTGGAGGCACTGTCCGGACTTCAAGGTCAGAGAGGGTGCCAAGGGCATCACTGGAGAGACGTTCCAGCGTTTGCACCTCTTCCGGTAGCAGGACGGGTGGGACTTGACCGAGCAGCTGATTCCAAGTGTCGACCAGGGTGGTGAAATGCCCTTGCAGGAGAAGCTTCTGCTCTCGAAGCGCTTGAAGCTCCCGTTGCACTTGGCGCTCCTTTCTCCGAAGCTCCGTCTCCTTCTTCACCAATGCCGTGGAGGCCTCGATGAGCGCCTCCCTTGCATTGGAACTCTGCCAGTCCGTCAGGAACCAAGTCTGGATCTGCACGGCCATGCCTTGAATCAAGAGAACTGCGGATACCTTGGCGAATCCGACAATCTCGGCCTCAGGCGAGGAGATCTGAAGCATCTCGACGCAGCGAGGCTCCTGCGTCACCATGAGGCAGACCAGGTATGCCACAGCGGGAATATGTTCTTCCGAGCAGGTGCCTGGAACGCAAGCGTGGATTGTTGAACTCACGTTCCTCATTGCAGTCCATTCTGTGAACTTCGACTGGATGTCGCTTTGATAAAACTGCAGCGAAACTTCGAAAAGAGAAGACAGAAACTGGATGCATGCAGGCAAGCCAACACGCGGCCTCGTTGCCGAAGCAACCAGAATCTGGTCCGTGCAGTGATCACCGACAGCCACGCCAAGTGGCAACAGCAGTTGCAAAAAGCGCATGGACGGAGCTGTAGCGAAGGCTTGAGCACAACTAAGGGTCTTGTCAGGCGCTAAGTTGCCCTCGTTCTCATCTCCATGATCCTTTTGCTACAGCCAACATCAACGATGCGCAGCTTGCTGACACCCAAGCTCACGCACTGCGCGTAGCTAAACACTACCTCTCCCTGCGCAGCTTCGATCAATGTGGGCTTCGGGGAACGGCCTACACCAAGTTTCGAAGCGTATGAGTATAGCTACGGGTTTCAGGCGCACTCTGCGACCAGATGACAGACATTCTCTTCAACAGTCACAGACCGAAGTCCCCAGAACCCCAAACCAAAACTGCTCGAGTTTCCTGACCACCAGACATTGAAGCTTGAAATCCGGTGCTGTACCCAGGAGCCCAGCAACCCTGAAGCCCGGAAACCTCTGCCCAAGTCGATCCATCCGCGGATCATCCGGAATCTGCCTTGGATCTGTCGTGTTGTTCAATGTCAACACAAAGGCCTGGAACCTGCCCTAAGGCAATGTCGGACCCAAAGTGTGAGAGGACGAAATCTGCTTGCCAAGCGTCCTCCCTGGCAGTGGAAGCACAGCATCGGTAAGCACCTCCAGCAACGCACGTGGAACATTGCTACTATAGTTCATGAAGTTTGGGATGGCCTCTTGCAGCTGGTTTGTCAGAAGGTTTCGTGCCATCTGACCGGCTATGAAGGTGGGATGGAATCCAACATGTGGAGTTTACACGTGAGTCAAAAAAGCGCCTTTGCACCATGACACTTCTGCCAGAGTGTCAGATACTGCCGATTCCAAACCAGCGCCATTGAAGCTCCTGGAAGAAAGCAACCCGGGCCGTCGGACATCCAGGCACACACTACCAGCCCACTGTGCTCGCCCGAGTCTTTCATGCAATACGCCCTGTTCCGATATTCAACTGATCTATAAGCTACGCTCTCTCTTCCTGTAATGCCGCCTCCTCACCGGCCCACCATCGCAGATGCTGCCAGCACTCCGGCACGACAGAACCTCAAAAACTGAAAGGTGGAGCCTGCAACCCGACCGTCCCACAGTCCCAAGACCCCCAACTGACATCATGAAAGCAATTCCTAGAGCCAAATTGCCCTGGCCTGGGGGAAGTTAACGCGGTGCAAGCGAGCCCAGCGAGCCCGGCGGCTGGCAGCATTGCCCTTCTAACAGGGCAGGCGAAATGGCTTTGAACTGGGGAGAAGCCTGTGTCTATGGTGGGCTCTGCGGTTCGGGCTTTCCTTATGGAGGTCACGGGAAAAGACGGGGGATGGTAATGATGCGAAGTCTGCTGCCCCTGGATGTTTTACATTGATGGACACAATCAGCAACCTGCGGAAAATCAGCTACTGTGTTATGTCAAAAACGATTCAAGCGGTCGGCTTGCAGCGCATGGCCTACGAAGTGTGACATGGAAACGGATCTCGCTGCAACTGGCATTGTTGAAATCCCTTCCTCATGTGCACGAGCTGTGCAGGCAGTTGCAAGCATGCTGCGAGTGCGAAGAGTTCAACATCTTCCGTACGGGCCCAGATTCGAATCCTTGCACCATCAGAGACTCCTGCTTTCCGCTCGATGACTGAAGATTGAAATAAAGCAGCACTCCAAACTCGAAAACCGTTACGAACATGCCTGTGCCAAAAGGAAAGGCCCTGAAGCGCCTTCCATCGTACCCTCTGCACCTGCAAAGGAAGCTGCCAGTACCCAGATGAACTCCGTGAGGATAACACTGCCGTGTGCTCCTCCTCCAGGTACAGAGCTGCTGCAGAGCTTGCAAGTGTCTGTCTCCGACTTCGGGTCTCCGCATAGCTTGTTGCCCGCTGCACCAGAGCCTGCGTGAATTTACCATGCGCAGGCACAAGAGTCTGTGCGAAGGGTCTGCCACGAACACTTCAACTTAAACAGTTGATGGAGGGTTCAGCTGGGGCTTCATACATTCTGCAACATGAATACTCGTAGGCGTAGCCACTAGCTTGCTTGCCATCTCTACACTTGCATTTTTGTGTTCCTTACCTGCGGATCAAATCAGGGAACGACCAAATATCGGTGTCCAATGCAAGCCCCTTCGTCGGGCTGGCACTCGTGGCTGGCCCCCCGGCTGTTAAATCGCAGAGGAATTCAGCCGAGCACAAGCCTAAATTTCAACAAAGCCTTTCCAAACACCGACCCCAGTTGCATTGGTTGTCCAAATTCGATTCTGAAGCTGAATTTCGATGCAATCTTTAATCAAAAGAAATTTGCGGAAACGTTGAACTCCTTTCTCCTCTTGGCTGACCTGTCCTGTTTTCGGCGTTGCAATCTTAAGTAGTTTCGGAGTCTCTGCAAAGTCTGTACTCTATGGTTTTCGGGTCATGGACCTCAGACTAAGGCTTGGGTGCGTTTCTTCGTAAAGAAGTCAGTTCGGAGCAAACCTGCAACGTGTGAAGCCTGTGAAGATCTCGGGTCTGGCGTGCATTAACTGTGACGCCACTGGTAACAATGGAAGGCGGAACCATTGACCATTATTGAATGTTCGTGCCGGTCGACGAACTGACCAGCTACTGATGCACTACCCGTTGTTTCATATGGTCCGCAAAAAGGACATTCAAAATTTGCGACAACAAAGTCCAAACAATAGCAGTGCAACCAACATGGAAACATCGAGCTGATGATGGTGGACCTGCATGTGGCTAGCACAACAAGGCATAGCAACACTATTCCACTGGAACATGAAACGTACTTCCTCGTTTGCTTCAACCTTCGAGTCTGAAGCCCCCAACTACGGCTGAACCACCAAAGCGTCGTACGCGTCAACGAAATGGATGGATGCTGATGAATGAGGGACCAGTGACATCTGGTCCGTAGTGGTGACATTTATATTTCACCACGACTCAAGAAAACGGTCGATGGGACGACAACATGGAAACACTACTTTGATGATGATGTTGATCATGATCATGATGATGATGGTGATAATGATGATGATGCTGGTCACCATGACCATGATCATGAACATGTTAAGTACTCACTCACAGCTGCAGTGGCCGCGCGTCTCACTTTTTCGCCGCTCAGCCACATCCAAGGTTGGAGACCGGTCTTGACCGGTAGGCTTCTGACAGAAAGAGAGCCTTCGAGACAGCCTTCGAAAGAGAGCAGAAAGCTCGAAAGTCGTAGCTCTGCACTTTCCCGCACGAAGAAGCCGCGAAGGTAAAAGGGCTCGAGGCCGGAGTTCTCGCAGGCGAAGGAGTCGTGCTGCAGGCTGTCGTCGAAGAAGTCAAAGAAGCCAAGTAAAACTCCACCACTTAGCCGCGGGCCGTTTCGGGGCAACGAAAGGCGCACGCGTTAAAGCCCATGCGAGGGTCCCCGGCAGCGAAGAGAAAGTCTGGCTAGTAGGTGTGGTAGTAGAGCGGCAGCTGCTCGAATAGAGCAGCGACTTTCCTGAGAGAGCTGGGAGAGCACGCTTTCGGCAGCAAGCTCTTGCAGATAGTGCTGGAGCGTGTGCACATGCTGTAGCCGCATTTTCCAAAGCAGATCGGTGACGGAGAGCCCAGCTTGATAAGCCTGAATGGCACCGCCGCCCCGGATCCCAGCAGGAGTCAAGTTGAGCTCCGGGCTGACATGCAGATGCGAAAGCAAGGCACCCCACCGTCTCCTGAAGCTCTGAGACGAAAGCGGATACAGCTTTTCTGTAGGAGAGAGCTCGGCAAACACTGCCGTAGCTGCTGCCGAAAGTTCTCTGCCCTTGACAGTAGCGTGCTGCTTGCGGCCGCCACCTCTGCGTTTTGTCTTCGGTGCACCTATGCGGATGAAAAGCTGCTCACAGTTGTCAGACATAAGGTCCACTGGCAGCACCAAGTCAAGGCGATAAGCGTTGAGCATTTCTGCAATCATGATCCCTTCGAACGCAAGAAGAAGCACTAAAGCGAACCTGGGCCACTCCCAGGCCAATGCCAGAGCGACCATAGCTCTGCACAAAGCCGCGGGAAGAGGCTTTCGATGTTCCAAAGGCTCTAATTGCTCCCATCTGGTCACAGCATCCCAGCAGATGCGCCCGTGCATCCGAAAATCAGGAAACTTTCGCTGAGCAAAGGCAAGGAGGTGCCGAAAGTAACTCAACGAAGAGCCTATTTGAAAGAGCTCGTCTCCGTACTCTCGCAGCAGCGGCGCCACAGTAGCCGACACACTCGTGAGGTGCTCTGCCGTCTCAAGGCTACAGTCCACATCAACCCAGGCCACAAACTCTGACCACAGTCGCTCTTCAAGCGCTTGCGTCTGCGGTTCAACAAGAGCCACTTGGCCTAGGCTTTGCCCCGCCCGTCGTGTAGCCCTAGTTTCGGCAGTCGGTCTCCGAGGTCCTGGGTGGCTAGCTTCGCCAACACGAAGTCCAAGTGACCTTGAACAGCTGCAGGCGTCAAGCCGCTTGAAGTCAGGTCTGTCTCCCAGTGCACCGGCTACAAACATAGCCAGTACCAAACTCAAGCCTTTAGGGAAGTTTTCCGCTAACTTGGTCCAGGACAACCGGCCGTGTGGAGAGCGCTCTCGAAGTCGGTGGTGTACGGAGCAGCCCGGACAAGTAGTTTCTTGCCCGGCAAGGTGAGTCGACGTCAACACTCGAGTTCTCTTCTTCCAGGGCGCCCCAAAAGCGCAGAAGTCGACTTTCCAGAAACCTACCCCTGGACAAGCTTGAAGTTGCCGGACCGGCTCGAGCTGCCACGCTTTCGACCCCTGAGGGTTCTCAAGCCAAAAGGGCACGGAGTTTTTGTAGCACCACCAGCACAACTCAAGGAGAAACTCGACGAGTTTGTTCTCTCTAGTGACTCTAGCGCTCTGCGCAGGACCCAGCCTCGGTGCTCCTAAGGGGTGCCCAGCGGTCCTGCAACCTGACGACGAAGCCAAAGAAAAACTCCCGCCGCTTCCAGGTGAAGCGCTCAGTGCAGCAACTCGCACACTCTGCAAAATGCCACGAATCTCGTTCTGGACCTCGCCAATCACAAGGTCTTGAGCCTTGTTGTGCGCAACATCAGAAACACAAGACCCACCTCCCAGTAAGTCTTGCTAACTCTCTCGCATAGCCCATGTTTCCAGAGCACAAGTCGATGCACCCTGGAAGCTCTTTGCACTGCTGCTTGTCCACACCTTTGGGCCAGACAAACGTACCCGTCGAGGCGAAAGGAGAAAGGCTGCTCTCCACGACGGTACTCGAAGGAAACGGGAAAACTGAAGACCCGGAAGCAACACCTGCATCTTCGCCAAGCTGCTTGCCCTCCTGCAAAAGTTCGCGAAGCTTCTTGAACTTGCGGAGGTGGCCAAACCTGAGTTGCACTGTCACTTCGCTTGCACACGTTTTTCGAAGCTCGTCTAGACTTGGAAGACCAGACAGTGAGAAAGGATCCGCCGATCTGGCCTCCAGCCATCTGTCCATCTCCTCAAACTTGCCCTCACAGGCCAAATGCCACCACGATGGCAAATCCTCAGTGGGTTCAGGCACTTCACGGTCTCTGGTGGGAGCGTCAGAGGGATTGATGGCTGTCGGGTAGTACATGTAATGCGGCTGGAGACCTTTCCCGATGTAATATGGCAGCGATTTTTGAAGTTCACGATTGAGAGAAGCAGAAGATGAGCGACCTTTCAGAAGGGCTCCTAGTGCCACTTGAGAGTCCCCGCCAATCAGCATGCGACTCGACTTCCCGGCCTGCATCCCACATCTCTCGGCTTTCAAGAAACTCCGTAGCTCACCTATGTTTATGTGTCGCCGCCTCTTTGATGCTCGCTTCCAACGCACTCTAAACTTCAGAGCAGTTGCCAGCAAACTCCACAACGGGTGAATCCTGAAACTGTCCTCGGCGCCGCCCGGGAGTTCCTCGTTGGGATCCAGGACGCCATGTCCTCGAGCTCGGGCTTTGAAAGGGCTGAGAAGTCGCGTCCAAACTCCCTTTGACAAACACTGCCGCCCTAGCTCTCGTGCCAAACGAACAGGAACGCGACTCGAACACACCGCATCGCCCCAGTCCGAAGCATCCACAGCGAACACCTCGGTGCAAAAATCCGCTCTCATATCCGTGGCTGCTGTGGGGATTAAGAGGGAGATCAGAAGTAGTTCTTCACGAAGTTTTGTGCCGATCACAACAATCACAGCCTGCTGGGGCTTCCCCTTCATCACCTCGAAAATCTATGAGACTCATGAGCCGTCGCCTGAAAGTGAACAAGGCAATGACTCCAGCAGCAATGATTTCTAGCAGGCTCACACTGGCGACACCGAGCTGCAGGATTAAGCTGATGAGCTTTAGCAAAGGTGCAGCCCGCTTCAATGATGCGCGTACACACCCTCGCCGTCCGTCTACCTGAGCTCCCCAACAGTCGGCTTCAGAATCAGGTGAACCTCTTCATACACACCCTGCACCTTGTCAGCTAAGATCGCCCCGGCGGTAGCCGACACCACATTTCCGTGATCAAACTTCTGAAGCTTGCCTTTGCTCAGGGACACAAGGTCATCAATCACGATCCCACTGAAGGTTGGCTTCCGAGGTATAGGCAAAAACATCGCAAGTAAGCTGCTCTCGTCGATGATTTCGTTTTGGGGACACAATCCCAAATGGCACGACTGAGCTAACTCCACAGCTTGAGTGTCGCCCATAGCGAGGCAGTTCAGACAGACATACAGCTCGCTCTCTTTGTGCATCCAAGCCTCAAAACAGTTGAGCCCTTGGACTTCACCCGGTCGCACGATGCCCACGAAGCAATTCCTCCTAGCACGCTCGGGAGATACCCGGAACAGATGATAGAAGTCGCGAATATGAATATCATTTGTTGAGGCGTACAGGCTTTCATCAGGGAGCAGGAGGATTTTTGTGATGAGCTCTCCACTGCCCAAAGTCCTGATGAAACGTCCGGGTGGCTCTTCCAACATGTTATGTGGTCTGCTATCCAGAATAAGCCTGTCAAGCTCGAGAGACTTCAACACTGCGAAGACACCCGCCCCGAACTGAGGCCTGACTTGATCACGACGAAACAATCTGATTCTGTTGCTTTTGTCCAGCAAAATGAAGAGCTTTAAGCGCTCATGCCGATTGCAATGGACACGCGCTCGGGGAATCTTTCCCTCGAACTCGGAAGGATGCAATGAAGTCGAGAATGGTCTGCTGTAGATCTGCTGGGGGGTCTCATCGAGATAAGCCCTGGGATCAAAATCGGCGGTTCTCCTAAATTGCAACCTGTCCGCTTCGATCTCCTTGAATGTTCCAGCGTGGTGTGTTTTCATCAACCCGACTGGGCTACTTTCGGCTCGCTTTCGGAGCTCAGCGCTTGCTTGCGGAGAAAAAGTGCGAAGCTCAGCCACGGCCTTTTCTAGGTCCTCGAGCTTCCCAGCGGTGCGCCCCAAGTCCTCCGGATCGAGGATGCCCAGCCCAAACCAGGCATCGAGGAAACTCTCAATGCGTCGAACTTGTTCCCATTGCCCTGCTTGTAGCTCACGGCCGGCAAGGCAAGCGTCAGGTGCTCGGCAAGGCCGCCCCAAGTCCAAAAAGTTGAGGACAATGACGATGGCATCGACGACGAACTTCTTAAGCTCGCCCTCGTCCACATCACCAGGCCGTAGTCGAAGCACCTCGCCATAGGGGACGGGCATAGGCCAACTTTGGCCTGGCACCGAATGGCAAAAGGCGCCGCAGTGATACTGCGAGCAGGCTGTACGTAAGCAGCTCCTGGAGAAAGTGGCTAGGTCGCTGCTCCCACAAAAGAGCTCGGCAACCACTGTACGAAAAACTGACAAAGGATTAACTGAGTAACAGCTTCCGCCCCAGTGCCAGGAACGTGCCGAAGAGGGGGTACATCAGCGTGCTCGTCAGCAGGTCGGCCTGCATCCAGCTTCCCGGCATACTCCTTTCCCACGGCTCCCCCTGAAGCAGAAGTTGTAGATCGGGGCCCAACAAAAGACGGCAACGGAGAAGAATCAAAAGGGGCCACATCCTCCGCGCTTTTCGTGCTACTCACTGCTTTGCCCCGTCCTGGGAGCCACTGCCTTCTCGGCCTTTGCCCCCTCTGCCGCGGCCTCCGCCTTTCGGCGGTGCATCGTCCTGGTTCTGCTGCTGGTCCTTGTCCTTGATGGCGTTGTCCTTCCTCCCGGTCTGGAGCTTCTTCTTCATGTCGCTGTACAGGTCTCGCTCGCGCAGCACGCCCAAGAAGATGTCGGCCCACCTCACATCGTAGAGAGCAGACACCTGGCTTTCGGTTGCGGTGGGCGCAGTGTGGCGGGCGAAATCCTGATAAGTCCGCGGCCGCTGTCATCAACGCGGCTCGTGCTCTCGCCCGCTCGTGATTGCCCTGCCGCAGGTCGTCCCAGACTCCCGCCATACACCAACTCCACCGAACATGGCTCTGCAAGTTCTGCAGCCTCGACCTCATAGCTAACCACCCCCTCGCCGTGAAGCCTGCATCTGCCGGATGAGGTACTCCTGGTCGAGGTGGGCTCACCTGGAAGTCGTTCTGCAGCTGCTTTTCCAAAGCCTCGTAGATCGCCCGAGGGTTTTCCTCGTAGAGCGTTGCCGCAAGGCGGCTGCATTCTTTCTCCCGGAACCTATGGCCTGACTCTCTCCCGATCCACTTGCGGCTCCTGAATCCAGAATGCTCTCTAACTCGCTTTTGGGTCGGGACGACTGCGCCAAGCTGCTGACTATCTTGGTGAGCTGGACCACGGCTGCCTCGACATGGGACCCATCGCCAGCATCGCCCAAAGGAGGTGCTTGTTCCAAGGCTTCTTCCTCCCCGTCGATCTCGTTGAGCTCCCCTTCCCACAGAGAGCGTCCCGGTTGCAGCGCAGACCCAGGCTCGTCGAGCTTCCGATTCCGCTTTGTGCCCAGCAACTTGCCCATCTCCTCCAGGGACTCCTCGTCGACTCCAGCCGCCCGGGCGGCGGCCACGGTCCCCGGACCCAGACCTGGAATGATTCCTCGTCTTGGCATTGGCGCGACCTTCGGCTTCGCCTTCCTCAGATGCTGCTCCACAACCTGCTCCTTCCCGAGGTCCTGAATCAAGCCCTTCAGCTCTAAGAGGCCCGCCTCGACCGCTCACATCCTCTTGAAGATGCCGTCGCCGCCACCGCCGGACTCCGCACTGGTGAAGGCAAACTGGTCGTCCGCCACTTTCACAAGGGCTTCCGCACAAGGGAGAACTCGGCCGAACCCAATTGAAGGAGCCGCTGCGTCGCCCTCGCCCCCGAAGTCGATGAGCCCTTCCACTTCCATACTCAGCACCCCGACCCACAGCTTCAAGGTGAACTCGGGCAGAGGTTCGCTCATACTCTGTGGGAGGGCCCCCACAACCTCTTCACCCAGAGCCAGTGCCTGGGAGCATCCGTTTCACAACCGTTCTGTGCCAGGCTTGTTGGGGCACTGCCACAATGAATGAGCCTGCCACCCAGCACGGCAATGCAAACGATGGCTGATGTGGTCCCCGCGGCGGCGCATGGAACCACACCAATCTGATAATCCAATTCAGTCCGGCCTGATTTGAACACGAACCGATCCCGGACCCCGACCGGCTCGCCCTCCTGATCACTGACCTCACTCATGGCTCGATATGGCTAGGCCACTCAAGCCCAGCCTCACTCACAGCAACGACCGCCTCTCTCTGCGAAGCCAGCCCAATGAACACAGATGCTCCGAGCCGGCCCTCAGTCCTGCCCTGATGCTCAACGAAAGGGCAAATGCCTCGCCAGCTCCGAAACACCCGGGCCGGCCTAACGTAGTCCTTCCCGTCCTTGTCCCGGGCAAGGATATAGATGTTGTTTTTCAGGGCCACCTTGGATCGCCCCGAAGTGATGGTCCTGCCGTCCAGCCCCGCTCGCAGGAACTGGCCGACTTCCTTAGCATTCCCCACTGGCGGAGCTGACAGCCTCGGCCTCAGCACGGTTCTCGACCAATTGGGGAGGAGCCTGCACACTCCTGACGGCCTCCTCGGGTTTAACCACCTCAAAGGAAGTGAGGTACTGGAGCTCGTTCAGAGCCTCGCCCTGCCGTGCCACAACAGCAGAAAGCCTTGCAACCTCAGCCCTCAGCGCCGCTAACTCAGCACGGAGCTCAGCGACTTCAAAACTCATGCACACGGTAAAGCGGGAAGGGAACAGATGACCGACTCAGCCCGGCCCACCACCTGTAGGTGACTTGTCGCCACCACAGCCGCAGCCCGTAAAGGATGTCAATGAGAGGGCCTAGCGCTAGCCCGCAGAGCAGTCCCAGCCAGAACGATTTGCTGTCAGGCAGCTCTAGCAGTTCAAAGCCAGCAGCAGGCAGCGGGCACGATGGCTCGATGGGAGCTCCTAAATTTAGGGGCACAGCAGGGGCCACAGCCGGGCTTTGCAAAGCCTGCACAAGAGCCCCCAGAATCAAACCTGAGAGGCTACCGGTCGAAGCAGCAGCAACGACCTCTCGCATGGGCTGTCTTGACCCACAAGCTGGCAGCGTTCGTTTTCGCACTGAACATGAAAGTACATGATGGCGCTGGTGATAATGATGATGATGATGATGACGATGACTGACGATGACGACGATAACAATGACGATTGAGATCGCCGAGATCCCAGGCAGCTCGCGGACTCTCCTTTTTCCATCAGTCTGCACGACGGAGTCACGGGTGACTTAGGGGACCTTTGGCCGCAATGTGACACAACATCGTTCAAGCATGTGATTTCTTTAAACTACTCGGGAAAGTGCTCGCAACTATTGGCAAGACCTTTGGTTGATTTCGCACATCCCGGAAACAACATGCTTGAACATCTCTGGCAATCACGTTTTTGACGTGATCGCAGCCACTTCTTCCTTTTCAACCAAAATAAACCGACCTTCGCACATAACCCTTTTAAAGAGGTTGAGAGGGGCACCACGCTTAGTCAAGACGTCCACGATCATCTGCTTTGTGGCCATCCATCTGAGGGACACGTTGTACTTGGCGATGTCCTCATTCACCAACATCATCTCGATCGCCACTCGCATGTCCTTGACGGACAGACATGGCCCTCCCACGTGGTCGTAAACAGGCTTGCAATCGATGACTGCTGTGATCGGTATCTTGTTGCTCCACTGGAAATCTGAACGCAGCTCATAGTCAGAGTGAAGAGCCTCGCACCACATCGACCTCATCCAGCGTACCTCTGCCAGCCCACGTGAAAGCGACAGCAGTTCTGCTCCCAAGGTAGAGTGAGTTTGGCGACTTTGCTTGTAGCTCTTCCATCTGAGCACTGTTTAAATGCCCCATTCACCTTTCGGCAACTTTTCGTCACACGCAGCGATCATGTAGCCGGCCTGGCTACAACATCCCATCGCATTTGCCCATGAAGCATCCGATAACATGGTGAACTGAACATGGCTAGCAGGTATGTGGCGAATCCACACAGTCCACACAAGAGCAGAACTGTTGTCATGGACCTGACTCACAAGTTTATTCATGTCAATCAAGTCAGACACAGTGGCATCACACACACGCTGCTGCAACAGAGAGCACCACGCAGCTAAGTCGGGACGGCTTCCGGACACCAGCCAGTTGACTCCTCCCGGAATTCCTCTCATTTGTGTTCGCTCCTCCTCCTCCTCCTCCTCCTCCTCCTCCTCCTCCTTGATTTTGGCGCCTTTATCCCTTCTCCTGAGCCTTGAGAGATCCATTCCTTTGAACTGTTTGGCATACTCGGTCTGTTGGATTTTGATGCTGCCATCAACCTGTAGCTCAAGCACTTTACCTAGAAACTCACCTTTGCCAACCTTCCAGTGCTTAAACGGACACATCTCCCGAAGCGGCTTAAGAACATGTTGCTCAAATTCAACACTTCCACCGGCACACAAGTCATCGACATGCAGAGCAATTGTTCCTGCAACCCGACCTCTGTGGTAGTAGTAGAAGAGACACGGATCAAACCTCGACACTCTCATGCCCAAGGACTCAAGCTTTCCTTTGAAACACTGCCACCAAGCCTTTGGAGCGTCAGCTAATCCGTATACGGTCTTCACAGCTTCCACTAAGCTGCCTTCAGGGATTCCTGGTACACCTCCAGGAGGAAGTTCAATAAACAACCGACCACGCTTTGGATCAAGTGCATCACCTCTCAAGAAAGCACCCTCCACGTCAGCTATGCTTAATGTCCACTTATGCGAAGCAATCAGTTGCATGGCAATCGCAAATCCTTCAGCTGACAATGTTGGCTCACTGGTATCCAGATCCATCAGATCCGGATCAAGATAGCCCCGAATGCACCATCTCGCCTTCAGATCACACGTGGCAGGACTTGATTGAGGTTCCGCCTCAGTCACTACAAAGCGCGATTTCAGGATTCTCCTCTTATCAACTTGTTGACGAAGCTTCTGAGCTTCCTTGCCTTCATGAACCCTGATCGCTCCACTGTCCACAAGCTTTTTCCACACCTTCAACTTTGCCTTATCTCTGACCTTCTCTCAACAGCAACATTCTTTTCACACACACCTCCTTGCGACCCTTCTTAGCCTGGACTTCATGGCACTCCTGTTCCTGCGGACTCCTCCGTCTTTCAAGTCAAACTCCGTACGACCAGTCCACCAAACGCCACGACCGAACAATCTCCGATCGTCTTTATGATGACGATTGTACTCCTTCACCTGTTTGTTTCCCATTCGATCAAATCCGACAACTCGACACGTCGACGCAACACTTTCAACGCTCACTGGTAGCTTGCACGACTCGGGAAAGTACAACTCGTCACGCTCAAGCACATGCACACGCACAAGCTTCCGGCGACCATGATCAACCAAGCAACGGTCACACGCGGAGACATGTACCTCCAACCCTTCATCAAGCTCATCACTCTCAGGCACAGGAATAGCTGACGCATCCACCTCAGTGGACGACCTAGCTCCTGTAACCCTCCCTGAGTCAAGCAACTCCAAGTTTGTTCGCATCATCTGTGACAAGGGTGTCACCGTAGGCAGTTCATCGCCCATTCTGGCGCGTTTTGTAGGAGACTCATCTCCTAGGTTCTCCGTTGGCGCGCGCACCTCACCGCGCCTATCAACTGGCATGTCATCATTTGGCCCTTGTCCATCATCATCTTCGTCAGCTGGACTTAACTCAGCCGATTCTTGTGGAGGATGCTCACCTGCCTCCTGAGGTAACTCCTCAGGGACACCATCCGTTGCCTCCGGAGGCCTTTCAAGTGCACTCAAGTCATGATAGGTTCCCGCGCCTCTCGCACTCACATTGTCTCGTACATGGATCATGTCTGCTGGCAACAGTCTCACTGTTGCTTCCTGATCAGGAGATAAGGCACGCAACTGCTCAGGACAACACCTGTAGACCTTGGTACCTTTAGCAACCCACAGCTTTGAGCCACCACTTTTGCCAATGACAACACCAGGGCCATGCCAATGATGCCTATTCTCAAAGCGTGGAGTGGAGTGGAGGGACGACCGAGACCCGAAGGCCTGGCCTGTTAGTTAGCAGTGGCATCACCTCCGGCCCGAAGGCTTAAGGATCAAACCACAACGAAAACCGTGAAAAAACATAGGGTCTTAGGGCAGGCGAACCGGGTGGCCAACCGCGCACCCCAGGCGCAAACCGGATCCATCCCGACTCAAGTCTCCATCAGCTCATTGCAGCTCGCGTAACCGTGCACTCCAGGCACGAATCGGGATCCATCCCGACAGAGCTTCCATCAGCTCATTGTCACTTGCGTAACCGCGCACTCCAGGCGCGAACCGGGTCCATCCCGCCAGGGCTATCAGCTCATTGCCGATTGCGTAACCGCGCACACCAGGCGCGAACCGGGATCCATCCCGACAGAGCTTCCATCAGCTCATAGCCGCTTGCGTAACTGCGCACTCCAGGCGAGAACCGCGATCAAGCCGAACTGCTGTACCATCGACACTTGCGTAACCGCTCACTCCCCGCGTGAAACAGGATCCACTGGTAGCTGTTCCATCAGATCATGTCAAGTGTAGAAGCGCGATCACCAGGTTCGAACCGGAAACCCTCCCGCAAGAAACACGTCAGCCTCCAGCCACGAAGAGACCCAAAATGCCGGCACTGTCGCTCTACTGTGACCCCCACGCCTGCTTGCTGGGTGCTCTTCGGCCTGGAAACAATCCTAGGCCTTAGTGAAGCCCCTGGGGTCCCAGCAAGCATGCCGGCGAAAGGGTTAACAACCACAGCAGGCCCAGGGGTATTCTCAAAGCGATTGCGCCGCCAAAAGTAGACAAGCTGCCCTCCTGCGAACGGTCCTCGCTCAGGTCTCGACCTGTGCTCCATGGCCTTCCGAATCCGGGCCTCTCCATCTGCTTCTAAAGAAGGCCTTCCTTGCTGCCGTTCTCAGTGCCATCCTTCGCTCAAACACCGACTCGACCTGCACCAACGACGAATTGATAACAGGGTCCTGATCACTACAGATCAACCCTGGCACTCTCACGTCACGGCCAAAAACACGTTGGTTCGGACTAAACCCGTCCTTGCGTGTCATGCTGTTCACGGCATTATTGATTTGATCTATGAGTTCTTGAACCTCCTGTTTGTTGCGGGGCCTGGTTTCCACCTGCGCTTTAGAAGACGCAACCTTCCACACATCGCCTCTCTCTTCAACAAGACCATTCTGCCACGGCGAATACGCTGCCGACGTGTCACCATATGTTCCGTCAAGGGTAAGTCCATGTTCAAACTCACCCTCAAACTCTTTTCCCCCATCACTAAACAGGCGAACAGGCGCTCCAGCCCAACATTTCCAGTTCTTACGGTAGGCGTTACGAACAGCCTTAGCCTGCATGCCTTTCCACAACGGCACACACATCTGAAAACCCGTAGCCTCGTCACACATGTTCAGAAAGTGAACCTTCTGATCTCGAACCTCAAGCTCAAACGTGTCCACGCACAACTGCTGATTGAACTCCGTAGCCCTACGCAGCTTCGTGACGTTATGGGACTTGGGACGTGAAAGCTCAGCACATGTCTCACACACAAGACCTCTCGCAAGCTTCAGCACTCTCTCACTAGCATGAGCAGCTTTAAGAAGCATGTTGAGTCTGGCAGGAGATGGGTGGCCTAAGTTTTCATGGCATCGCCTGAGGATAGTCATGGGTGGTTTCCCTTGGAGTTCGGATCCACCGACTTCCCTTTGATGAACTGCCTGACCCATGCCGTGTACTTCTTGTCGGTCAGGTAGGCGGTTTTGAAGTTCACCAGTTGGCCGGCTTTCTGGAACTTGCCCACGTTGAAGATGACCTTGCCCAGCATGCCAATCCCGGGTACGTCGGCGACGGGCGCGTCGTCACTGTGATCTGGTGCCTCGTCGAGGATCTTCGCACTCAGGTCGCTCAGTTCTCCCGCCGTCTCTTGTGTCGTGACTTCGTTCATGAGGTCGGTGATGAGCTGGGTCCTCACATAGCTCTCCATTGGAGCATCTGGCGCCATCTGTCCCATGTAGCTCATGGCTTGTGACCTCGACGGAGCCGTCGCTGAATCTAACCTGCTTCTGTGGTTGAAAACTCTGCAGCATTCACGTCTTGCGTCTCAACACGCTCATTCTTGATCACCGGCTTCTTGACTGTGCTTGCATCGAAACCAGCAAACAAGGGTAGCGCATAATGCCCTCTCTCAGTCTCTTTAAGTTTAATCTTTACCCCATACTTACCAACCTCTAAAACGTCATTCCCCATATCTAATTTAACTTGCAAACCTCTTAACAACTCCTTGGAGAGAAGAAGTGGCGTCTCAGAACCTGAGCCTGGCAACACAGCCGCCCTTATCGCAAGCTGCTTGCCCCCAAAACACACTGGAATCAGAGCTGACTTGGTAGATTCCAAGGTACCCGCGTTACCAAACTTGAACTCATGACTCTCATCAACAAACCGAACCCTCAGCCCTGACTTCTCAAGTGTTCTACTCATCCTACGAAGCACAGATTGTCCTACCAAGGTACGACGACAAGCTGTGTCCGGAACCCCATGCTCAACTCAGCCATGTATGCCTCACCGATACCGGCACTGTCGCCCTCCATAAACTGTGTCAAACTCTGCTCAAAGTCCCCCCTCACTTCATCATCTTGGCCGATCGCTTCATCCTTGCTGGCCAAAACGACATCGATGTCACCGCTGCCGCGCTCTGCCGAGAAGATCTCAAACTTCTCGATCTCGTCGACGTCCAAAAAGTGTTCTTCGGCCACATCCTTGTAGCCGTTGCCACTGCCGAAGTCATCAGCAACCATCGCATCGTTCGAGCCACTCGGCCGCGTCTGCCGCCCACTACCAGCCATCTGTGACTGCTTGGGGCATTCGCGTTTCCAGTGGCCCACCTCCTTGCACAAGTGGCACTTGGTTTTGCTTTTCAACATGTCAAGCTTGCCCTTCAACGTCCCAGTCAGCTTCCAATCACCTCCTTGATGCCCTTTGTAGCCTCGCCCCAATTTCTTCTGCTGAACTCTGCGCCTGATATCCTTGTAGGTCTCAAACACATCCAGCGCATCTTCATCATCATATTCTTCAGCTTGTTGAAACTGACCAGCGATCGCCTCATAGACATCGGCTGCGGACTCTTCCATGTCATATTCCAGCTCGTCGCCCTCTGCAGTGAAGACCTCCTTCGTCTTTCCCACAGCATTTGACGCGACACCGTGGAAATATCGACTGGATGGCAGAGTTGATCTCGCTGTACTTCAGGGATCCTTTCGTCGAAGTAAGCAGCATCGCCTGGGATGCCTGATCAAGCTTGATCTTTTGCAGCAAAAACCATCCACGCACCTCTTCAGGAAGCTCTACGGAGTGTTCTTGTAGACGCCGATACGACGTATCCAGCCTGATTGTCAAGTTCCTGTAGGACTCACCTGGCCGAATCTTCACGTCGTAGAAGTACTCCTGCAAGTGGTTATGCAGCGCTTCTTTGTCTGACTCCTTATACCTTCCATCCAACGCTCCAAAGATCAACTTGTGCCCATCCTCTTTGGTGATTTTCTCCAGAGGAAGTCCTTCACAGACCTCTTCTGCTTCTCCAGAGACGTACTCCGAGAGCGTGGCACCCCAACGATCCTTCGTGTAGGTGGTTGGCAAGGCCAAAAAAATAAGCTCTGCCTTCCGCCGCCACTTCCGGTAACTGCTTGGTTGGCTGCCGTCGAACCGTTCTAGCTTCGGCCGCTCCTCGTCTTTCCCCGGACCACTCATCTCACAGGCTTGATAGCTTTGCGGATGTCGTGCGCTTCTTCAGCCGCCAGGTTGCACCCGCAGCTGAGCCAGCGCTCCGCTACCACCTGCGATCACCGAGATCCCAGGCAGCTCGCGGACTCTCCTTTTTCCATCAGTCTGCACGACGGAGTCACGGGTGACTTAGGGGACCTTTGGCCGCAATGTGACACAACATCGTTCAAGCATGTGATTTCTTTAAACTACTCGGGAAAGTGCTCGCAACTATTGGCAAGACCTTTGGTCGATTTCGCAACGATATGCAACGATGACAAAAGTGATGATGTTGATGATGGTGATGAAGATGATGATGATGATGATGATGACGATGATGATGACGATGATGATGACCTCGATGACGAGACGATGACGATGACGGCGATAACGATGACGATGATGATCATGGTAATGATGATGTTGATGAAGATGACGACGCTGTCGATGCCGACGACCATGACGATGACGACGATGATGATGATGATGACTCCTTCGGTTGCTCAGATGTTGAGTTGGAGCGTCCGTCAACTTTCTATCTGAACCTGCCCCAGTTTGAATATCTGAAAGCTTCGGAGTCTCTTCAAAGTTTTCAGACTTCGGGTCTTGAATCTCAAACCGGGGTTCGGCGGCCGTGTTGTGTTAGGGTAGTTGAACTGGCTCAAAGCGAAGTTGGATATGTGAAGCCTGCGAAGATCTCGGGGCTGACATGAAATCAAGAGTCAAACTTCAACGACATCGCTGAAATAGTATGCTTTTTTCCTTAAGAAGTCAATCAAAATGCCAGTGCTGATACGTGAGTGACCAGCAACATCCGGTCTGCAGTAGTGACAATCAAATTGATCGTGGCCTCCCCTTGCTGCTGTTTTGCACTGGCATTCAGAATAGAGCAAAATCATAACATTCGATTTGATGACGAGGAACCTGGACCAGTAGAGCAAGGGCGTGGCAAAACTAAAACTGTCCACGAGCTCTCCAGTCCAGACACTGAAAAGCTTCTCGGTTATCTCAATCTTCGAGCCTTGAGCCTTAGGCTGAGGCTTGGAGTCTTGGTTCTTAAAACAGTAACACCTAACCTTGTTCAAAGAGACATTGTACTATGAGATGTTTGCGAAGATCTCGAGGCTGACATTGCAAGCAAGGGCACTGACTGTGACACTGCAGTTGAAACAGAAACAATGTACTCTGTCTTGAAGGAATGATCAGAACCATTAAACTTGCTAAACCTTTGCACTTGTCAACAAACGGACCGGCTATTGATGAATGAGCGACAAACTCAAAAACTTCGGAATCTCTGCAATCACAAGCCATTTGAAAAGGACCGCCTGGTGCAAGGGGTCACTCAACGACTCGCTTCGCGACAACTCAAGCAAACGGTTCGTGAAACTCCGAAGGAATTACGGACCTGGATGGTACTGAACCCTCACTGAGCTAGTGAAACACAAGCATAACGCAATATGAAATATTTCCTGCGGGCTTTCCAATCAAGAGACTGGAAAGAAAAAGCATGTTTTCGCACTAACTGAGCGAAACCCACTCTCTTGCTGTTATCGCACGAAGTGCAACTAGCAAAATCAGACAAGATATTAGACAAGTGAAAGCCGCGTACCAGTCCTTGGGAAGCTGCAGCCTTGAATGCCCTTGTACCGTTGTACACTGTGTCCATTGCTAGCACGTTAGCGCCTCTACAATCTTTTGCTTCGGCGCCTTGAGAAGCTAGTCTTTGTAGGTCAGAAGCGACTCTAACTTGTGGAGCATCTGGGGTCTGTGGGTGTTCCAAACGTTTTTGGATGTTTGGACCTCGGACCGAGGTTCAGGGGTGCACGAGTGCATCGCCCATCACGACTGGCCATGTGACAGAATTACCGGCCGGAGACACACCTAAGTCACAAGATCACTCCTCTGATCAGACTCTTCTCTGATCTCAACGTATTCAATACTCTGCTTCGAAAGGGGTGGCCAGCCCCTCTCCTGTTTTCGCATGGGCATTCAGGATCGAGCATGAGCCGCAAAGCTCAGCAAAAAAATCATAAAAAATCTTCCTTGAAAAAAGAGGATTTGCACAGACGCACACACACACAGCGAAAAGAATGTCAACTAAAGCTTCCGGTCTTTATGGCTAGGCCCCGCCGTGAATCTGCATAATCCTCTCGGCCTCTCTGCATCTCTGCGAGGCCTTGAGCAGAAGTCGCGGGGGGACCGGTCAACGAGCACACGCGCGGCAGACTGACCTGAAGCAGAGAGGGAAGCTCTTGGAGTCGTCTGGACGCCGCGCAGGAACATTAGTCTTGGAGGACGTCTGCCAAACAAAAGATCAAGGCAATCCGATACTGGGCCAGCAAACAAGCGAACGATTCATTCCTCACCTCGCATGTTGTGCTGGTGCTTGTCTAGGCCCGTCACCGCAAAACTTGGGGTGGTCGCAGTTGCTGATGCTGTCACATGCTGTGTTCATGCGTGACTCCAGCTGAACACTAGCCTAAGCACAGCAGCTCAAGATGAGAAACCAGCACACGAATTCCTTCTCGGCATCACAAGCAGCAGCGGGGGAAGCCCCCTAATCAGAGCTCCACTGCTCATCTACAGCGACAGTGGAAGAAGAGCAACACAAGAGGAAAGCCATACAACATGAAACTCGCAGCCTGTCTCCGAAGCCCCCAGTCTGGGCATCCCACGCGCACCTTGATGTCACTTGGGCATCTGGGTCCTCGTCGAGCTGCTTATGACGGTTTGGTCGCTGTTGCTTGGCTTTGCTTCAGCAAGTGCGATTTCCGGTCTGGTTCCAGGCTTTGGGCGTGGGTCCGGACATGCTACATGGGAGTACTCTCGGTCCTGTGCAAGCTTCGCTGCAGAGCATTGCACAGATTGCCGCACCTGTCCGTCATGATGGAGTTTCAGAAAAGAGGAGCCCCTAGAAGCAGTAGTAGAATCCTACACAAAAAAACACTGGATGCAGCGTCGAATCGGCACAATCAAACCAAAGGAACCAAGTAACAACAGGAGGCTGCAGTTTCAGTAGGCTTCGATGGCAATTGAGTGATGTGGTTTGTGTTCATGGCCACATCCATACGTGAGATGAAAGTGTCAAGAGAGCACAACTTCGCAAGGCCTCCAAGCCCAGCATGACCCGCCGTTGCCCGAACAGCGAAAGAAGGGCAGCAGCAGTGGCTCCTTGCAGCATGGCTTAGCGCATGATATTCGAGGATCGCTCCACCAAGTGAACTGTCTCAGCGTCTGGCGCGGGTGGACCCGAGGCCCGTGCCTCCTGGGCAGCGTCCCTTCCACCAAGTGGGAGCCGGCTCCCCTTCAGCTCATTCGCCTCTCCTGGCCTTGGATGGAGGCCGAGTTCCCGCTTCAGGCGGTTAAAGGCGCTGCAAACAAAACAGGGCCTCTTGCGCAGTGAATCCTGAAGCTACCCTCGTTCCCGACAAAGGGAGCACAGAAAGCTTGAAGCCGTGACTGCCTGGGCCTCGTGCTTGGCAACTCGGCGGCATTCGTCCGATCCGTGGGCAACCGCAGGAAGGCCTACTGGATTTGGCGGTTCGCTTCCGGCGTCGTACGCGAGGAGAGTCAGGAAAGCTGGGAACTAGCTGTCGGCTCGAAGCGCTTCGCTCGACACCCCCAAGACAGGGAAGGCAAGCCGTGACCGGGCTCGGAACCTCAAGCTCGCGGAATCATCGTGAAAGAATTGGTAAGACCTGCAACAAAACAACTGACCGCTGTCAGCTTGGAGATGCCACCATTAGCACTTTCCACAAAGAGGAAGACCAACTCACTCGGATGTCCCGCCAAAGGCTCACACCCGACAAAGCTGCCTGACACAGCCGAAGCCTTCTTCAGGTCCGGCAATCGAACCTCGCTGTTCAGTTGATAATCGGCCGCTTGGTTGGTCACATCAAGAGCTTTAGCTCCAGGTTTGAGACACACTGCCCGAGCACCTAGTGACTCGGGGGCTTGAGGGTCCAGAGACATTGTAGGTTTGCAGACTAACGCTCCCTTCATCGGAACGAAGTCCATAAACTTCATGCTGGCAGAATCGAATTGCAAGATGCCTTCCAACAGACAGATGTTTAATGCACGCTGCAAAACAGCACTCTACGCCGTGACACAACTTCATCTGGATTGGGCGTGGTTGTAGCGCACAGCGCCGTTCTCAGAAACTGTACAACTGTGCTATGGTACGCCAGCATAGGACGGGCAGAAGTGCAGGAATCGAGATCTTGCCTGCAAGCTCGTGAAGAACATGAGCTTGAAGCTGACTGATGTGCAGCATCAGAACGTTGGCGGATCGAACCATACTTCATGGGACGAAACTCCATGAATTTGATGACAATTTCCGTTTGGCTTTTCAATACCACAATCCGAGCATCCAGAACCTGTTTAGGTTTTGGTCCATCGACAAGATTTCCGGAACAACGTGGAATGTCGTGTCGAGCCAAGCCTGGAGGGCTCAAACGCCTGAGATCTTGCTGGCTTTTCTCTTGAGACGCTCTCGCCACTTGCTTCCTGTTTAGCCGTTCAAATGTCGAGAATTCGGGAGTGCGGGGCTTGAAGTTCACATGGCCCGGAGCCCAGCACGGACAAAACTGCAAAAATCAACTGCACAAACATCTCCAAGGCGAAGCCCAAGCTCGGCACCACTGGATTTCGTGAGAGGGCTTCCTCAGGCCAGAAACATGAAAGACAGGCTAGCAACACCCACTAGGCCTGACTCGCTAAATGGGCCTAGACCGTATCATTCCAAGGCATCCCGAAGCCGAAACTCGAAGCACCCTTGAAAGACACACGGCATAGAGGGACCCTATACAGAATCGTTTGACACTTTCACATGCCCAAACTGAACGGAACAACCTTGACGCTGTCCCTCCAGGTCCTTGATTCATCCACGCATTTCATCCAGCCGTCGAGGCCGATCGACACATCAAACAGTCACATCAAGCCAGCCATTACAACTTCATGAATCCATTAAACCGTCAAACCATGCAGATGTCAGAAAACACGTCAATAACCCATGAGATCCTTCCGTCACTGTATCAGCCAGAATTATCTGAGTGAGTCAGTATGCAAGCATTTGTAAAGCATAGTGGCGAATTACGTGTGTCTTGTTTGCCAGTTCTGTGACCGAACCAGCTGCAAAACGCCGTTGTGGAAGCATAACTTACGGATACGGAAAGCAAAAAAATATTCGACCCCCAGCTAAGAACATGGGCAGGTCAGGAAAGAACGAGAAAAAGGGTCAGGGCACAAGTTCCACCAGACCTTCAACTTAAACTTTTCCATCGTAGGGGCAAAGGGGGTCTGAATTTCGATTACGCCTCTAAGCCTCTAAGCCTCAATAATATCCTTGCTGCCTGGGCGCTCCGACACGCTTCTAAGCCTCTAAGCCTGTAAGCCTCTATGGCCCCACCTGGCCGCTCACACGCCTCTAAGCCTCTAAGCCTCAGCCTCTATTCCTAGGCGCTGAGACGCTTAGGAGCTGAGGCGCTTCACCTGGCCGTTCGCACGCCTCTAAGCCTTATAAGCCTCAATGTTTCCGGCGCGGCGTGTTTAGGCGCTTAGGCGCTGCGAGGCGCTTGGACGCCTGGACGCCCCTACACGCTCCTGGGCGCTAACATGCTTTGACACACGGATACAGAAGCTTGCAGGCTTGCAGGCGCTTGTAGACGCTTAGGCGCTGTGAGACGCTTGCACGCCTGGACGGCCCTAGACGCTCCCAGGCGCTAACATGCTTTGACGCGCTTAGCGGCTTGCAGGCGCTTAGGCGTTTTTAGGCGCTTATGCGCTTGTAGACGCTTAGGCGCTGTCACGCGCTTAGGCGCTTTTGTGCGCTCAGGCGCCTTTAGGCGCTTAGGCGCTTTCAGGCGCTTTCAGGCGCTTAGGCGCTGAGGCGCTTTTAGGCGCTGAGGCGCTTAGACGCGCTGGTAGTGTGCGGGAGTGTATGCACTAATGTGCTTGGACACGCTGATGCACGTTTGCGCGGATAAAGGCTGGAACGCGCTGAAACGCTGGAAAGTCTAGGGGGCGTGCATGCGTTAAAGCCATGGCTCTTCAATCTTGTGGTTGTTCGTTGCATTCTATAGTGTATTCTTGCGGATAAATGTGATACCATCCGTCTACCAAGCTGTGCATGTCTTCACCCTTGCATGATGCATAGGACCGGTCATATTATGGATACTCAAACAGGTCCTGTTGTCTCAAGCTATTTACATGCAGGCGACCAAGTGGATCATGTTACTGGGTCCGTGTGCATATGTACACATGCACGTATATGTACATGTAGGTCCCTGCTACAATAGGTTTCAATACTGCTTTTTTTTTCGTGTGACTGCGAGCTTCTTATTTTGTACATACTTGTGTAAGCACTTCTAAACCTATGAATGCATAAATAAACATACACATATATATAAATAAACAATGCATAAAAAGTCGACCCCGTGATCCACGAAGGCCAGCTTCTGGACTACGTGCGGGTTGTAGAGCACCGAGGCCGGTTGTTTTCCATCAGGACAGCGCCGACGATCGTCTTGTGGTCGCACCCAATTGTTCTTGCCCTAGTCTCTCTGTTGCGGTTGAGCATCCTCGGGAGCTCGACGACGACGAGCTGTATAGAGCCCGGAGATCCCGCTGTTCTCAGGAGCTGGGATCCGAAGAGGAAGCCCTAGCTGGGGAGCTTGCTCGGAGCCTCAGGCTGCGTCTGAGATTCAAGCTGGCGGAAACGACCTGGCTTCGAGCAAGGAATAACCACTGGCCCATGCCGACAATCGAACATCCGGGCCGATCGGCTGGTCGCAAAAATGGCCATGGAGAATGGAGAAGAGCTTGCAACTCCCTCGATCGAAAGACTCATGGAAAAATTGACCTGCGGAATGCCAACCTATGTCCCCGTTGATTATGAGACACATATGAATGAAAAAAAGACACAAATTCCTAATTTTTATATAGGCATGTACTTGCAGATCTACAGTTATATACACACTCTCGAACCGCAACCCTACACAATGGGGCAGGGGGGTTGGGGGTCAGGCGGGTTTGAACCAAAACTGTACACTATGTACTTGGGGTGAGACTGCAAGAGAAGGAAGGGTGGTGCAAGCGAGGGAGCGGCTGAGCCAAAACTGTATACTATGTACTTGGGTGGGACTGCAAGAGAAGGAGTGGTGCAGGGAGGAATGGGATGAGTTGTTTTCTCATTTCAACCCCTGCCCCGTGCCCCAGGGTGGGAGTCAGGGGGCCAGGGGAGGAGTGTGGTGGGGTCCTTATAATAAGGATCCTACTATTTGGGGTACTATGTTAGGTTTCCCTATATTCGGGAACTCCCATTTGGGGATTCTTCAGCACTAGTTGCTCTTGCTTCTTGTAGCAGCACGAACCGCCTCGTAGAAGACTAAGACGCAGGCGCCGAGCATCCTAGCACAAAAAAAAAGCTTAAACCTTCCAAGTCATGATGCAGAGTTACATACACGCGCAGAGGTTGACAGGCGACCAATTCCATTCAACCCTAAAAATAAGAAGAAAGAGCTGCATCTTGATATATGGATTTGTCGGGACGAGGGGACTTCTTGGGAGCGCCAGATGTCCTTCAGCATGGTTAAAGTATCAGGAATGGAGCACGTGGAGCTACCTAAAGCCTTCTTTTTAGGGAGTTTAGAGCTTAGGGAACCCCAAACCAAACGAACAGGAATCAGTACGGAAAAAAACTGTCTAATCAGCCTAAATCGATGTTCCCACTTTCTAGGATTCAGCATAAACCCGCAGCCCTGGCCGCACCGCCTCGGCTTTTCGTGTCGGCTTCCCAAGGAATGCCTGCACCGAAACGAGCCTGCGTGTGAGCAGCCTGTCCAATGATGCTTCCAGTGGGTAGCTCAGTCTTCAATAGTTCTCAGTTCAGAAACCAGCGTAACGGCGTGAAAATTGCACTGCCCCTGGAAGAAATTGGTCGAATGAGGGGGGGGAGGCGGGGAGGAGGGGCGAGAAGGGGGAGGAGGAGGGGGGGAAGAGAGTGGGGGGACAAGCGAATGAGGGGGGAGAGGGTGGAATGCGTTTTCGCAGGGGTTTTGGGGTAGGTTGGGTGGAGGGAGGGCTTTGGATGACGCTTCAGCTCCGACCTCGATGGCGCAAAGCGATCCAAGACACTTGATTATATGTTGGGGGAAGGGGGGAAGGGAAGGGAAACAACCTAACCTAACTAAACTAAACCCGAAGCCCAGCTTCCCCTATCATGAACTAAGGCTGGGCCCAAAACTCTCTCTGCCCGCCTTTCCAAAAAAAACAAAGGGAGCTCGGTCCTAAACCCTACGGCCTGGTTTCCCCTTCAAAATTGGGGGCCTGGGCCGAAACCCTATGTGCCTGGCTTCCCTTTGCAAGGGGGCCTAGGCAAGATGTCCTAAACCCGAAACCAAGCCATGCAACAAAACCACCCCCACACTTGAACCGCAACCCTACACAACCGGGCAGGAAGGGTTGGGGGGAAGGCGGGTTTGAGCCAAAACTGTACACTATGTACGTGGGTGAGACTGCAAGAGAGGGAGGGGTGGTGCAAGGGAGGGAGGGGTTGAGCCAAAACTGTACATTATGTATCTGGGTGAGATTGCAAGAGAAGGAGTGTCGCAGGGAGGGGTAGGATAAGTAGTTCTCTCATTGCAACCCCTCCCCCATGCCCCAGAGTCAGGGTGGAGGGAAAAGAGGGAGGATAGCTCTCTGCTGCTCAACCCCAGAGTAAGGGTTCGGGAAGAGATGGAGGATGGCTCTCTGTTGCTCAACCTTGCGATCTGAGCCATGGGTCTCTAGTCTTCCGCACTTGTAGTAGCTATTCTCTGCATTTCGCCTGACAGACCCGTGGGACGGTACGGACCCTGTGCAGACGCTTCTTATATCTCTCAAATCTATAATAATAAGTGAGTGCATATATGAACATGTGCATAGTAAAAAATCATGAGTATACATACGTATCTGTTTCTAATGCGTACATACATACATACATACATGCATACATACATACATACATACATATATATATATACATACATACATACATACACACATGTATGTACGTATGTGTGTGTAGGCGCTTAGGCGCTTTTAGGCGCTTTTAGGCTCTTAGGCGCTTTTAGGCGCTTTTAGGCGCTTTTAGGCGCCGAGGCGCTTTTAGGCGCTTAAGCGCTTCTGGGCGCTTAAGCGCTTTTGGGCGCATAGGCGCTGATCGACGATTTTATGCGCTTAAGCGCTTTTATGCGCTTTAGGCTCTTTTATGCGCTTAGGCGCTTGTAGGCACTTTTAGGCGCTGAGGCGCTTTGAAAGGCTTAGCGCTCGGGACGTCTCCATGTCTGTTATGACAAGCCCCGGTCGTCGACACGCCTTTATAAGCCTCTATTGCAAGGCCTGGCGGCTCACAGACCTGCATAAGCCTCTAAGCCCCTAAGCCTTTAGTCCTAGGCGCTGAGACGCTTATGCGCCTAAAAGCTTGTAGGCGCCTGTATATTCTTCTGGCCTGGTTTAGGCGCTGAGACGCTTAGAGGCTGAGGCGCTTATAGAGGCTGGATCGAAATAAGTAGTCCCCGAATGCGCCTGCAATGAACTTTTCTATCTTCAGCCAGATACATCAGTAACGGTCTTTACACAGTAGAAGTTCCATACTACTTTACATGGGGACACATCGTGTTTTTCACAACTCCCCTTCTGATGACATGCTGCACATTCAGTGCACAATGGAGGTGAACAACATTGGTTTAGTTGTGACTTCAGGAAGCAACAGCCTTGACCTACGGTTGATTCCCACATGTTTGTGCCGCCGTGGCGCCGGAGCCTGACGATGGACACCAACATTGAGGGACCATGTTTTCAAGGAATTGAGAGCACTTTGCACAATGCTCTGCAATTTACTGCAGAAAGGCTCGGCCAACCGTCATCATAGCAACCGTAACTTGTAAACCTATGAAGCATCCGGAAGGCGCTGGCTTGCAAAGAGCCAGACATGCTCCCACGTCTTGATGTACGGCGACTGGATGTATTCAATAGAATTCACCAGCTCGCAAGTAGAGGCCGCATTCACCCGGCGGCTCTTGAACGACGAAAATCCGTTGCGAACCATCGTTATTACACATGATCGATGATCCATACGGAGATGAAGATACATGCTTGGGACGAGTGACTCCCATCCCTCAAGCATAGGCGCAGTGTCGTTGAACAAAACTTTTTTCAAGGAAACGAGCTCTGCTTCAGCCAGTAAACGAATTAATGCACATCAGACGGAGCATCATGAATGGACACAGTGATGATGGCATGGTCGATGGTTTTGGCGATGCATCCGCAACAGTTCAAGACGATGAAGACGCTTGTCGTCATTCTTGCTCCAAGAGCAAAGGTGAAAGGCGAGGGCTGTCATTGCACAAAAAGAGCAGGGCGATTCAACCGCGTGAGCCAAAATATCTGCATAAGCACACGCGCGGCAGACTCGGCCAATTGGCCTCTTGACTCATCGGCAGCTTAGGTCGAGGTTCCGCCTGTTTTGTGTCCTGACAGACCGTTTGCAAACTACGACCTGGCTGCTTCAAGCGCAAGGGCCTTTCGCTCTTTCCAGAACACAAAACACCAATCGGCGGCGATTCGAGCTCAATTCCTTCAAGCAAAATTTTCCAAAACTCTTCGGGCAGCCACAGCTGCCCGGCTGAGGTCAAGTCACAACGTAGACACACAGAACAACTCTCAAAGTTGAGAAATGACAACACACTGACGGCAGACTGGCGAATGGGCTGCCGCCAAGTTTGACGAGGACAGCATCGAAGTGCTTTTGCTAGCATGCTGACGATTCTGCTTGCATAAAATGTAGTGCTCAAAGGAACACATGGCTGACACAGGTGCTTCTTATTTCAGGAACAAGCTCAGGAGACCACAACACCTACCTCGCATGCTTCTTCCCAAGTAAAGCTTGTGCGTACGCACGCTTTGCATTACTTGTGGTCACACCCCTGGATTCAAGAAGACAGCTGCACTCAAACCTTCTAGCATTCTAGCGATTGAGACGCATAAGCACAGAACTAACAACTCCTCAAACAGTGGCGACATTCCTGGTTGATCTCGAATCCGCCTCCTCTGAACACAATCCTCGGTTTCGGCCTCCACTGCTCAGGACTGAGTTCCGAAGCTTTGACTAGCAAAATGATCATCGGCTTGCCAAAACGCATTTAATGGCCCACGATTGCACATCTCATTCGGAAACAACTTCATTTTCAATCCAAAGTCCCACGCTGACTAAACCAACCTTTTCTTTCTTGATGACCGTATACTTTCCAGATTGACCAACCAACTCCTTGCGATGAACCAGCCCATGAACAATTCCAGGAATCCTGAGTTCCTTCACTCCGGTGTCATGCATGAGCACATCAATCGGCAGAAAAAGTTTCGCGTCCTCGCCGCGGTGGATTTGAAGCATTCACGGAACGAATGGCAACATTGAAAGCGAAGCCGCAATGCAGGCCTTTTCGTGCTTCATGTCAGCAGAACGGGAGCATTTCGTCTGAAGTTGTCAATGGTCCGTCTTCTGGACGGCAGAATTTGCCAGGGTGACCCGATTGGAGCTCCGGCCAAGCAGACCCTTCCCCGCAAAAACAACATCCGCGAAAGGCAGATACTTGGCACACAAGTTCATCTACAGTGACCAAATGCAAGATGGGTGACTTGAACTCTGTATGAGGTGCCGACCTGAGACAATCGTGACTCCAATGAGAAGACACCTCAAACAGAACCAATGCACCAGACTGCTGATGCCTATGCACGGCAACGACAGCAGGAGCTTCATTGGCGTGGGTTTCAAAACGGCCATAATCGGACAAATGACCACCCGAGGAGGCTTAGGCACCAGGAGCTCCGAGGCTTCAGGCTCGCGAGATTCAACTTCCTTGCCAAAACAGCTTTCTCGAATCTTGATGCACTGCGGACTGCGTCTAGCTTTTGTCACTGTCACATGCAGAACATCCCGGCGTAGGACCAAGCTTCAAGAAGTGCGAGTATATGATGTACACCCGGCGACTTTTCTTCGTAATCACCACTCGACACGGGCAAAGGAAGAGGATCAGGAATCTCGAATCGAGATCGTCATCTTCCACAGCTGCAAAACATGTTCAGCGGCAGTGCGCAAAATGAAAATCGGATCCCCGGAACGAACATACGGCTCGGGATCAGGAACGTTCGCATGTTCAGCCCACGCACCGGATTGGTGGCGAAGCTTGCCAAGGTGGAGAGCTGCTGCAACTGAGCGATTAATCCCTCCAGCCTTAATCCTCCGACCGGCAAACAAGCCAGGAATGGCATTGGGACCAAACTTACTGCCGCCTTCGCCTTTGTGCCTGTAGAAGACAAGCTGACCTAGCAGCAATCGTTTGATGGGAACCGCATCTCTTCCGGCTTCAAAGTTGGCAAAGCCCCAGCGGCTGACTGAAGAGCGTTAAGGCGCAGGGAGCGTCAGAATGCGAGCAGAGAAGCCAGCCAGGATAAAGCACGCACAAACGCCTTCTTTTAAAGTTCTTAACTCCCTTCGTAACTGTGAGTGATGAGGGAAACGATTTCGGCTCGACGAGGATGAAACCCAACCCTTCTCATCAGCTGTAGCTTCAAACTCCTCAGCATTATCTGGCATAAGAGTGACTGGCTTAGAACACACACGTCGTCCGACGAATTTCCGCAATGACGGGACAATGGCACTTGTGGAACGATCACGGCTGATAACCAGATATTCCGACTCCAGCCGAAGAACACGGGCGGCTGAGGAAGGAACGAAGACAGGGTTAGGGCACAAGTTCGAAGAGACCTCGACCTCGCAACAGCTACTCTTTTTCCACCTGCAGCCAAATACATCAGCAATGGCTTACTACAGGATCACATAAATCACTACTTTTCATGAGAAATATCGCATTTTCACAAGCTGCTACATGAGACGATGCATGATTTCAGAAGCTGGGGGTTGGGGTGTTGCGAGGTACTTACATAATCAGCTGTCAGTTGCAAGTACTGTGGTACCCTTGTCAAGGAACAGGGTACGCTGCCCGAAGCCTTACAAGCGAGATTGGACCCTTGTCCTTGGAGTTACGCAAGTCGCTGAGTGGGTATCGACACCATGCCAAATGTTGAAGTAAGCTCACAAGCCTGCCAACCATCGTAAGTAAACCAAATTTTCGAAAGAGTTGAAGTGCTATCAATCAGAGCCATCACCTCGCGAAAGCTTACAACTCGAAGCAGATTAGTGGAGTTAATTTGCCGACGTCAGCGACGGCAGGCTCCTGGTCTAAAACACTGCAGAGAAACAGACAGCGAGAGAGAGAGAGAGAGAGACCGAGAGAGATACAGAGAGAGAGAGAGAGAGAGAGGGAGAGAGAGATCACCCCCGGCAGGGGGTCTGCTCTTGAAAGGGGCTTTGACACAAGCGAGCATGGAGCTACATGCTCCAATGTTCGAGTACTGCAAAGACAACGATACCAGGCCGTTGGACGACGTCGACATCACGGCTTTAGGGTGGCCTGGCCCTGAGAAGTGGATCCCTTAGCTTCGTTCTTTGTTGGAAGTGTGCTTTTGTTCTTGGGCCTCGCTGCAACATAAGTCTTGACTCTCCGAAAGCTATTCAAACCGATTCAAATAGTCCTCCCGAGCACAACGCTTGGAGAAGTTCTCCCAAAGCCTACACTTGAGAACCTTCGGATGCGGGTAAGTTGCTAAGCTTGATGTGGCTGCCTTGATCATGTCCACCATGTTCCTAGGATCTTTGTTTCGAAGTTGATCGCAGCGTTCTTTGACACTTGTTGTGCGGTTTAATTAAACGGAAGACTGACGGCAATCATCTGCTACGCGAGCTTTCGTCAACACACAAAGCGTTAATGTCACTTGCTGATCTCATTGGTCTGGCTGACAGACGATAAAGAGCGCTCTCGCAGCCACGAGCCTGAAGCTTTGCAGTGTCATAGGGTGGAGATGGTCTGGCCCCTTCTGCGTTCCAGCTTCGATGCTAGATTCAATCTTTGGCACTGCTCGGGAGCCAGCAGTCCATAATGGTCATCCAAGCGACAGAGCCGCTGTCCTCAACGGCCCGTCATCTGCGGACATCAGCCTCACTGTGCAAACAGAGACTGCAGTGGCTGCAGAAGCATCACCCAAAACGGGTGGGGTGAACTGCTGTCTCTGCTGACTTGCCTCGGCAAGAATGCCGCACGAATCAGACAGTGGCTATGGAAGATGCCCTCTTCTAAGCTGTACCTTTTTCAGAGACTTCCCGCACGAAACCAGACGTTTGAAGTGGTCTGGCTGTCAAATAGTTGACATAGTCTTCTCTGCTTGCATGTACGGCATCGTGGAAAAAGTCGGCTTGGGGCAAGAGACGACAGGAACACCACTGCCAAAGAGCATGGACTCCTACATGGCTACAGATTTCCTCGCTCTCGCGGTTCCGTCCCCGAACTGTAGTTCAGACGACTCTGTGTAAGCTTGCGTAGTCCGGCTGGTCCTGCAGCATTCGGTCACCCATGAACCAAACATTCTCATAGCTGCACCCTGGTGCGTGCTAGGCGCCCCTGCAGCAGCCGCGCAGGTGCAAACGCCGCGCGGCGATGCCCACTGTTAGAAGGAAGCCTGCAAAACTTTTTTGAAGCTTGGTCTTACACGGCTGCACGTATCTGCGCTCTTGGTGGCAGGTCGGAAGAGGCCAGTAACCAACCCGCAATTCTGTCCACTCGATAAGCGCTACTGCACGTGCCATGTCCGATGCCTCTCGCGGCAAACTCTAGGTCCGCGCTACGCCACCTGGCCAACCGTGCAAACCGAGAGCCCCTGCTTGTGGCAGTAAGTATGGAGCCGGATCATACTACCACTGCTCGAAAGAATCACTCGCAGCAAAATTCGAAAGTGGCCTGCCGTCTGCATCTGCTTTTCTTTGCTCAAGCTTCCACGCCTGCCCACTGCAGGTTGTGAGTCAGCAGAACTTGATGCTTGAGGAGGTTACAATTCCAGGCCACGCAGAGCTTTCGACTTAAACGCCGCCACGTGCTGTTCACACGCGCCTTTGAAAGGATGAAGCAGTAGGTACAGTAGTGTTACATGGCAGGCGCAGCACTTTTAGGCTTTACAACATTGGGAAGTCAAGAACGTCGATGCATCGAAACTAGAAGAATTTTGGTTATAATGTGCGGCGGCTTGGGTTTTGGACACATCGAGGCGTTTAATTAAACCTGTTTACTGGGAAAGTCTCTGCTTTGCACATGTTTTGCATCATGGTTGGCACATGGATGCTCTGCGGCAACAACGGCAGGTGCGACGCTATCGGCTGCAAAGTCCAGTAAATGCCGATGCATTCGATGCCTCCACGCCCGCGCCTCCGCTACCCCCCGAAAAACGCGACAGGCGCGACGTTTTCAGCTGCCAAGTCCACGAAACACCGTAAATGCCGATGTGGTCGGCGTGTGCGCGGCGCACGTGAACAGCACGTTGCTGCCACAAACAAGCTCTATCTTTCTCACTTCCGGAAATCTGTGGGGCTTCCTAGAGGCTGCAAACCAATATCGACAATGATAGCATGACGCCGGAGTGAGGCCAGTTGGATAATTGTATCGGAACCCTGTTCGAGGTTCGTGATTGCCGACTCTGTGCCATATACTATCGGTTGCCGTGATTCGCTTTGTAGTCGTGGAGCTCTGAAGTTGTTTGACATCGCTGCAGCCTCCTGGCGGCAACAGCCATTCTTGGCCGAGCATACTTTGGATGTGCAGCGGTTGCAGCTGGCTCTTCATAACTGCTGGGCTTATGCAGAACCTTTGACAAATGGAGCATACAGACAGGATAAACCCGCGGGTGCCTCAAAAAGTGCTACACCTAGGGCTTGCGTGGTTGGAGTTCCAGCCACAACGAAGAAGAAGAACTGCAAAAGAACCCGTTGTCGAAGCCGTGCACTGCAGATTTGCGGCCTCCGTAGGCATCTCCTCCGCCCCTTCTCAGCAAGCGGCATCACCGACTCCGCTGCGACACATGCTGAACTGAGTGTCGGCTGAGTGTCTGTGCGGATAGGTGTCCCGAATACTTGCTAACTAGAATGTTGAAACTGTGAGGGATTGAGCACCTCGCGCAGAAGGCACAAATGCCCACTTTGAACATTTCACAGGCTTGGACAGCGAAGCCCTCGGACCCTCGGAATTTAGTGGGAGCTTGAACCTGTCAGGCTTGTCAGATGGGCAAGATTCAAAAACTTTCCGGTTTGATGGGAAGCCTCCACGCCCTGCCCAGGCGACTTGCCCCAGAGAGGCTGATGCCCGGGCTTCGATAGTCAATAGTTGCGCTCGATCGTGCTCAGTTCAAAAGAGACAACCTGAAAGTTGACCACAGTCTTGGACGATTCAGCTTGAGACCTCGCAATTCCGGACGCAAGGATCGGTCCTTAAACCTGGAACTTTGGTGTTGAATAAAGATGTTGCTTACGGTTGAGAACTCAAACACCCACATGTGAGACTCGCAAACATCACAAAGCCGAAGAATCGCTTGCCGGAGGCGAGCCTTTTGGAGTCACAGAGGCCCCGTTTAAGTTTCGATTTAGAGTCGCCAAGATCCAAGCTTTCGTTTCACTCTTGAACTCGCAAGCTTCGCGACGTCGAATCTCGAAACTCTCGAACTTGATCCGACTAGTGAAATTGCGTCGACCTATCCAACCTTCCACCTCAAGGAATCTTGGGTTCCCCATCCTGCCGCTCGACATCTGGAAAGCTTCCAACATCGAAACTTCCATCATCTACGTAGTTGGTTCACTTCAAACTCGAGAGCGCCCGACGTCTGTAGATCGAGTCTGAAGCATCAGCTCGACCTCGCTCAAAGACGTGAGAGTCGCTACGAGGAGAAACTGTTAAATGCTCGTATAACTGTCAAACATGGAATCATGCGAAGTCAATTGTGAAACTCATGCCTGCATGAAATGCGAAACAACAGTTCATAACATGAAATGGGAACGCTTGTCCGGCAAAATGATCAATACCCCACCTTCAACACTTCTTGAGAACCACGCGGGAAGAAGATTCGTCTACATCTTGATTTTGCCGATCCCCTCCCTTCAGGAAACTTCAACAACTTGACCAGTTCGCTCAGCACTCAGAAGGAACCACGGAATCTTCTTTTGGAGCACTGCCTCGTGGGTCTCTGGAACCCCTACGTAGGACTGTACCTTGTCCGCAGCCAGAAATAAGGGCCTGGGAACATAGCAGCCATGCTCCGGACTGTCAGTGCAACCTGCCGCTGTCAGCTGGCACATTTGATCCTTCACAGCTCCTCCACCACGTCTTCGCTCAGCAAAACGATGCCCTCTGCAAACTTGCTTCTGTCGCGAAGGTGTGGTCTCTGGCCGCACACCAGGAGCACAAATTCTGCTTTCCGAACAGGTGGAAGACTGCCCAGAAGCAGCCCAGGAAAAACAGCTTGGGCACGGTGACCATGCTTCCTAATTCTGTGCTTCCCGTCTATTTACAGAGTTTTGCTGCTCATTCTGACTTCGTTTCAGATTCAGAATCTGCCATGCCTTGCAAGCCAAACCCTAAAACCTTTCGTCCTAAACCCTGAAGCCCAGGAACCCGAAAGCCTCTAACCGTGAACCATTGAACCACCGACAACCTGAAATTCCCAAACCTTGACCCTTCGAACTCTTGATTCACTTCTAATCCCATCACTCACGCAAGCTAGGCTCGGACGATCCATGGACGGCTGAGATCGCCCTGGTAGATCCCCACGGTCGGGCTTTCAGGCCGGGGGGGCAATGAGTTTAGTACCTAGCCGCAGTTCTGGGTTTTGGGCTCCATAGTTTGGCGTTAAGGCCTGTTATAAGGTTTAGGACTTGGGGGAGCAAAGACCTCGGACGGTTCGTTGATGTTCGTTGCACATGTCGCGCTTCTATGGTAGGCTGAGGGGATGGATGACCTTGCAGCTCCAGCGACCCGTGCAGGCATTTTTGAGCGGTACCCAATTCTGCCGAAGCAGCTCCCAGAGGCCACTTTGCTCCCACAAACAACCCCGTTGAAGGACCCAAGCACAGGCTGCAAAGTTGGCAGGAATCTCATGTTTTGCTCGAAACTCATTGCTACCAAGTACAATCATAACAAATCTCTGCAGAGGCCTGCTCAACACCGCAGCGGCCGTTCTGGACGACGTTCTTGTATGGACACCTAGAAGACCATCCAAACAGCAACCATAAAGACACACTGGAGCGGCTTAGCCTTGCGCAATTGTGCTGGAACCTGGTATGATGTCCTCCGAATTGGACCCCGAAACATCTAAGCCTTCTTTGGTGGCTTGATAGAATCCAAGCTCTTTGGCAGTATGTTGTTGCCCGACCAGCAGTTCTCCCAGCATCCGTAGAATCAGCTTTCGGCGCTACGGGAACGCACATGAGATTACCAGACATGAAATGAAGAAACGTCAGATGCCTGGAACATTCACCCAGCAGACGTAGCCCTGCAACGAGTACTGCAGAATCTCCTGTAGTTACAGCAGATCCCTTCAGCAAAGAACTTTCCGATTCTCTTTCTGTCGCATTGAGCTTTGCGCGTGGAAGCTGAGGCGACACAATCTGAGCAACATAGCTGCCGTGATCATTGTCTTTGCTGCACTGGCATCACAGGAAAGCTGCCTGCGCGTCTGACGACTATGACGGCAGCTAAATTTCAAGAATTCCCATACCGATGTTGCAACAGTGGACCAGCAGCAAGGATCCACTCGCAAAAGCTTGCGAGTGCAGGAGATGTTCCGGGCCATGAGATTGTAAGCCCTTGGAAACCACTTTGGCTGCCATGATTTTGGGTTTTAGTTGTTTTAGCTGTCAATTGCCTAGCCGGCTCGCCACCTTGGTGTGTCGCTTCCATGACACGCTACTGCCAGTGGTTTGCAAGAGAGATGCCCGCATTCTGCGATGAACCAGGGCCGCTGCTGCAATGCATCATCAGTTCATGGCCCGGCATGGGCTTTCTCGGAAATGTGTAGGGGTGCAGCATACAGATGCAAACTCTTCATCAAAGCTACGCTGTTCTGCTGGGGACTAGACATTGGACGGAGTCACGGGGAAGAACGACAGCGACACCAATACCGAACATGTCGTATGTGGCAGTGTTCCGAGGCACCGCGTTGTGATGCAGTTTTACCATGCAGTGCAAGCTGCCGTGTTGCAATTCTGACATACCCTGACTTCTTTAGCTACAGATCCCTGACAGCAGCCCTGATGTGAACCAGGGTACATTGCCCCTGCAAAGCACATGTCGGCGCTGCAGCCCTGAAAAAAGCCAGGCTACCAGCTGTGCGCAGCGGTGGCTAATGCACTTTCTAGGGCACAGCTTCGCCCTATCGAATTCGGGAGCTAGGATGCGCTGCAGGCTTCCAGTTCACAGCTTGAAGAAACTCCACGTAGCACAAGGATCCGCAGAGGGGCGCTCCAGGCACAGGAGATCAGAGGCACGGCCACCGTTACCATTCTACCGTTCGCGCCTTCTCTTCCTATCTTGGGCATAGCTTTCGAGGGACACAGCCACACCCAGTGCAAATGCGGAGGACCGACCTGCGGAGCTCCGAGCTCCCCCCGCGGCGGCTGGAGCTGAGCGGAGCCCCCTCCTGCAGTTGTGAAATCTGGAGCCGAAAGGAAGCGCGGCCGTTTCCGGAATTATCTCACTTTCAGAGAAAGACCTGTGCGACATCCACAAAAAAGTGCTTTCCCTCACCGGAGCATCTTCAGAAGACGGCACGCTAAATTACGACCATAGCTAGGAACAAGAACTGTTAGTTTACTTTCAGGAAACGGCGACTGGGAGAACGGGAGAGGCGCCCACACGAGCTGACAAGCTGGCACAAAGTGAACCAACATCTCTCGCAACTGCCGCAGCTCCTCTTTCGTTATGACTCAAGGCTCGATTGAACCATCCGCCACGAACAAAGGCTACGTGCTGCGCAGCATTGAGAGGTGCTGGCCTTGGCCACATGATCAGGATACGTGGGCTTCGGAGAGGCCGTTCAAATTTCGACGTTCCACGGCTCGTCGTTTACGGTTTTGCAATGGTGTTCACGACATGTGAGTTCTACAACGAGCCATGGGTCAGGGTGGTGCAGTAGTTCAAACATGAGAATGGCTGGAGATCTCACTTCCAAAGATACGGAAGCTGAAGAGAACTGCCGATTTCGAAGGATGCAGCTACGACTCTCGCTGGTAAAGGCTGTGACATCTCCCGCGTGCTTCTGCACGCGTGTTCGTCGGTTCAACAAGCAGCCAGCACTTTCTGTGCCATGGAGCACAATACCCATTGAGACAAGTTGCTCGACGATTTGTTCGGCAGTTGGACGCCGTATGCGTTTTCGCTCCCATAGACTCGAAGGTATGCTCCTACTGATGCAATCTTGGCCTCGTCTTGAATTGATGAGTCAGTCTGGGCTGGCTTCTCCCGGAACTGCCACAGAACGGCCATGCCGTGATTCGATCCTTGTGTGAAATGTGTGCGTGTGTGTGTGTGTCATCAGACGTTAGGGAACATGCTGTGGAGTTCTCCGCAAGAGGCTCCAACCCAGTCAGTCAGGGCAACGGTGTCAGCGATTGCAGTGCGCAGGCTGCATCGGCATCAAAGGCCGGGACATGCCGGGACGAAACTCAGACTTCCAATGGTGGCAACGGCGTTCGGACTGCAGAAGTGCAGAAGCCTGATATCTAGCGAACAGTAAGAACCTCAGGGGGGGTAACGTACGTACGTTCGCACTTTGGGTACGTACGTACGTTCGTACGTTAGTACGTACGTTGGGCACGTACGTACGTACGTTATACTTATAGTGTATACGTTAGTATGTTATAGCACGTAGCTGCTCTAGTACGTATGTATGTATATAGAGGACAGCACGTAGATACGTACCTAAGTACATACATGAGTGCGACAGTACGTTAGTACGCATGACTGGAAGATACTGCGTGTGCGTACGCTGAAGGCAAACTGTTTGCGGGGGGGCTGACGGGTATGTATGTATGTTTGTACAGACAACGTCCAGGGCGGAAGGGGTGCGGGTATGTATGTCTGTTAGTACGTTACTGATAGGTTCACATTCTGTGCCACCTGTCCAGCCTGCGCACACACACACACACAAACACACGGAATCCTCCCCCTGTAACAAACAATTCCGGCCGGCGAAGTCATGCCCCAATTCAGTGCAACAGCATCCAAGCTCTAGTAGAACACCTTCGCTGAGGACAGGCCGATGCTCTCCAAGCTACAAGAGGGCACGATCTCACAGTGAGTCTTCCTCCGGCGATTTGTCAATCGAAGAAGGCTGCCAAGCTCGGCACAACGATTGTTACCCTTGAAGCACTGCATCCGCCTGCACTGAGTGGATTCCAAAACCCACTGCAGGCTGCTCACTGCTCACACGGCTCACGTCACCTCCAAGACTGCAAATACTGCATAGCGCGTGCAAATGCAACGGTCCTGACCCCACTCTCAAAGTCACCTCCTCCCTGCCAGCCTTGCAGGCTCTAGATCACGACGCTAATTTTTCTTGATCATATCCAAATCTAGGAAGGAAGTGCACACGGATCACGGCCTACTCATCTTGCATGCGGTAAACATGGGCTGGAGGACCAAGACCTGGAACAGGAAGGCCATGTTGCCGGGCAAACATCCCACAGCGACGTTGGACCGAGTCCGTTTCCTGCTTTCTTCTATGGATGAGAAAAACCATCACAATGCCGAACCTTTTGCTTCATGGCCGAATGGTGCTAAGAAGCCATGAAACATCAACTCAACAGAACAAGTTTCATGGCCTGTGATACGGGGTTCTGTTTCTAAAACTAGCCTGGGAACAGGATTCCTTGAAACGGCTCGCCGCTCATCATTGCAGCGGCTACGTCGCTGAGGGCCTAACCCGAAAAAGCAGCCGACAACTGCCAGCGCAGCTGGAGGCTGCGAGAGCTACGCCTCGGGGCACAGCAGCCAGAGAAACTGCCCCCGAAACCCTGAACCCTTCACCTGGAACACTTTCAGGTCTCGGCCTGGTGCACCACTTGGCCATCGCAAGTCCAATCCCGGAGTGCCTACCTGGGACGAGAGCTTCAAGCTTCGACTTGACCACACGGCAAGGCTGAGGCTCTTTTGCTTACGGTTCTTGCCATCTTCCAAGAAGTTTCGGAGGGTTCTGAACCACACAGAGAAGGCTCTTCGGACATCATAGGGGGTAGGGGTTTCAAGGAATCGTGAGGCTGAAGAAGCCCCAAACTCTGCCTTTCCTGGTGTCGCAGGCCCTCTCTCAGCTGCCGGCTGGTACATCCAGGACGTGGGCCGCTGTGATCCCTGACCCCAGGCCGGCTCTCGCTCGGACCCTCTCGGAAGTCCAATGCGCTTTCCCCGTGACTGCCTGTGTCTTCTGGATGTCGAGCTGCTCACTTGTCCGATCCTTAGAACTCGAAGAGAATGCAGCTGCTGACAATGGACGACACATTATCCGGTCGGACTGCAAAGCTTACCTGAAAGTGGTGCATGCCTGCATAAGATAAAGCGATCGAGGCACATCCACGAGAGGCACCAGCCTTGCAAGGACATTGCAAGACCACCTTTTTGAGCTACAACAGGCTCAACTTCGGGTCGCAGAGTCCGCAGGATTCGGCCGTCCCTTCTGCACTGGGTCATCGCCCCCTCCGCCGTCAGCCGGCCTGCCGCTCTTGGCCAGGTCTTTGAAGCGCTCGCTCAGCGCCTGGAGCCCCACCCGGACCCTCACGAACGAAACAGGGACAGGCATTGCATCCGGGACCCTCAGCCTCTCAGAAACGTGGCGAATTACCGGCGGTGAACTCTTGCAGTCGCATTTGGAAGTCTTTCGGTTGGTACTGGGGTGTCTGAAAGTTGAAGAAATCTTTGCAAGCTCATGGAGGTGCAACGAGCCGCACGGTGCAAAATTGCAAGAAATGAATCCGGGCCGCTCGCATTGCTCTAAGGTTTCCGGAACCACAGAAAGCCAACATCGGCAAAGTCGGACGAATAGACTGCAACTGGGGAATGTTGAGCTGCAAGCAAGAAGCGAAGGTCACGAAAACAGCACACGAGGGCTCTTAGCGATGTAGCTAGCCGATGAAAGCATCAGGGAAGGATCTATGCCTGCTTGCCCTGGAGCTTCGAAATCACCACGTTCAGGACCACCTCGCCGACGGGCAGAGGCGCATTTACGGCTTGAAAGGATCTCGGACTGCAGCCGTTCAGACTTCAGGTTTCAGCCTGCCTTGGTCGTGCCGTTGTCGACTGCCTTGTGCTGAAGAGCATGGAAGCAATCCTGCCAAACTTCTCTGCAGCTTTCTCTTTCTCTATCTATCTCTCTTTCTCTCTCGCCCTGCCCTTCTCACTCTTTTCCTTTCTCACTTTCTATTTCTGTGCTTGTCATTGCTTGTCAAGAACAAGCACAAACTCGTGGCTGGGTCGAGTTCAAGATATCGGCATCCAAAGCATCGATTGACTCACTTTGCACGGATTGCTAGCATCTGCCTTGAACCCGTGTTGATTATGCGACCAACTCGACACGAGTTGCACGAAGGCCTGTGCCAGGTGCGGACTCCGGTAGTTGACCTGCCGAGCTGTCACGAGCCTCTCCGAAGCTCTCGAGGTTTGGTCGTAGAAAGGCATTACTATCTACATTGACATGCTGGAGCCTTAGGCTTGCAGCGCGACACTGGCCTTGCCAACCTGAACCCAACCCCTACTGATGCATGCCAGGCCACAAACACGTAAGCACCACTGGCAACCTGGGAAACGACCGGGTTCCTCAGTCGCGTGGTCCAAACACTTATCTTCGACTCCGCACCCAAACCGCCTGTCAAGTCGTGCGCAATCTCTCCTGCCCTTCATGCTCCACTGCAGGCCCCACGAAGATCGTGGTGTGCGCGACGGTTGCTTCGGGTACGCAATTGAAGCCAGCAGCGTCTTCTTTGGCACGTAGAGGAGGAAGTCGTAACCTCGTCCTCAGCGCTAAGCTTCCTGTGTGTGCCGTCCGCAAGAAATTGCCTGGTGCTTTCAAGTTACCATGTCCGACCTCATCGAGCCAACAGACCACCTGGTGAAGACAAAACTGTGCAAACAACTCCGACAGTTCTGCACACATCGCCTCCTCTTGACTGGCCAAGACGTCAGGAAGATTTCGGATGACGAGGGTGGTCGCGGACCACCTTGCAGTAGCTGACACGTCAGCTCCCCACTTTCATGACATCTCCCTGACTTAGACAGCGCGAGCAATCAGGCACGGTTGTGGACAGAGTGGCTGCACCCACCTCCGACTTACAACGGCCGTGCCAGTACGACCTGCCGTCTGCTCCCGGACTACTCCGCCCCTCAGGCCGACACTCCGTAGCGACTCCTCAGAACAGAAGGCGACAAATGGATTAGTATGCGGGACAGCTTCGGGCTTTACTGGGGCAACTTCAAGATATCCACCGTGGCGGAAGGGACCCGAGGCATCTGAGGCAAGAGTCGACATGTGGGACTCAATGCCCGTCTTGCGGTGCTGCCACGAAAAGGGTGAGCTTTAGAACTTATCCGCCTACCAGAGCCATCCAGATGAGCACTGCCTGCGCAGGATCTGTGTAGGAATTCCCAGCAACGTGTTGGTTAATGCTGAAGAAGACAGCCCCACGGCGAAGAGAATAGGGCTGAGAGTTCTTTGCGTTGCTTGGCTCAGGGGTGCCGGATTGTCTTAGGAGGGACAGCTTTGCTGAGTTGTCAATCAAACAAAAGCAGAGAGCAGGAAAGTGTTCCTGAGCATTAGAGGCTTCCTGTGTTGATCCAGACCAGCCAGACATGGTGTTGAAAACAGCCTCATCTTCCTGCATTTCCATGTTCCAAGGTCCCTGCTTCATAACTTGCCCACAGCCGGTCCAAAACGCATGCGTACCGGCACACAACAAACAGTGTACAACAAGACGACATGCAGAGAGAGTTGCAAGTAGGTTAGTGCACGCACGCAGAATCTGGATCTTCCCAGACATGCACCCTGCCAGTGTCTGCATTCTGTGCACTGAGCTTCGTCAAGGCAGCAAACGGATACCCAGAAAACCCCTCTTGTTCTGGCGATCCTCGCGTTTGACCGGAAGTGTCGAGCATCGCCCGTGCTCGGCTCCAAACGTCTTCGGCTACCTGTCACCGATTTACACAGACGGTGCTTCCGCTGGACGGAAGCCGGACTTATCTGGGCTTGGTTCTCAAGTTCCAGACATCAAGCCGAAACACTCTCATCCCGCCTTCTCTATCTGGTCGGATGCAAAGTAGGGGCAGCAGATGCTCCCACTGTGGGGGTCCTACAGAATCAGTTTCCTTTTGCAAGGTGCGGTGGTTCTGGTCACCTAGTTGACACGATGGAAACGAACATCCACTGCCATAAGGTACATTCGCAACGTGTTAAGTCCCAACCTTCTGGGTCAGGTGCCAAAACTTGACGAAGTTTTCCTCGGGATAGAAATCTCATGCCCTTTACGAACAGTGACTTTGAATCGGAGCACGCCTCCCTGACATGTCGTCCAACAGTTGTGTCAACCCTGAGCTTGTGCACTGCAAAGCGGCGATTGAACCTCAATTCCTAGCTTGCAACCTTTTCCGTCAATGCAAGGGAAGAAGGAGGTCGTCGGTGTGAGCATGGTGTTTCTTGGCTTTGGTTTCAGCTGCCGCAGACGTGGTGCTGTGAAGCCCTGCACGATGGCCGGACAAATGTTCAGCTTCGTGTCCTCAGCTCCGAAAAGTTTTGAATACCTCTTGCTCCAACGAGAAGGTACGAATGCAATTCGAACATCTCCGATAATATCTCTGCTGCATGCTGCGGATCACATTGTACCGCAATTGTCAACGAACCATGGACATTCCTCCTACGATCAAGCTTGGAATGAACATCAATCCAAATTGGACAAGACTCGCCATCTGTTATCTTGGAGTTGTGGAACCTCACACATGCCGAAATGTGCCGACATATTCGATGCTTCGATGGTGTCGAGCAAGTTCCATGAATGGCCAAGTGTTTGTGTAGTAAGGCACCTCTTTGATCAGTCTGAGCCCCAGGCTGCGTGCGGAAGACTACCGCAAGCTCGGGACTACCTTCGCTCAAAGCTGATATCAATGTCGAGTGTTTGCAAATGTCTTCAGCTGCACGACTCAGACGGGACCCGTCATCATCACCATCACCACTGTATATCTGCAACACTGACGAGCGGAGAGCTTTGTTGACTAGGTGTGGCCAAGTAGGTTTTCCAAAGGTTGTGGCGGTGTCCTGCTGTATTCTCGACGCGATTTGGACGTCGCATAGCCTTATCTTCTGCCTTTCCTCCAGTCTACCATGGTTGTTTCTCTGGTTAGTTGTGCTTGTATTCCCTTCCTCTTTCCTTGTGCCTCCCTTTCTGTCGTGAGTTGGCTCCATTGCTCCTTCGGTTGTTCAATGTTTTGTTCGCTCCTTCTTTCGTTCTTGTCTTGGCTCGCCAGCTGCTTCTCTCTTTCTTTCTCTGACTGTGTATGACTGTGTCTCACTTGTTCTTTCCTTGCTAGTTATCTTTCTGCGTGTTCCTCCGTTCCGTTTGCTCTTGCTGCATCAAAATTGTTGATCTGATTACTGCTCATCCCGTGCCGCAATGGCCTTGCAGCAAGCCCCGGAAGGCCTGTCAAGATTTAACTTCACGATTTATGTTGGAAATTGGAGACCTTCGACTGCTTGACATGAGCGGTGACGCAGCAAATCGCGGTTCAACCACAAATAGTCTCCAAGCTGCGAAAGTTGATAAAGGCGCTGGATGTTTGACGTCGGCTGGATTTCTTGGCTGGGAACCACAGAAGCACATCCTCAGATTGATGCTCTCCCGTGTGCTTGGCTTTCTCTTTTGACTTTGCTGCACACCAAGCTTCATAGAGATCCCGGTACCCGAAACCTGAGCTGGCGATGATCTGCTAGCCGTGTGAAGCACAGAAAACACATAGTCTTCTCACATGAGTGCTGGAACTAGCCAGCTTTTACAACCAACTCACAGGCCTAAATCCCCAATCATCTCCGATTGGGGTTGCTTTGAACAGCCAACGGCCAGCTTCTATCGAGCTAGATTTCCTGTTTCTGGGCAGGCTGCCGTCGATGAAATCCATGACCTCTCAGGTCGCATGGAACCGTCGAAATTTCGTGCGCTGCGGCCGCCTTGTAGATCAGTAGGGGCATGCTCAGCATGCTCTTCCACGAACTTCTTACTTTTGCATTGTGTGGCCTGTTGCTGGTTGAAGTCGAGCGGGAGGTTCTGGATGATGAAAGATGTCACAGCCTGGCGTCTTTTGAGATGGCTCATACACGTGATGCAGGTCTACCCCGCTAGAATTGTAAATCATTCTGTAAAGTTTCCGGCAGCATAGACCGAACACTAGCCCGAAAATTCCACACATGACGCGAATCTCGGTTGTAAACCCGAGACGAACCCATGCCAAGCTTTGCGACCTTGGATGTCGAAGGCAAGGCCTCCAGCTTATTGAAACACACAGCGCAACACTGGGATGCTCTTCTATTCCTAAGCTCTGCGATTGAAAGGTGACGCAGCTGCGAACGTTACCTGCCTCACCACGTTCGTCTGTACTGGAGCTGCCGATGTAGGTCCACTGCCTCATGCGATGATCGAAAGTTTCAGGTGTGCAGTGGTTCACTCGCATGCAGAACCGAATGAGCAAGGAAGGGAAGGCTGCGAGACAGAATCTGGCCGAGAGGCTCCACGGCGGCGCCATCCTCCTGGTACAGGAAGCAAAGCGGGGGTAGCGGGTTTTGTAAGGCCGTCAGGCACCTGGGGTCACCAACGAAGCTTTGTTAAAATGCCGTAAGATGAAGTTCGACCCCTTACCAATTCTCAGACTGCGCTGGCCTCGTCGATGCTCTCTGACCTGAACTGAGAATACAGTCGCCTCCGACCACTTGTACCTCGACAGCGAAGTGCATCCAAGTTGCGCAGGCAGGTCACTAGCAGCCGAAATGCTTGCCCACTCCTGAACGACCAGAATCCAATTCAGGTTTGTGCTCGCGTCTTGCTCTGACACGTGCAACTGGCATGGCAGACCCGAGGTGGTGATGATGATGGTGATGATGAAGCAGTGGAGCCGGAGGCGGAGAAGCGAAAGGAGTCGGAGGATGTGCAGTCCCATCTTGTCTTCTGGGGGCGATTCGACGTATTGCTTGTAGTCCGGGCACCTGTGAGCATCCAGTGCCACTGGCATAGATGGCTCTATAAACTGCCCTCAGTCGTGTAAAGTTTTTGTACGGATGTATGAAGATCATTTCATGTGGATCAGCCAGATGCGAGATGCGGAACTTGCCGTCGATCAACTTACCTGCTGCTGCATTTCGGTTACGCAGCTCAAACAGCAATCCTCGGACCAGATTGCTCCCTAAACCTCCAGCATGGGCCCACGCGTACTTTCCCACATGTTGCGAAGATAAGCCAAACTCGTGGGCTTCTTGAACGTTGTCGAAGTCTTCACCGCACGGTGCTGGAGCTTGGAAGAATTGACCGCCCTGCTTGGCATACAGCATCCTGTCATGCAGCTGGATACCTGCTTTCTGCAAGCACAAGCCTTACATCTCCGACAGGCAAAAGTACACGATTCAGTTGTGGCCTTACGAAACTCAACAACAAGCCTTTGAACGGGATGAATATGACCCAAGAAGCTGATGGGAACGTCGTCAAAGCCGTCCTCCACCAGCGCGCACTCGTCCCAAAAGCCGGTCTCGAAACTTGCGCCACGAACGTTCGCCATGGGTGCCGTGGACAGGACCTGTGCCAAACGGAAAAGAGCACCGCGAGGAAGGCAGAAACCAACATCTGCAAAGTACCCCAAATCATGCATCCAGAAGAAATACACGCGGCCCAAGAAGTACGACTCGTCATCAGGATGCAAGCGGTGCTTCTGGATGTACCTGAGCAAATTCTCCACCACAAAGATACTATCCATTTCCAGCCGGCAATACCAATCAGCATCAATGTGCTGAGCTGCATACAATATCATATACCACGTGACCTGTATCAGCAAAGTCTTTTGGCCTTTTTTGTTGTTTGCCCAGCGTACCGATTCGGTTGCAATCTCTGGAAAGTGGTCCTTGAGGTTCACCAAATCATCAGAATCGTATTCTGGCCTCATAAGCTCTGGACCCAACGAAAAGAAGATCTTGGCAATGCTGCAGTGCTTAACCCATGTCCTGCGAACAAGCTTCCAGAACTTCATATCGGTGGGTGGGAAGCCAGCCAACAAACAGGCCACACTTTGATTCCACGGATTTGTAGGCGCGTGCCTCTTAAACACGAGGCGCTCACTCTCCTCTCTTTGCTGCCGTTTTGCATCCGAGCTTGCAAGCAAAGGGTGGTAGCGCTGAATCTGCGTAGTCTGCATAGACCTTGAGCGGAGAAGCAGCTCCAACCGCTCCGACACGCGGAGCGACTTCTCTATTGCATTGTACTTTGCCAGGCACGGATCGAGATACGCAAGCAGCACGGCAGACGTTTGTACTAGTGACGACGCCTGAAAAGCATGCCCATAAGATAGGAGCGTCTCGGAACAAGAAAGCAGGAAATCCAGGGACCCGAGGGCACACTTTGCACCAGAAACTGCCAAACTGACTTCCTCTTCAATGTCTTTGTCAACGATATCGCTCGGTGCCGGTGGCAGGCGACGAATGCCATCCCAGCAAGTGCATGCATCAAAATAGGATTGTTCAGAGGATGCTCCGGGAGCACGAGAAGGCTCTGACAGGAGAACCACCACAGTCGTTGAAACCAGAACAAACGGTTGTCTCATGGCTTGACGCTTGACACAAGGTACTCGCTGCGCACTGCCTCCAAATACTCTCTACATTCTACATATCCATGGATGTAAGGCTGGCGAACGCTGACTGGCCATCTACATTCTACATATCCATGGATGTAAGGCTGGCGAACACTCACTGGCCATCAGCGGATGACATGGATAACGGATCGGCACACCCGATGTTATTGCACTGTTTTGACTGGACGAGCCCACCAGCTACACGTGCGCCTGAGATGCTTTGGCATGCACTCTCGAGGACCCCCAACCTGCTGCAGCCGCGTAGAATCTAAGGCCCACCTGGTGTTGGGTTCTGAGCACCCCGTGCGCTGCAGGTGGATCGCCTGGGTTTGCGGCTCCTGCAGCCAAGGAGTTCAGGCAAGCTTGTGGGCGACTCTTGTCACATCATTGAAGCTATGAAACTCTCTCCGCCTCTGGCTGGTATCTGTGGGCCTGCAGCCAGCAGCTCTTGCATCATCCTCGAGACATTTCCCTCCAGCCCCTGATGCTCCCGATGGACACGGTTAGGACGGAAGAAGCCAAGCCAAGCTGCTGGAGAAAGGTTGGAAGCCACTGGCTGGGATCCAATCCTGGAATTCTGCAGCAAGAACGGCTGCAAACGCCGCGAGCCGCCCACTATAGTAGTCACTAGAGCCCTGATCCAGTCCTGGCAGGCTCATCAGGTGCTCTGCAATGGTAGGAAGCTGCTGCAGCTTCGTCATGGGATCCCTTAGAATCCACAGTGATTTTCAACGGTAATTTTAAAGTCACGCAATGCAGACTTCACGGCATTTGGATGCTGGTAGAGCTGTCACTGAGGCACTACAATCATAGGCTGGATCGTTCATGCACAGCTCTGAAGGGTTGAGATCAAGCGGTAAGTCTGCAACTCTTCGATTGAGCGAAAGGCTAGTGTTTTTAACGGCCTGGACCCACAAGTCAAGCCAAACCCATCCTTACTCCTGTTGGGCTTCCGAGGTGACTATGTTTGCTGTGCTCCTGGGGGCTCGACATCGGCGAAGTACAGGCCTGTGAGAAGGGTGAGCTGGAAAGAAAGCAAAACGGACCCCGACGGACCGGACGCGGCTTTCGCCTCGCCTCTTGGAGCTTCGGGACCAAGCCGACAAACCTCAGACTTCGAAGCGGTCAAGGCGGTAGCCGCGGTATAGCTGAAAAACTTCACCAAGGCAATGTGTCACTCCAGGTGGCGTGGACAGGTGCACTGGCTGGGAGGTTTCCGGCACCTGCAGGCACCAGTCTTCCGCGACATGGATGGTCTCTTGACCGCCAAGCAGAATCAGGCCTGCGCCGCTTCGTCTTGTCCTGCCCCTGCCTGCAGACGTTCACAGGGACGGTCAAGCAGATCCCCGACTCTGAACCCGGGGCCTGGGGCCCATGGGATCTGGGTATAGAAACTCCGACGCTCAACCTAACCCTGCAGGTAGCCACATGGATCCGGTGTGAGGCGTCCACGGGCACACAGGTACTTCTGTAAGCCATGAAGGTTAATCTATGTTAATCTGCACCTGCCAGCCTACTGTTGGTCGAAAATCAGAGCTTCGGTCAAAGCCTTCTCAGGCGAATCGATCTTGGACTACGTTGGTCGCCGTCTCCTATGCAGTTGCTCACCGCTCCACGTGCGCCTGTTTGTGGCCTGCGATGGACAGCACCGAGGCTCGATTTTTCTGCAAAGGAAGCTTTTCGATGCGCGGCCCGTTTGTCTTTCATCTCAACCAGCAACCAGTTTCGCTTCGCCGTCAAAGATCGTTCCTGGAGCCTCCTCGTTCAAAATTCCTGGGCAAAGCCCGCTAAGCCACGAAGGAGCCCTGAAGAGCCCGCAAAGCAATCCAAACAGAATGCTCCCACGCAAAGTGTTTTCCTGTGATTCTGTGATCTTGCGACATGCCTCTCGTTGCCGACCGTCCTTTTTCAGGTGTGAAAGAACTCTATAAGCTGGTCTCTCGCACTGGGTGATGTAATCGATGTCAGCAAGCCTGTTTGCGCATGCCTGTCTCGACACGTACAAGGCGGCACATTGGTGAAAAGTCCAGTCCTGTCGTGCTGCCGCATGCCCCGAAGCATCAGGCCTCGGCATGCACAAGCTTTTACGTCTAGGTCGTTCCGCCCGGCTCGATATCTCGTCATGTCTCGATATGTCTACGCTGGGAGTTGTATGGCAAGAGCCCTTCCAAGACAGTGCGGCCCGGTAGCAGAGACAGCAGCGGCCTGGCAGAGGCTTCAACTCCGACTCCCAACACCCCCGCTACACTCCTAGAACGCTTCCCAACGTGTCGCAAAACTCCGGCTCGCTCACTCTCTGACTGTTCGGGCTGTCGGGCCGTGGACCGAAGCACGTATTCAGCTGAGCGGCTCGGACATCGCAGGAGCAGGTGCCATCTGTGGCACTGCCGGCATCTGAAAGATGTGCGGAACTCCGCAGGCAGAAGGTCGTGAAGTGGGATGGGGATTCTGCTTACAGTCTTCTCCCGATACGACGGTGCTCAAACTCCAACAGGCATAAACCGCTCCTTGCTTCCCTCATTCTCCTCCCTTCTCGTGGTTGAGTGCATCGACGGCCATAATCTTTCGTCTCCGTGTCAAACTTTCCCATCAAAGCTTCGGAGAACGAGGTTGTCTTTGCTGGCCCTGGCTCTCAAGCCCCTCCCTCCCTCCCTTCCTCCCTCTCTCTCTCTCTCTCTCTCTCTCTCTCTTTCTCTCTCTCTCTCTCTCTGTGCTTTGCTTTGCTCGGGGTTTCTCGCGGGAGCAGTCCTCCCGCCCCGCGCGAGTGCGCTACCCCACCCACTATTTTCAGTAGGTGGGCTCGGCTGTACACACTCAGTGGGTGCCCTGTTTTTCAGGGTGGTGGGCGGCTGCCCCGATGTGGGGACAACAAAGAGCCTAATTTGCGAACTAGGGCCCCCGCTCCACCTTCAGTGTCACTCTGTTGGGGTCCCCCGGCTTGTCAACAAGAGTACTTAGCGTAGCAGAGTAGGTACGTTTGCCGCGGGTGCCCCCACTCACGTGTACCCCTTGCATGTTTTCTGTACCCCGACCTTTCCCTGCCTAATCCCGAACGGAAGCCTTATCCCTGCACAGCACTGCCTGCGACCTTCCACTCAACCCTGAAGCCTCACAGGAAAAGGTGTCCCCCTCTCTTTGTTGCTCGTGTGAAAGAGGCGGGACGTTGGTTGTGAGACTAGTGGGGTCGCCCTGGGTTTCTGAGGTGCACCGGTAAGGACGTTGGTACGCTCGTAGACTAGAGGGGGTCTAAGGAACAACTGTTGGTGCTCCACTTTGCTCTACTGTACTGTAACCCACACCTACCTGCCTGACCCTGCCTGAACCCGAACGCAAGCCTTATCCCGCACTGCCTCCGACCTGCCACTCAACCCTGAACCTCTACTCCAGCTCTGGGCCGCGACAAGGTGTGCCCCAATCGTGCAGAAAACTGTGTAGGAGTAGAAGTACCTAGTCAAACAGGAAGGCGGGTGCACGATTGGGGTGTCCTCAGTCGTCGGCCAGTGCTGCTAAGAGTCTGCGTCTTCGGTGGCTCACTCTACTGGCTTCGCTCATATCGTCTTCAGGCGGGTGCCCCCAAGGCTGCTGAGGAGGTACTCCCGGTGTGCCCAGGTCGCTCTCTTCGTCTGGGTGTTCTCCGTGCACCGGCGATGGTGCGTGCCACGGCACTGTGGCGCTTTCCATGTCGTCCTGGGTCCACAGGGCACGGTGCTGTAGCTCCTCCTTGGGCTGGTTCCCCTCCACGGTCCTGCGCCTCGGTGTGGTCGTCGTCTAGTGCAGGCGTCGTCCAGGGAGCAGGTGCTCCTGGTGCTTGCTCCGGTTCTTGGCCTTCTTGTAGTAGGGCTCGCTCCTGTGGTAGTCCCGGGTCGTCTTCTGCTGGTGCCCGGGCGGGTCCTTCGTCTTGTGGTAGAACTCGTCGTTGGGGTAGTCCCGGGTCGGCTTCTGGAGCTGGTCCGCGAGCGTGGTCTGCAAGGGTGGTCGCCTCAGAGTCGTTGCTGTCCACCGGTACCACTTGGACGGGTGTCCCGAAAAACTGTGTTGACCATCTTGTCAAGTCGCGGATGGCTGTGCCCACCATTTCGTGCAGCTGTCCGTACAGGAAGGGCTGGAGGCGTCGCAGCGTGTACAGCGCTTGTAGTGGTAGTTCCGGTTGTTGGTCCCCCCTCTGGGGGGAGCTGGGTGCCCCACCAGCGTGTGCCACAACGTCAGCTTGGTGCGGCTCCTGGGTCCTCCTGGCCTTTTTTTGAGGCGAGTCACCCAGTTCTGCGGCCCTGTCCAGGTGCTGTTGTTCTTCACCTGGTTCCCCCCAGGCTTCCGCGTGCGCTGCGGAGGCTTCCTCGCACAGGTGTCTAGTCTGTCGTAGAAGTGGTCCGGCACCTGCTGTTGTCCCTCCGTGGCTTGGAGGACGTTCTGGAGCAGTTCCTCTGCCCTCTCGGCGTAGTCTTCTCCACGGTGCACGGCTCCCCAACTGCGTGCCTTCCTGTGCGAGTGGAAGCGCTGGGTGCCTTCTCTGAGGAGGCGGTCCACTTCTCTCAGGTCTTGTACTATCTCCGCTGTGGTGGTGTGGCTGCCGGTGGCTTCGACTGCAAACAGCAGGTCGAGCTGCAGCTGTAGGAGGTGTGCTGCGATGTGGTGTGGGTTCGGTGGTGGTGGATTTGTGCTCGCCGTCGGTGGTTGTGGCTGTGGTGGTGGAGCTTGGCTGCTGCTGGCGGGTGTCTGCTCAGCGTGTACCTCCTCCGGTTGTAGCGCAATGAGCGCTTGCTGCGCGTGCGCCTGTATCTCTCCTGGGTGTGTTGTGTCCACGGAGGAGGCATCTCCGTGCTTCTGCCATGGCTGCCGCTGCTTCGGCTGGGTTGGTGCCCGGTATCTTCTAGCGCCACGTTGCATGAGTTCCAGGTGAGGGGAGGGTCCGTGGCTCGGCCAGGAGGTTTCGCTCAGGTCTCCCGGGTCTTGCTCCGTTGCTTCCGGTGCCCCTGGTGGCGTAGGGCCTTGTGGGGGGTGAATGCCCGGTGGTAGCGAGCGGGCTCAGTCGCTGGTTGTGGTGGTGAAGGTGTGTCTTGCTGGTGCCCGGCTTGGTTCTGGCTGTCTGTGGCTGTGGCTGGTTCTCCTCCTGGCTGCTGTTTGTTGCGGCTGGTCTGCGACGTTGGTCTGCAGAGGAGGTGCCCCTGTTGCCGGTGTGTTGCTGGTGCTAGCTGTGGCTGTGGTGTCCGGCAAGTCTGTGGAGTGGAGAACCCGCCGAATCTGGCGAGGAACTCGTCTCGCCATGGATGCCATTGCCACTCCTGCCTCGACCAAACAAAAAGGAGAAGGAGGTGCTCCCCCTTTTAATACCTGAGGGCACTGAGGGCACCCTGGCTCGTGACCCTTGGCGCGTCCGCAACCCGGACATGCCAGGCCTCGGGTTCCCTGCGGTGCAGCCGTCCAAGTGGGCGCAGGAAAAACGCCGTTCCTAACCCGATGTATTGGTGCATCGTGGGTTCTCTCTGCGTCACGACCACTTGTGCTCCCGTGTGTCGCGGGATGGCTCCTGCTGTCGCCTGGTGGTGTTCTCGCTGTTGGCGCTCTTCGTGGAGGCGCTTGTGGCTGGCAGGTTGATGGTGGCGGCCGGCATGTCAAAGGTGGTAGCTGTGGCTGCGGCTGTTTGCCGCGGAGGCGGCTGTGGGTTGTGTGCTCGGTTGTGTGGGAGGCTGTGGTTGTGGGGGGTCACCCGCTGTTGCTCTAGCTGCCGCGGCGTCGGCTGCATGGGGGGGTGCCCTTTCTTGTTTGAGTCTGTCCCTGTACTGCTGTTCGGCTGCGGTGTGTTCCTTCATTGGCTATGGCGCATGTCTTCTTATGGTTCACGTAGAGGCCGTGCTCCGCAAAGAGCTTTTCGAGGATGTCGACCACTTGTTGGACGTGTCGGGGGTTTTCACCCCAAACATATATGTCGTCCATGTAGCCCGAGGTATGGTGTGGGGGCGGCGGCAGCTTGTCGTTGGGTCCCCACGCTCTGATGGTGACCTTGGACTGTGTCTGCAGGAGCGTGTCTCCAACCAAGGCGCTGAAGGCCACTGGAGAGTCTGGTCCTCCTTGTCGGACTCCATTGCTTTGGGTTATCTTGATGCTGGTGCCTCCGAACTGGATGTTCATCTCTGTGGCGTGTAGCAAAGACAACTATACACGCGCCTCCCACGGGTGCCCTAGTTCTCCAATGTGCTTTTGTACCAGGCGTCCCATACTGGTCTGGGTGGCGGAGTCGAAAACTTTTTTGACGTCGATCTTTATGATAAAGAAGGGTCCGCCCCAATCCCGGGCCATCCTCGCTATTTTGCGAATCACAAGCAGCATTTCGACAGATTGTCTGCCTTTTGCGCACCACTGCAGTTTGCAGACTGGGTCAAAGAGGTGTTGGGTGCGGTAGAGGACCAGCTGAGCAATCCACTTCAACATGGCCGACGACACCGTGATAGGCCGTGTGTCCGGCCAACCATCTGGTGCCCCAGTTTTGGGGAGGAGTACCGCCACTCCGTTCTCCAGCAACTCCGGGAGTGTGCCTCGGTAGAGGGCGTCGTTGATCACGTAGAGGATTCTATGCATCCACTTGTCGTCCTGCAGGAGGACGGAGAGGGCCTCGTGAATGATGCCATCGGGTCCCGCGGATTTCCTCCGCGGCCATCTGCCTTGGGTGACCTGGAGCTCGGCTAGCGTAAATGGGTGCTACGCCGTGGTTTTACAAAGGCGGGTCAGCTCTTGCCGCATGGTACCCATCTGCGAGGCGACGAATGCTGGGTCCTCCTTGCGAAAGATGCCTTCGAAGTGGTGCTTCATGGTGTCCTGCCAGTGCTCGTCGTCGAGAAGGTAGTGTTCCCATTCGCGGGTGCGAGCCATTTGTTTCTGTGCCCGGTAGGCTCGCCAATCCTTTTTGCTGGCGGCCTCGTTGAGCTTGGTGTGCCAGCGTTTGAGCTCCTGGCGGTGAAGGTTTTGTACCTCTTTCCAGGCGCGTCTTCTGTCGATGCCCGGCGGGATGGTTTGCGCTGCTCTCCGCTTCCGAATGAGGTCGGCACTCTCGTCGAACTTGTCCATTGCTCTGCCCGGGTTGGTCATGTCCCTGCAGATTGCTGCAATGGCGTGGTGCTGGTCCCCTGGAAGTAGCTCTTGGCCAGGCAGGTGTCAAAGTTTTTTGAGAGGTGCCTGGGCCCCCATTGCTTGTGGTAGGCTTTTCCAGCGGTGGCATGTGGGAGAGTGCCAATGATGGGATCGTGATCAGAGTGTGCTCGGTCTCGATGTTCTCCCACGTGTACTTCTTGAAGGTGTATTCCCTTTATGGCCAGGTAGTCCAGTCGGCGGGGGCATTGGCCCGAGTAGGGAACATGTGATGGCTTGTGTAGTTGTTGTTGTTCAGGGAACTTGCAAAGGATGCCAGCGATCCAGTCAAGGATGATGTCTCCCCTTCCCGAGGTGCCGTTGGGGAAGGCTGGTGCGGTGTCGCTGTAGGAGAAGACCTCGTTGGCGTCCAGGCCGATGATTATCTTGTGTTGCCGCAAGGCTTCGCATTGTAGCCAGTCCGCCAGGATCGTAGATGTTTCATCCATGGTGGCGTGGTGCGGCACGTGGCCGCAAAGTACTCCCCATGTGTGTGCGCCGCCGGTGAGAACGACAGAGCTGCCTCTTGGGTGGATGGTGGCTTTGTGGTGGGTGTAGTCTTTAAAAGCAATGGCGGTATCTCTCCACTCTCCGGCCTTTTTTCCGCTAACCAAAGTCCATGTGCCATCGTCCTCAAAGAAGATGCCCACCTCCACGATTATTTCTTGGAGTAGGACCACGGTCAGCTGGCAGAGTGGCGGGTTGCCCGCAGAAAAGGATGTGTGCCCCTTGAAGGCCTTCAGGAATTCCATCACCTTAGGTGGCGTCATTCCCCCAACGTTCCAAGTGGCAACCAGTGCATGCCCCTTGGTATCTTTGGTCTCCAGGTGGTGAGACGGGTCGCCCATGTTCTGGGCTTCTGCCGCGAATCACTTGAGTACACTGGCCAGCTGGCGCCAGTGGTTTTTGACCGCCTCCAGGTTGTGGTGGATCTTGTGGGCAATGGTGCGCAGGTCGATCCACCCTTGTGTGCCGGTCGTTGTGGAGTCTGCTGGTGCGCCCGCGTTTGTTGCTGATGCCACTCTGGTCGACTTGTACCACACCTGTCCCGTCGAGTACTCTGTGTCCACGTCCTGTGCCAAGGCGCCCAGCTCCATGAGGAGCCGTTTGCATTTGGCTGCAACTTGTACCCTGCGTCTCTTCTCGGGTGGCTGCGAGACGTTGAGCCAGAGTTTGGCTGGTGCTCCATCTTGGCGGGTGCCAACTGTAATGTTGGCATTCTTGACGTGGCGGATGCAATTTTGCACCCGGGATCTTTGCTCCGCTTCTGTCTCGTTGTCCTTCTTGTGCAGCGGAATGATGCAGTATCCTCGTCGGACACCGGGTACGAAGACGTCTTTGCAATCAAGGTCCAGGCGCAATGTGTCCACCAATTTGGTCACTTGTTCCACCACCTTCTCTGCCTCGGTGTCTGGAAGCCCCCCATGATGAGGGCGGGTGCCCTGGGTGGTTCTCCTGAGTGCAACGTGGTTCCAGCTTGTTCCAGCCTGGTGATCCTGGCTTCAATGCTCTCCATTTTGTCCTGGACCTGGCACCTTCTCCTTGTTTGCCTCTGTGTCTGTGGCGATGGTGTGGATCCTGAGGGTGGCCTCGGCAAGCTGCGTCTGAAAATTTTGCTCAAATGTGCCCACTCTCTCGTTCATCTGGCCCACTGCTAGGGAGAGTTCCCCCCGAAACAGGTCGCGAAGGGCTTCCAAGGTAACCCCATTGTTGGCGTCGGTCCTGCCACGCTTGGGAGGGCTCATGTCCAAGAGGTCCAGGCCATCCCCCGTGGCTGTGGATGCCCCCGGCGAGGTCGGGTCCAGATTCATAGGCATGCCGGCTCCTGTTGCAGGGGTTGGTCCTGCAATGCTCCCTCCTGGCACGGGTGCGCCTGCCATCATAGGTGTCGAATGCATTCTCGGCGGCGATGCCCAAGTCACGAACACTGAGGTCAGGTAAAGGATCACCCAGCGGAGAGGAGCGGGTGCACCGACGGGGCTGGGTACAGCACCTGTAGGGTCGCCGAATGCGGTCAGGTAGTGGGTCAGCAAGTCCCTAAGGGTCACGACAGCAGCGGTTGCCCCCGGGCTGCGATGCACACCTATCTCCTCCGTTGAAGCGGTGTGCTTCTTCAGGGGTGTAGGTGCCCTCGTTCTCGTACAGCAATGGCGTGGCAGAGCGCTCAGGTACGGAGGAGACGCCCGGGTTTTGACTCAGGGGGGTGGCAAAGACAGAGGAGAGAGAGGTGCAAAGGCTGTGCCCCCCACAAAGTCTCGAACCACTCGCGGCCTTGAGCCAAAATGGCTCTCTCTCTCTCTCTCTCTTCTCTCTCTCTCTCTCTCTCTCTCTCTCTCTCTCTCTCTCTCTCTCGTGCTTGCACTCGGGCAGAAGGGGTCACCCCCCTCGCGCGCACGCGCGAACCGGTCTTCGCGTCCAGCCGTGAATCACCCAGGTTTGTGGACGGAGGCTCTGTGCAGCACCGTTATACCCATGACCCCCTTTTACACTATGTGGACCGTGTACCCCCGCCTCGTCAACGTTCCGTCTGGGCACTGTTTGGGAACACTGAACTAGGGCACGCGCCGCCGTCTGTGCTTCGGCTGGCTTTCTTGCCCCCCGCTTGGCAGGCGCAACCGTTCACTGGCAGGTGCTGTACCCCCCAGCTCGTCGCAAAACGAAGTCAAAAACTGGAGTGTCTGAGGTCCGGGCCAAGCGGCACAAACTGCACTACATGTTACACTCCTGAACCAGCACTCTGCAACTCTAGCAACTGCTCCACTCCGCTGGGCCTCGGCCTTCTACTCGTGGGGTCCCGCACTGTCTACCGCACAACACACAAACGCACAACTACCTGTAACACGTTACGTGCCTATCATGGTCCTGTTGCCCCTGCGGTCCCCCTTACTACTATGCTGGGCTTCCTCAGTACATCAGCTCGTTGTTGGATTTCACTCCCCCGGGTGAAAAAAGCCGCCCTGCCCATCGTACATGGCAACGTGCATTCTGCGGCGACGGTGGCTGGTTGCACGCTCCAGCCCCCTCTCTCGGCCCATGGCCCCTCCAGCGGCTGCCTGCGGGTCCCCGTCCGACTCTGGGTTCATTTCCCCCATGGCTGCCAGCATAGCCTGTTCTCGGGCCTCCTTCCACTTGGCGTTCATAGGCATCCATCGCTGCTATCAAGTCATCGTCGGTGGGCGCCCATTGGCTGTCCTCTGGCTGCGTGGGTTCATGGTCCCCCGGCTCGGTCCCCGAGGAAGGGATGCTGCCCGGCCACTGTTCCATTCCCACGGGAGGCTTCGGTTGGAAGAGAGACTGGCTGCCTTCCCCCTCCTCTGTGGTTTGCGTGTCCACTGTCACAGGAGTTTCCAAGGCTCCCGTCACCAGCGCCAGGCACATCCGGAGTTGCTCCCCGCCATTTGTCAGGAACGGCGCCACTCCCCTAAAGTCTCGCAGGACCTGCTCTGCTTGTTGTCGGTGGTCCCCTTGGCGTGGCGGTGACTCCTCCAAGGCCCCCTCGTTCAGTGCCGCCTCGCTCTCTCTCTCTCTCTCTCTCTCTCTCTCCCGGGCTTGGGGACGGGTCAGCGCCCCCGGGCATCATGCCCACCCGTCGTGTTGACGGACGTGGGGGGTGAAAAAGAACGGCAAACCTTCTCTCTCTCTCTCTCTCTCTCTCTCTCTCTCTCTCTCTCTCTGTCTCTCTCTCTGTCTCTTTTTCTCTCTCCCGGGCAGGTCAGCGCCCCCGGGCTTCAGAGCCCAGCTGAGGGGGTGAGAAACGAGCGTAATTCGTCTGAAGGCTAAAGCCATAAAGTATGCAATATCGGAAAGATGACGAATGTACGCGCTCATGTTGCTCCCTCTCTCTCTATCTCTCTCTCGCTCTCTTTCTCCCTTTCTTTCTGTCTTTCTCTCAGCATCCTCGGTGGCCGGATTTGAAAGACCACATCCCCGCTCCTCTTCAAACCAAATCTGGTCCTCCACATCGCCACCTACACCACTACCACATGCCTTCCGCAAGCTTAGCAAGTTCCCCCACACATGACTTCAGGACATAACGATGCGAAGGTCCTAGACTTAGTCCTCCCCAGTGCTCCAGGACACGGACCATCCGCGCTCCCTTCGATGATCGATCAGCCTGCTGGCAGGCGTTTGGTCTTTCCCCTGTGCATGCCCTGTGCGTTGCACAGGTCTTCTGGGACCAACAAAACTCGAGTAGAGGTGAAGGGAAAGGAGTTAACCTCAAGCTCGAGCTCGGAAGACCAGACATCCAAGGCTTTCAAGGCCACAAGATGACCCCCAGGGCCCAGCGCGTCACCTTGTGGACCGGGCGATGCTGCAGGCCAGAGCTTTGCCTGGGACGCGGCTTTCCTATCGAAATGCCGCAACTCCAAAGTAGCCCACCCCAAGCAGAAGCACCGAAGCCAAGGAAATTCGGCGTGACGGGCGGCTCATTGGCGATGAGACCAGGCACGTCCTCTTCCTGACACTACGCAGGCGGGCAGGCACTCACAACAGCTGGAAGCAAGTATGAAGAATCCTAGAAGAGCTCAAAAGCTCTGGTGCTGCAGCCCTCAGGCGACAGTGGGTCCTTGAGGAAACCCTGCATCAGCAGCAGCTTCGCCTCAGGGGACCCGACATTGTCAACGTGATATTCCGACACGCTTCAATATTTACGGCAGCCGGCGAGGTGAATGGTCTCGGACTCGTCCAGGAGGGCCAGGAGCTGGTCAGCTAGCTGCCCCATGGCCTGCAGGTTCCGAGAACTTGCGAAGCTACGCCACGCTGCCCCGGATGCAGTACTAAACCACAACCGCTAGGGGAGTTCCCAGCTTTAACCAAAAGACCCATAGAACATGTATGTGAAGAAGGCTTCAACAAAGAACATCCCCTAAGCACAGACAGTTCCAAGGCTTTGCATGATTCACTTCTGAAGCCTTCAACCTGCAACACAATCGTCCTTGCCCGTCCTCGTCCTCATACTCTGACCTCAGACCATTTGAGGTAATGTAGGGTTGTATTTGCAGTGTCGCCATATCGAACTGGCAAATTCTGAAACTGTTCTTGCCCAGCACCAGAAGCTACATTTTTGTAATTGCAGCACCCCGTTGCCCCATGCCACGACTGACAGCCGCACACATCAGCACACACTTTGGCTTGACAGGGAATGCAACGAGCGACTCATAGTACTCGACGACAGATTGAGGCACATCCGCATAACAGTGTAGAAGCCAGAGCTTCCTTCGGTCGTCATCCTTTAGGCCGACTTGCTGCAACAACATCATTTTGGGGTGCATTTGGGCGGCCCCGCGCATGCTAAACACCGAGCGAGCGACAGGACACTGGCCCCGGGCCAGAATGCCGGCACTGCCGGGCACGCCGCTGGCAGAGGCACAAGCGGCATGGGCGGCTGCGGCGTGGCAGCAAGACCTGGGGAGAGCTCCCCACCGTAAGCGGTGCACTTATGTTGGCTGTGACCATTGCTTCCGTTCGCAGTTGAGCCTCTTAAGCCGAGTCCCGGCCTGGAGGGGGCGACAGTGCTGCCGTGGTGTAGGACAACACTGCCTGTGCAAGCTACATTGCCGAGTGTTGAAGTGAATCCACGTATCCCCCCCTTCTGCTGGGGTTATGAAGATGGCTCCTGAAGATAAGCTCAAATTGTCCACATGGATTTCTGAATAAAGAGCGGGTGTCGCCGGCTCAAGCTGATTCGAACCCCCAGCTAGTGTTTGTGGAATCCCGAACGACTTTATTTAGAAAAGCGCAGCGAAACCAAAAGTCATGATGAGACTTGCCCAGAGCAGAGCCTCGAAACAATGAACTCTGATTTCCAAAACCTTGTCCCAGGTTGCCGAAAAGCAGAAATTTGTGGATGCAGAGCAAAGCCCAGGGATATCCAAATGGCGAGGGCCTGTGGAGCAGTCGGCTGGGCTGGCACTAAACCATCCTGAGCGCATGTGTTGCTGTCTTGCTTCTCATGGAGCTTGACAGCTTGACCATAGGGTCATCTCGTAGTGACACACTGCTGCCTGCAGTTCTGCGATGTCTGGACTACTGTACCGAGCGCATCTTTGGACACCACAAGAGATCACAAGCCAGCAACATACTTGCCGAGCAAGTCTCAAGTTCAAGTGGTGTCTTCTGACATTCCGTTGCCGCGACGGTAACAAGTCCTGCAAAGCTGTGGGACTGCAACGCTTGAAACTCGGAACCCTGGCTCGTGAGTCTCCAGAGCGATACAGATCACAGCAATGCTATGGAGCAATCAATCACCACCCCTTCTTGCTGCATCTGAACGCTCACGACTGCATGCTCAAGAGAGTGACCCAAAGTCCTGGCATGACCGGACCTGGGATGCCTGGGAGACAAGTTCAGCACTTTGTCGCGCTCAGGAGGCGGGAAGCGAGGGTCCAGGTAGCGAGGAAACTACAAAGCACGGCGGGAGCGCGATGCGCAAGCTACAACGTAAGTCAAGCAAAGTCGATTAGAGCATGGAGAGCGCAGAGCAGAGAGTATAGAGAGTCGAGAACACTAGAGTCTAGAACGATAACAAAGTTCGTGCTGTCGTACGTATTTACGTATGCAGGCATGCATGTATGCATGTATGCATGTGTGCAGGTGCATACGTGTCTCAAAGAACTCAAAGCTCTTTGGGTCCCTTGTCGGACAGGATACTAGCATTGGACGCTTGCGGCATGCTGCGCCTGGGAGCTGCCCGACCTGAGCCAGCCGATGCCCGTTTGCACGCATCACCGTGGCATGCTATTTGGGCATTGCCAAAGGCATCTGAAATCTGAAGCTTTAGGCGACTTGCAACCCGAATCATTTTCTGGCGGGCCCGAGACTCAACCTTGAAGCATCTACCGTGCTTCAAACCGGGCTAGCCACGCTTCGGGGTAGCGGCCCCAACGGGGCTTGGCCGCTCCTCACGGTAAGAAAATGAGATAGCCTATCCAAGCTGAATCTCTGGCTTCAACCAGGTGCGACTGGATTTTTGGAGCAGTCAACCATGCAATGCCGATGGCATGGCTGCAAAGCACATGTTGTCGACATCCGAAAAATCCCTCCGGACAGCTGTCTGAAAGCGGGGATCCCACTCGGCGTCCTGACGCCTCGGGCCTTGGCTTCGGCTCGCCATCTGACAAGCCACGGTGCAAGTACAAGCCATCAATACATCCGCCGAAGCGGACGGTCGGAAAGAAAAGCACAAGTGTCAAAGTCCACACCGGATGTGATGGTTTCAAGCGGCTTCATCGATGTGATCACCCGAGCAATGACAGACAGCACTAATGCGTCAGGAAGCCGAACTACAAGCTCGAAAGAAGGCCTCAGCGTGGGTGCTGCACCTGCATTTGCAACGTGTGTCCAACGCGTCTCTTTCTTTGGCTTGCTAGTGTTTCTCTCCCTCTGCCATGTCATAAGTTTCTCTGTGCAGTGTCGCAGAAGTTCCAAGACAGATGGACAGATGCACCTACCCGCCTTCTGCAGCTGCTGGAGACGCAATGGGAGAGAAGGAACCACACGAACAACGTGCTGAGTCCCCGTGCTGCGGAACAAGACAGCACGCAGCATATGCATCTATGCGGATCAAACCCTCCCGAAAACCTGCAGATCAGTCAAAAGTCAAAAAGTGCTGCTAGCTGCTAATTCATTCGAGTAGCTGTGGTCGCTACATGTCGCTACCCTGAGCTTTCCGGAGGTCTTGAAAGCTACTACCGCATGCCTGTGGGCTACAACACAGTGCATACACAAGAAACCCGGAAACTCGTGTGAAACGCGTGCTTGCTTGAAGCTGGGCCGGGCTGTCATCTCTCGGCCACTACTCCAGAAGTTCGATTTTGCAGCTGCACATGTGCACTGCAAAAAGTCGGAAACTGGTGATAATGGGTAAATTTTGACGGAAGCAGAACCAGACCAGACCGATCCTGCGACATTCTTCAAATACTCGGTACCCCGGTACCCATGCTGCAACATAGCTTTTCCAAAGCCTGCCGACATATGTCCCACGACTGAGGCTGAGGGTCCACGCACGACCGATGCTCTCCGTCAAGTCGACTTCGTCCACCTCCAGTCCGTGCAGACGCTAGGATGTATCGAAATCTAAATGCCTGCCACAAAGATCCACCAAGGACTTGACTGGTGGTAATCCTTAACACTGACACCATCCGAGAATGCTGAAGCTTCAGGCTTAGGGTTCACTTGTTTGCAACTCCAACTTGGGAGCTCTGACACGAAGCAACCCAAGTGCATCGGTTGTTACACTTCCGTGGCAATAGAGCCATAGAGATCTAGCTATTCAGTCATGTCTTGATCATGCTGTGTTGTTCCGCCAAGATCGCCAAGGATCACTAATAAGGGGACAAAGGCTGTTTCGGCTGAGCTTCGGAGTCCAACTGTCAATTACTCTCGCGGCGGCTGAGGCAAAAGAAGCACCTGCAGTCACGACAACTTACAACTAGAACACCTCTCTCCCAACGTTTAGGAGTTTAGGAGCTGAAGAGTCGAATCATCGAGTACTGTATTTCTGTCAAGCTCGCAAGCTCCAGGTTCGGAACTATCTTGGTGACGGCCTACCCATCTCATTCCAAAGAAACAGCAGCAAATACGCCAAAACAAGCGCTCGACTGATGGGCTTGGGGCAGAGGGACCAGCATCTTTCCCACGGTCGCTGCACCGTCCAAAGAACCACCTGGGCAAGTGGGATGCTCAGCAGTGTACCAGCCGTCCACAAAGCAAGGGCCACGAGACGTGGAGAATCATCTGAAAGGTGCAGATGTGAGCCCGGTAACTGCACGAAGAACCAAGGCAAAGTCGTTTTCTCGCACCTCTCCAACAAAAAGAAGACGGTCAGGTGCAAGGTAAGGATTCCCAAAGCTAGAGGAGACAGTTTGCCCACCGTCCACTTGAGCACTCCAGGCATCGCAAAAGGTGGCTGGAGACAAAACATGAGAACCCCCAAATGAAACCAGAAGCCACCCCAGAAGAACAGCGAGCCGGACTCGGTGCAAGCTGGCTGCCACCACGGGGGAACGTCTCCCGCAGGAATATGAGGCACGCAGCCGACCCAACCAAAACTGCAAAGCAAAGCTGCACCAGAGGACCAGACCCAGGGATGTCGAGCAGCCCATTCTTGCAATTGCCTCCTTCGTAGCAGAACTGCATACACCAACAAAGCCATCGGCAAACGATAAGCCCAGAACTGGTAGTAGAGATTTTCCTCGAAATGCTGAGACATGGTGACGCACACACAAACAAGAGCAGTCACCACTGTACCAAGGATGGGCGATGAGAAGTGGCTCAGCATGTGTAGAGCCCTGAGAGCCAGCCAAACCTTGAGATCGACAGAAAGCTGCCAGTGATGTGAAAAGGTAAGGGATCTGATAAGTATCTCTGTAGACCAACTTGAATCAATGTATCTGCAGGATTCGAAATGGGGACATAGACCAGCAGTCCATACTCGTGATCGCACCATGATGAAGCTGAGAGGTAACTGTCGACCCAGCTTTCGCCACAGCGTGTCTGCACTTCCAAGCAAACTTTCCGAATCAACTTTCGTCACCAGAACTGCCAAGACACCGAAGATATCAGCAAAGCGGTGTACATAAAACCAAACTACTCGACGCTTGTTCATTTCAGGATTGTTGGTGACAAAAACGATGTTTAAGTGAAGCAGAACAATTGAAGCCGTGCCAACCATCCGAGCCCCATCAACCGAATCAACCTCCGTCCTTTTCACTTTGTCCTTCACAGCTGCTGCACGTCGCAAGGACCAAGCGAGTGTGAATGTCAGCCATGGAATAAGCATCACTGCGACGTCAACGATGAGAGCGGTCGTGTCGAAAGTGTGGCGCAAGTCCAGCTGCGCAACTCGGCCATGGTGAACCTTAACCCATTGCAGAGCGAAGGCAGCCGCTGAAATTGCTGCTTCTTCCATTCTTGGAAGGCACAGGATGTTCACCTCTGCATTCTCAAAGAAGCTGTTTGACCCCTGCGACATAGCGACAAATGTGCCTCCATGCCGCGTGCACCCGTCGATGTCTTCGCAACTCAGGGAGGCTCGGTCCCGGAGCATGGACGTGCAATGCTCACATTTGTAGAACTCCTTGGCACTGTGTGTCGCGGCTGTGAAAGTTCAACGTGTATGGATGGCTGCAGAACTTCACACTCTGAAGTCCTAAACATGCAGCACACGTGAAGACCCTGATGATCGACTGCGCAGCAGTGTTCTAAATCCAACAACCAAAGAAGCCCATCATGTCACCACCATAAGGAAAGGTTACCAAGGCTCGCGTAGGACTGCAACCTGAGGATTAATGCCCAAGCAGCATCTTTTGTAGGTATATACATGATCCCAACATGCTGGGTCTCCTCCTGGAGAACAGCAACGATCGGAGCTGAATTCCGGTGACCAGCAACCTGGATCAAACTCGTGGCGCAGCAAATCCTCTGATTGCTGAAGATAGCCTCGCACGGTCTGGTCAACAAATCCTCCGCCACAGTAGACGGGCTCGGAATGCACAGGCAGGTCTAATTCCGGTCGGGCAACCACATCCAAGACAGACTCCTCAAGCAAAGCAGAGAGAGAAGAAACCAGCTTGGCATGTCTCTTGCAGCAGTTCTCATAGCGGTTTCCTCCTTGCCAACAGACGTCATCTTCCGCCAGGGCATTGCAGCATCTCCTCTCCATTTCAAGGTTGCCCTTCCAGCATGTCTCTTGTTCTTCCTTTGTCGAGCAACATCTCTCATACGTGTACTCACCATCCCAACATGCAGGATTTCCTTGCGGGGCGCCACAGCAGTCTTCCTCGGTGAAGCCCAGAGTCCAACAGCTCGAAGCAGAAGCGGTGGGCTGAAGGCAGCACGTCTCCTTCTCCAGGCTTCTGGGGGAGTCAAAGCTATCCTACTGGGCTTATGCAGGGATCGAAACTGCTATAAAACATCTGGATAGAGCAGCAGAAGGCAAAGGACTGATTACTGAAAAGCTGTGTCTCGTAGGTGTAGATACCATCCCAGCATGCAGGATTCCCGAGAACGCCGGCAAAGGCCGTACGACAACAAAAGTCTTCTGTGAGCTCACCGTCCCAGCAGTCGAGCCCAAGGCAGCAGCCAAAGCCGAGTACCAGACCCAAAGTGGCTTGTGACTGAAGTGCCATTGCCAGTAATTCAGCTTGCCGCAACTGCTCTGATTTGTTTCCGGGAATGACTTGATGTGCATACTTACCAGGTCAAGCACCTGCAAACTTCGCGAAAAAAACAGACATGTTAGACATCCCACAAAGCTCTGTGCAGGCTACAATCCCTGGGGTCATGGAGACAGAACATGTGACAGGGCCAATTCTAAACTCCGATTCCCATAGGGTGGTGGCAATGAGCAAAGTTTCGTGAAAGTACAGATACCCTGAAGGGAATCCTGCTTCGTGTTTGCTCAAGAGCGCGGAGAAGTCGGAGAATTACAATTTGACGGAAAGCCGGCGGTTTCCGTCCCCTTTGTTTACTGCTGGTCTTCTATACAGGCCTAAACAATTATTTTTTAGGTCTTCGACGCTACTGTGTTGGTTGTTTATCAAAGAACCCTCAGCAATAACGTTACTGGCTCTCCAGACGCTTGTACAACCCAAGACGGTGCAGCGCAGCTGGAATACCACGAGCTCTGATTTCGGAACGATTCGGTTGTGGTGGGATTCATTACAGGTTTTCAACTTAAAAGTTGGGTTGCCAGGTTAAGGATTCAGCAGCTTCAGGGTTGAACGGCAGAAAATCGAAAAACGCTTGAAGAAGGCCGGAAAAGGTGCCAGATCGAGAATTTCGACACCCGAAAGTCTCATTCCTCAATCCTTTTACACCCCACCACCCATCCTAAACTACTTCTACATTGCATTGGGGACAACGGAAACGAAGCAGGTGAAGAATCACAAAATCCAGAAAGCCTGGATCCCAAGCCCTACTTCCAAAATCCTGAACTCGAGACACATGCGACGGCGGTGCCTGCCGTCCGGAACTTCGGCGTAGTTGCAACACACGTTGCTGTATGTGGCAAGCTGGAGCTCGTCGTGAACAAGTACAAACCCCACTTGACCAAAATGAACAAGGCGTAGTTCATGAATGTTGTGATGGCAGGTGACTCAGAAGGCCGCAAATCTAGCAATGTTCTGCGTCTACCACTGTGTTATGAGCTGGATCGTTGATGCGCAGCTCTGTCGATTGAGCAACGGCTAGTGTTTCCTCGCCTGGACTCACAAATCAAGCCACCCATCACCGCAAAGGCGTGTGAACGCCTGGCGTCCTCAAAACGACTGCGTGTTCCTCAAGAGCTCGCGAGTCTGACTATGGTGCGAGGCTTGCAAGGTCTTAACCTTGGCTGTGAACGTGGCAAATGCCACTTTGGATTTGATTGATGTGAACTTGGAAATTTGAAGAATAGACACTCACCGGCTTCTACCATGTTGTGGCCCATCGACTTGTTGAACTGTTGGACACGACTCGGTGCCGAAGTATCTTCCTTCATGGCGGACACGCTCACTGTTCTTCTGCATGGCCGGTTTCGATTCTCGCGGAAGCAGTTTGCATTCAGAAAGCCGGTTCCTCCGTAATCACGCCGTGATCGCGCTTCTTCAAACCGCCCTAAACGAGCAAGCGTGCTCTGGCGGCCTCGAAACTGGTGGCGATGGCCCGGGCTCACACATTCGAACGCACTTGCCAGAATACCCGCCGGCTGCAGCTGGGGCTGCGATGTAAAAGCAAGACCAGACTGGTTAGCAAAAGGGAATGTACAGACGTCCGCGATGATGCAGCGGGTGCGTAATCATTTCCAGACAAACTTCTGCTGGGCCGGCGGCAGGGTTGGAGGTTGGGTTAACCCCAACTTGTAACCCCAGGGCCAGGCCGGGTTGACCAGAACTCCAACCCCGGGTTAAGGTTCGGATTCACCCCATTATCCTTTATGTAAAAAAAAGTATAAACAGGAAAACTGCACATAAATGATAATCCAGTCCAATATCAATATACATTCAAACAATAAAGAGAAGAAGCAGCGCTCTTTCTTTTACATGGTGGGAAGCGCGGAAGAGTCCAGTGCCGTGGCCCCAGTAGAGGAGGCACAGAACTCGGAGAGCACACGGCTCACAGAAGAGTGATGCCTGAGGAAATCAGGCAGCAGGTAGGAGCCTCTCGAAGGCGCGTCTGCAGGGTTGCTCGCACTGCACACTCTTTCAAACCAAACGTTCAAGCTGCGATCCTCCTCCAGATCGAAAAGACGGTTTGGAGCACACTGAACAAAAGGACAATCGGAACTTCCGCCTTCATTGTCCGTGAAAAGAACAATGTCGCACTGCCTTAAAGTGGACAGCAAGAGCTCGCAACCAAGAACAGCCGCCAAGGCTTCAAGCTCGTAGATGAGGGTTTTCTTTCCTTCTGGATTGATGCCTTGAAGAACAACCTGGGAAACATGCTCGCCGAACCAGCCTATGCACAGGCCAGTAAAGTCGTAAGCGATGCCACCTAAACCGCCGCCTGATGATGATGCATCGTAAGAGGCATCACTGTACATGCGGTACACGGGCCTGAAGTCAGCATGCGCCACACGGGGCTTGCCAAGGACGACTCGCTCACGAAGGAAAGTCAAGCTCTCCTTGAGCTGGGCACCAAGCTTAACACAGCTCTGACAAAGACAATACTTGAGAGCACACGCAAATGGCAGGAAGCAGCTCTCCCATAGAACTGGCTGTATGCGAAGAGTAGCCGACCCCTCAGGGACATCAACTAGGTGTACTCGCTTGTGAGCTTCAGTGTTGTGAACAGTGACAAGACCAGCGTGAGAATCTGCTAAAGAAATCTGGACACCCAAAACTTTAGGGAAGGTGTTAAACCCACATTCCTTTTCAGCTGAAATCACCCACCCCACAATCGAAAAGAAAGATGACTGAACCAAGTCCATGTGTGCGGCAACACAAAGTCATCGAAGTAGCGAGTCCAACGGAGAACCAAAGCTTTGGTTCCTATGTACCATAAGCTGTATGCTGCCCGGTAAAAGCCCTGAACTGCGGGCCTAGAGGACTAAGGACCGATACAGTTCGACCTTTTCGGTTTCGGGATTCAGGACCGCAATGTAAGAGTCGCGAAGAGCGGCTTCGCTCAAGGGTAGCTGCTTGTAAACTTTCCTCAAGTCGACGGTGCGAATCACTAACTTTCCAGCTTTGCCCTCTTCGCGAGCACTATGTCCACGCCGTTGAGACATATCGTCTCAGCCGAACTGTTTGTCAAGTTCGCCATCGACTCCGTGAAGTCGTCTATGGGCCTGATCTTACGCACGGGCCCCAACTTGGCATCAGTGCTCGATTGAGAAACCCCTAACCTTCCGGCCAAGAAGCGCAGCTCGAGTCTTGGTGTAGACCCTTACTGCAGCCGGACTGTACATTAAGCAAAGGTATTCATGCCAGCACCTTTACCGCTGGGTGACCCATCTCTAGCGATCCCACCCTAAAAAGAAGCTACAGCAACGCTCCAAGAGAGACCCAGATTGCTCTAGGCATTGCAGCTATGTTGGCCTTGGCGGCAGAGGAACCCACGGTCTGATCCGCAGTGAGCTTGGCTTGTACGAACTTGGACCGTTAGACCGGCAACGCATGATGCTTCAGGCCGCAAGGCAAGGTGTCCCTGGGAGCCCTCAACAACGCACGCTTGATCGATCCCCCTTCGCCGAAGGCAGACAGACACCACGCAGCTGAGAGGTTCACCCAACTCGCCAGACCAGCTCGAAAGAAGCATAAGCGAGATCTTTCCCCTGCTAATCAAATCGGAATGTCCTAGGCTCGTAAGAGCCAACAAGCCAACCCCGGTAAGCTCTTCCCAGACAACCGGTGCACGGCCTTGGAGATGTCCCGTCAGCACAATCGCTGCTTTAAGAGTGCCTTTGCGGATCATTGGCGTGGGTGCAGAGAAAGTTTGTCGAAAAGAAAACAGTGTTTTCTCTGCGTGCTGTGAACACCAGACAACCTTTGCCGTTTGCCGTGCAGCTTTGGAATGGTGCGGCGGTACTTTGCAACGGTACTTTGCAACGAGGACTCAGCGATAGTATCCCTCTTCTCGACTGAAAGCCAGTGTGTATGGATGCTGTGATGCATTATTCAATAGACCAGGCTCTGCAGTCGCTCCACCACCATTTGCATAGAGGCGAGACCCTCCTGCAGGCGCGAGTTGATCCTCCACGCAGAAGCGACAGATAACCCTCGGAAGGATCCTCAGTCTGTCCGAGCTTGATGACGTGTCCTGGGAGGGACGGTGCCACGAGGCTGAAACGGCAAGTCAGTCAGGGCTGTACTGTGACAGCCAAAAAGGGGGCAGCCTTAGCTTCCTTGTTTCAAGGAGCTCTTCAGGTTAGGTCCTACTCTCAAGGACCCCCGACCTCCCAGTCCTTGCTGGTGAGGTTTGCGGAGGAAAACTACTTCAGGTCCTATAAGCTCTAGGTCCTCCCTCCCAACCATTGCCGGTGAGGTTGAAGCAGCTCAGTTTTCCTTCCTGTAGGCTCTTTCCCTCCCGATAACCGGAGAGGTTTTAGGAAGCCAGCCGCTGCCCAGGGAGTGCCTCCTCCCTATTGGCCCCCAGGGACTGGCGGGCTCTTTAGGCAAAGGAGTTGCCAATCCTTGCTTGAAAGCGCCGATGCCTTGGAGGTGCAGATGCATGTTTCGCCATTCGGTGAGGTAACAGCACCCTTTGCTGGTGGAGTGAAGCCACCACCCATTGACCTGAGTCAGTGGTTTGGAGCTTCTCCACCAGCCCTTTGGCCAGCACCACATGGTCCTGATGGTATGCCTCCACCAGGCGGCGGAGCCAATAGGTGGTATCTGGGTCCACCTTTTCAATCCAGTTCGACCAGGACTTTACATGGCGGCGGGGAGGGAATGCGACCGCCTTCTCTTCTTGACGCCAGTCGGCCCCATCCAGTACCACCAATTCCTCAATGCATCCGTCAGCGGAAAAAGGCCTCACTCCCCAATTGTGTCTGTTGAGGTCCCTCGTAAAAACTCCCGCCCCAGAAAAGGCCAAAATTACACAGGCCATGTGAAGGATTCGGCTAGAGGAGGGCTCCGCCGGCATGGGATGGAGTTTCTCCATCTCCAGCAATTGGGCGCGGAGGCCCCCCCATTGACGGATGGTCAACCATGCCCAGCCCTCTTGTTGGGTTGACCTTCCGGTCACCATAACCGGCCAGCGAGGGACTTTGGCCGAAAGGCTGTCTGAACCAGACCCCCGATGACCGGTGGGTCTGCTTCAGGGTGGGTCGTACCCCCCGTCTCCGCTGATGCCCGAGTCGGCGTTACGCTTGGGGCTGCTTGCCGAGCTGGAAGAGCTCTCTGCCTTTACCCCTGTGGGCCTGACCCCCTTGAGAGGCAGGGTCGCGGCTCCCCTGGCAGGGCCGGTGCGACAGAGCTGGAGCCGGCCTTCTCCTCTGTTCTCGGTTCTGGGCCACCCGAAATTCTGCTTCGCCCTTCACTCGAGGTTTGCTCCGAGCTGTCCGCTTCGTGGCTTGGAAGGGGCCGCCTGAGCCTGCCGCTCCACCCCCCGGTTTACCGGTGGGGATCCAACTCCCCGGTTTAACGGTGGGGATGGTGTTCTTGATCGTCGCGTATGGTCAGCATGGCTGGTGGAACATCCTCAGCCGTTGCTTGTGCCGCCGCCCGCTGCCATCCCGTGCTCCTGCCAAGGCAGGTGCGACAGAGCTGGCGCCAGCCTTTTCCTCCGCCGATCCTTGCTTATGCCAAGTGCTGCTGCCAAGCTTGTCAGCACATGCCTCGCGCTGTGCCCTGACCAGTAATTTGCCATCTGACCTGGCAACAAGAGCTCTCTCGAAACTTTCCAGATCCCCTGCTGCCTGACAGGAGTGGGGACATGCTGAAGGAAACGTCTGATCTGCAATGCCAGCCCTTCTGCCTCCATGTATTCCTTTGAAGCCCCGTCCCAGTCTTTCGTGAATGCAGGACAGAGAAAATCACGAGGCCACGCGAGCAGTTCTGCAGAGAGAAGCTTGTGCCCTTCCATAATCCAGTCAAACCCACTCAAGCAAGCAGCGCGAGAGATAAATCCATGAAGTTCCCCAACCTTGCGGCCCGGTCCACTCGTTTTAGTCTTATTCAAAACGAATCGCAGACCCACCTGGCTGAGCTTCACAGACGCAGGACTGATGTTTTGCACGTCATCAGCTCTCAGGCTAGCCCAGCACATCAACAGCAAGATGAAAGCCATGTATCGCAATCCCACCTCGTAGCTGGGCCGGCAAACCACCAGCTCACAAGCTAGCAGCACCACCACGGGCAACATTGGCGCTGGTTTGGCCGGTGGTGCACCAGTCTCAAGCTCGGCACTCCATGACCGAATCGTTTCAAGCAAGAGCTGGTCCTCACACAGCCGCCGCTCAGACGGAACCATTCCCACAACTTCAAGAAGAGTGATGCTCGCCAATATTGCCCGCGGCACTGTCTTCCCCATCGCCTTCACAGCATGTCGCTCCTCAAGATATTTCAGGATTTGTCCCACATCTGCCGGCCACGGGGTCCCAGCAGTCACCATTAGCCACTCTCTTACTGGCATCCAAGAACGCGCCCGATTCCGAAGTGTTTTGCCTCGCCGATTTCCAAAGATCCTCAACCACGTCGCCTTGCTGTCGCCCAGTGCTTCCAGGCGCTCTGAGCAAGGCAACTCTGCTTCCTTGATATACACTACGAGCTGCATCGCCCATCTTTCCCGGATCTTCGTTTCCATCTCTTCCCGGCTCCCACTTGCCTTTGATGTTCTCACAGCCCTCTTCAATTGCGACAATGCAACAGCTGGAGTCATCTGCACCTCGTCTTCAAACACCGCTGTGATGTCCCTCATCTTCCTTGGAACCTTCACCGGAAGCTCGCGGATGTGCTCCTGCAAAATGCGAACACTTGATGGCCCACGATGCAACCGCTTTTCCTTCCAGTTCCACAAGCTGCTTGCCAACTTGTTGATTTCTTCAGCTGGCTTCTTATCCCCAAGGAGCTCTTCCACTGTATTTGCTGCTTCACCCTCATCATCGAAAGCCCCATCAAAATGCACAATGCTCGAATAACTCTCACGGATAGCAGCAATCAATGCAGGATCAAGACCATGCAGCGCCGACCAATCGGCATGTCTCTTCATGCCGACTGCTGCTGAGCTCGCTGCCCATGCCTATCGAGCCGCAGGTCTACCCGCCCCTCACACACAAAATTTGTCCTCGTGCCAAAGTGGCAACGACATTCGCACAGTTGATCTGAGCTCAAGCAAAACGCACTGAGTGCAAACAAGCAAGAGGAACTCATGGCATTGCAATCTACGAAATTACCAAAGTACTTTCCAAGCGGCGCGAAGCCTGACGCAAAGTTTTTCACTTTTCCCCCGGCCCACCCTCCCGGCTCAAACCACGAGACAATCCTTTTGGGGAACCCAAACGGTGTGTCGCTCTGCTCTGGCAGTGCCTCCTTATCGGGACCTGCGTTCTCCGGCCCATTGTCAAGGTTTTGTTCCCCGCCGGCTGCCGGTGGGGTTTTCAAAACCTTGGTGCACTTTTTCTTTTGGAAAGATGACCGGCTGGTTGAAGGGCTGGCCGACTCCGTGGATTTTGCCGTGCTGGGCTTTTTGAGAAAAGGACCTGAGGTCCTTGGTCAAAGGGCTTGCATTCGCCTTCCCAGAAAACGGGAGACCGACTCAGCTAGAGCATCGGACTGCTGGAGGGCCGCCTCACGGCCTTTCTTCAGCAGTTTGTTGGCCCTGGCTCCAACAAGGCGGTCAACTTCATCATTGATGACTCTTCGCCACTCTTGTCCCGGCCCAACTTGGTCCTGAAATTGCTCGGCAGTCAGATGGGATGGGACCCAGTGCAACTTAAGCTGCTCTGTGGGAGCCGTGCCAAAAATATCGAGATTTCGACCCTTTACATGGCATCCTTTGCGACTCCGCGCGACCGCCCCTTTGCAGTCACTGGTGACATCGGCCCCTGCCGAAAGATGCTGCGCAGCAAAGTGAATGGCTCTGGCCTCCCCCCGATAGACACTCTGCTCACAGTCCGAGTCCGGTGGCCGAGCCAACGCAGTGAGGCTTGCCGTCCTGCCATGTATACAGGGTAACACCCCACACTACTGTGCGCAGCCTGGGGTCTTTGGAGGCTCCGCCAGTCGTCGGTTGCCGCGAAAGCCCCGGGTGGGACGGACCCCCCATCAAGAAGGACTCCCTGACACTCAATGGCCTCATCCTGCACATGAGTACATTCTGGCCAAGAGGGATCCCTCGGGAGGAGGCCAAAATCCCACAAGCAGGGCGGGTAAGGGGTCCTCTCGGGTGGGCCACTATTCCGGCTCCGTGGTCCTTCCACCATTGGCAGTCCCATAAGACACGCCGTTTGGTGGCTGGGGTGCCACAACGTTGGCATGTGGCACGTGGTGACGCTCTGACCGCACCTTGCCAGATGGCTTTTAGGGCCACCCCCATCGCGCCGTCCGCCTTTTTCAGGATCTTGTTGGGGACCGTCCAGTCAGGTCCCGTTTGGAGGCCTTGGCCCCCATCGAGAGCTGCAAGAGCTGCATGTCTTTTGGCTGCGACCCATCTTTTGGCAAGGAAGAGGACCTCATGGAAATCCGCAGCTCGGAGGATGTCATAGATTCTGGCAGCAATTTTCCACTTGTGGACACTCAAAGGCTCCCAACCCATTTCCTCCAGGTAACACCAACAAGCACCTAGCGGTCCAGCCGCCCTTTTCCAGGGGTGCTCTGCTTCCTTGAGCCAGATCTCAAGGCGCTGCCATCCTTGCTGAACCCGGGAGAAGTCTCTTTCCGGCCATTGCAGCAGGAGCCTGCGCATTGCTTTGAAATGCTGGGCCAGGATAGTGTACCACGGGTCCTCAACACGGTTGTGGCATTAACACTGGCCTGATTCGGCCTGCCCAAAACCTGAGCCAGCAATCCTCGAAACCACTTGCGCCTTTTGGGAGCCACCCCAACTCCTTCATGGCCGTACAAGGCCGCAGACAAGATGGCACCTTTGTACAGTCTGACTTTGATGCCAACCTTCCCAATCTTGAGTTTCTCCATCTGGGCTGCCCTGCGGGCCCCTTTTTGGTGTCTGGCCCTTGCTGTTGTGATGCGTCGGCGAGCTCCCGCCGCCGAATCAAGGCCGAGGTCCTTGCCCACCCCCACTACTTGGGGGCCATTGGGGCCAACCAGGCCAGTAACAGCCTTGCCAGCCGCGCGGCTGGAGCAGACGAAGACTGTCTTTTTCGTCGAAACCTGCAGACTCTGTGCTTCCAGGTCCGCCTTTAGCTCCTTGTAGCAAGCATAAGCCGCCTTCGCTGCTCTTTCAATGCTGTCGTCGACGGTGTCCACCGAACAGTCGTCGATCCACAGATTCCACAGATCAACGTGATCCGTGGTGTGTCGCTTGTAGGCCTTGGCGACCGGTTCATGTAAAATGACCCGCGATAAAGCCGGAGCGAGTGGGCAGCCTGCAATGAGCCCTCTTTTGCCGCAGATCGGCCTTGAAAGGGCGCCCTGGGACTCTATGTATCTGGGGCCTTCATAGCAGCTCAGGGCCCTTTCCAGTAGCATGTCCGGGAAGTGGTGAGCCACCCCTTTGTTTAGCAGCACCTGATGAGGTACTGTCTCGTAGAAGGACGTCAAGTCCAATAGTAAAGTGATGGTGGTTTTTTCCCGCTCGTTTGTTGAGTTCAGCTCTGAGAATGCGCCTGAGCGCCGTGTCCAGGGAGCTATTGCCAACTTTGGCCTGGTTCCACGGCGACGGCTGGTCATAGGCCGTCTCCCAGGCCCTAATCAGCTCCCATCTTAGCTTGCAATACACCCGATGCAGAACATGTGTCAGGCCAATAGGTCGTTCAGCATCCTGGCTCTTGGCCAGCATGGCATACTGAGTAGTGTCCACACGCTGGGGAAAGCAAGCTGTCAGTTCCCAATTTCGGAGGTGCTCGGCCAGCTCGGCCAAAGCCTCCCCCCGGAGTGCTCTCAGCATTTCGTAGCTCCAGCCATCAGGTCCCGGAGCCTTGCTGGGGAGCTTGGCAAATGCCGCCAACAAAGTGTCTGGCTCAATGGTCTCCAGGGCTTGGGCTTGGATCCGTGCCTTGCGCTGAAGCTCAACACGGGCCGAAGTACCTTGGGTGGGCTTCGGACCCCCCGGGTCCCACATTTCAGCCCAGGTTGCCCTCCTCGCATGCGGTCGCACCTCAACTGCTAGGTCCAAATAGGGCCTGGAAGTTTGAACCTCATGTTTTTTGAGGCTACGGAAAAGAGGGCGGAGCCCTCCGGAGGAGGCTCCTTCCAACCATTTCTGGTACTGCGCGGCACCAAAGCTGTGGTGCAGCTGTAAATGGTGTTTGCGTTGAGTCTCAATGATGTTGCTGACTGCCTGGCTGCGCTGACCGGGTCTGGCACAGTTTTCTGCCAGCGCCGCAACTGCTTGATCAAGAGTGGGCTCTTCCAACTCCCCCCAGTTGTCAGGCACCATGCTCAGATGCCTTTGTAACACTCTCTGGGCCTGCTGACTCAGCCCATGCTTGACCCCCTTCTTGTGGAGGATCGCGAGTCGCCCCCAAAACTTGGCGGGCCCCCCCGTCCGGGTCCAAGCGTAACCGGTTGGCTTGGGCTGGAGAAGAGGCCTAATCTTCACTTCGACGTTGAAGCCTCTGCCACCCCGGTCTTTCGGATGGAGGCTGGCTTCAACCCTGGCAGTGAAGTCAGCAAACGCCGTTGTGGCCTCATCTTCGCGACTAGGTTCCAGGAGCAGCTTAGGGATTTGATGCCCTTTTTTGGTGTCGAAGGTCTCCGGGTTAGGATCCACCACCCTCTTAAAAGGCGTGGTTTGCATCACCTGAGCCCGGAAATCCCCAACTTTTAGAGCCACTCGGAGTGCACAATGGCACATCCCAATCTTCCTGGACCGTGACACTTCCGTGCAGCGTTCGGCTCACAATCCCATAGTCGATTTCGCTTCCATGGAGAGTAGTGGGATTCCCCACCGAAACAACCTCACCTTTCACTTCAGTGGGAATGGATGTGTTTTCCATTTCCATCACTGATAGGTTAAAGTCGCCAAACAGGAGCCACTGGACCGTAAGGCCCCGAAGGAAAGCCATGAGGTCCCCATCAGGGTGGCCCCATGGAGGCCCACGCCTGTCTCCATGTAAACAGTCACCATGACAATGTCCCTGCTGCCCACGCGGCCCACAATGGCCAGGTATCCTTTCCCTTCGACTCCAAACGATCGCAACACCCGAAAGTTGCGGTCAGTCCGGGCCGCCACCAGAAGGCCCCCCATATTGTTGCCCCCCTGTGTCAGGTGGGCCGGGAGGGTCCAGCCGACGTAACCAGCCTGATCCAGTTCATGCTTCATGACAGCTTGCTGCTTTTCAACAACATGGGTCTCCTGCAGCATAATCACATCCGGCTGGCTGTTGAGCATCCACGTGCATACCTCCCGTCTCCAACTGGTGACATTTGCCACCAGTATGTTGAGCTCGAAGGCTGGCCGCACCCCTTGCGGTTGTTGTGCCGCGTCCTGAATCGCGGCCAAACAAGCCTCAGGATCACTGCGGCGGATCGACAACTGTTCAATCGCCTGCTCCGCCGCCCACGCTAGAAGAGAATTTGGAGGGGCTTCCAACTTGTCTACCACCTCCACAAAACAGGTTTCATGCTGAGCCATGCCATCCACACACGCCTTCCTCAGAATTGAGACGAACTCTTGAACAGGTTCTTCCTGCAGCGCCTTAAGTCTGTTGTGCAGGGGCACCGGCTGATAGGACCTGAAATAGTTTTCCTCCGCAAACCTCACCAGCAAGGACTGGGAGGTCGGGGGTCGTAGAGATAGGACCAGCCAAGGGCTTCTTAACACAAGGAAGCTGCCTCCTTTTGGCATCAGAGTACAGCCCTGGACTGACTTGCCGTTTCGGCGGCCGCGACTCAGAGCTCGAGATTGAATCAATCCCAGGCTTGGAAGTCTCCTTTGTGCTTTTCCCCCACCGGTTCGCTTCCGGGCCTTAGAAGGCGTGGAAGCTACTGCCAGAGGAGCCCAACAGGAAATGAAGAAAGGTTCAGGCCTTCTGCGGTGGCTGAGCCTTCAGCGGAAGAGCCTTCTGGCAATGATCAAAGCGCATGAAGAGGCACTGCCGGAGGGGATTGGATCCCTGGTGCAGACCAAAGTACAAGAGCCGCCACGGTCGGCTGAGTCGAGATCAAGGCCACAATGACCTGAATGGGGCCTCTGGCCGCCTAAGAGATCTACAAGAAGATTCGTCTCCAAGGGCGTATTGATGAAGTCAAGGCGGTTCTTACCGGGCTCTACGGTGAAATAAAGGATTTGCTCCTGGAGTTCAAAGACGCTGGCCCAACATGGATGCCTTGGCATAGGACTTCAAGGCCAAGGTGCTGCAGACTCCCACCTCCTGGAGGCTGAGGAGTTGACTGCGCAAAGGCCCTGGCCGATATTGGGGTGACTTGGACACTGTGGCGGGGATGGAAGTCGAGGATCTGGAAGGGCGGCTATCGTGAAGCAACTTGAGCTCAAGCGAAAGCGTATCCAGCAGCCAAGTGAGCAAGAGAAGGGGCAAGACCCGGATGCTTCCAATCGCAGCCGCTCGCCCAAGCCCAGGGCCAGGGCTCGGGCCGCTGGCCCAGTGTTGGGTTACTGGCTCTCGGAGGAGCCCGACCCCAGGCCGGAGAAAGATTGTGCCAATTGTGCCTTTCAAGGTGTGGGCAAGAACAGAGGCCACAGCCCATTTTGCTCACAGTGGTGACCAAAAAAAAGGTAGGTTACCTGCCTGCACTAGGCGTTTTCAGAGGTGAGTTTTGACAGAATCCTCACCGGAATGGCGGGAGGTAGTTTCGGGACCGAAGTCCCGCAATTTTGCACATTCTGCTCAGCCGGTGCCCCTGCACAACAGAGTTGAGGCACTACAGGAAGTTCAGAAGTTTGTCTCAATTCTGAGGAAGGCGTATTTGGATGGCGTGGCGCGGCAAGAAACCAGTTTTGTGGAGGTGGTGGATAAGTTGGAAGCCCCTCCAAATGTCGGTCAGCCGCAGCGATCCTGAGGCTTGTTTGGCCGGGTTTGAGGACGCGGAACAACCACAAGGGGCAGCCAGACCACGAGCTCAACATGCGGTGGCAAATGTTTCCAGTTGGAGAAAGGAGGTATGCACCTGAATGCTAAACAGCCAGCCGGATGTGATTTTGCTACAGGAGACCCATGTGGCTGAAAAGCAACAGGGTGTCACGAAGCATGAGCTGGATCGGGCTGGGTACGTCGGCTGGACCCTCCCTGCCCACCCGACACAGGGTTTGCGGTCGAAGGCAAAGGTTACCCAGCAATTGTGAGCCGTGCTGGTGGCAGGGACATTGTCACGGTGACTGTCTACATGGAGACAGGAGCGGGCCTCCATGGGGGGGTCAACTGATGGGGACCTTATGGCCTTCCTTCGGGGCCTTACGGTCCCGTGGCTCCTGTTTGGTGACTTTAACCTCTCAGTGGTGGAGATGGAGAACACATCCATCCCCACTGAAGTGAAAGGTGAGGTTGTCTCGGTGGGGAATCCCACCTCTCCATGGAAGCGCGATAGACTATGGGATTGTGAGCCCTTCGCTGCACGGCAGTGTCACGGTTCACGGTCCAGGAAGACTGGGAAGTGCCCTTCCGGCCACACTGTGCACTCAGAGTGGCTCTCAAAGTCGGGGATTTCAGAGCTCACGTGCTGCAAACCACGCCTTTTCAGAGGGTGGTGGATCCCAACCCAGAGATCTTCGACACCACTAGAGGGCATCAAGTCGAACCTAGTCGCGAGGATGAGGCCACAACAGCGTTTGCTGATTTCACCGCCAGGGTTGAAGCCAGTCTCCACCCGAAAGACCGGGGTGGTAGAGGCCTCAACGTTGAAGTGAAGCTTGGGCCTCTTCTTCAGCCCAAACCAACCGGCTACGTTTGGACAGGGGGACCCGCCAAGTTTTGGGGGCGACTCGCGATCTTTGACAAGAAGGGGGTCAACATGGGCTGAGCCTGCAGGCCCGTGCTGCAACGGCATCTGAGCATGGTGCCGAACAATTGGGGAGAGGTGGAAGAGGCACCTAGAACAGGCTGTTGCGGAGCTGGCGGCACATTGTGCCCAGCCCGGTCGGCGCAGCCAGGCAGTCTGCAACATCATCGAGGCTCAGCGCAAGCACCACTTAAAGCTGCACCACAGCTTTGGTGCTGCACAGTACCAGAAGTGGTTGGAAGGAGCCTCCTCGGAGGGCTTCGCCCCACAGCCTCAAAAAACATGAGGTTCAAACTTCCAGGCTTCATTTGGACCTTGCCGTTGAGGTGCGGCCGCATGCGAGGAGGGCGACCTAGGCTGAAATGTGGGACCCGGGCTGTGCGAAGCCCACCCAAGGCCTCCGGCCGGGCGAGCTTCAGCAAAAGGCACGTAGCCAGGCCCAAGCTTTGGAGGCCAATGCGCCAGGAGCCCTGTTGGAAGCCTTTGCCAACTACCCAGCAAGGCTTCGGGCGATGGCTGGAGCTACGAAATGCTGAGAGCACTCTGGGGGGATGCTCTGGCCGGCTGCTCCTGGGAGCTGGCAGCATGCTTCCTCCAGCATGTTGACATCACTTAGTATGCCATGCTGGCCAAGAGCCAGGACGCTGAGAGAGTTTTGGTCTAACGCATGTCCTGCATCGGGTGTATTGAAAGCTACGCTGGGACCTGATCAGGGCCTGGGAGACGGCCTACGACCAGGTCGCCGGAACCAGGCCAAAGTATCACTTTACTACTGGACTTAACGTGCTCTACGAAACAGTACCTCACCAGGTGCTGTAGACAAAGGGGGGCTCACTACTGTTCAGAGATGCTACTGGAAGAGGGCGCCCTTTCAAGGCCGATTTGCGGCAAAAGAGGGCTCATTGCCGGATGCCCTCTCGCTCCGGCTCTATTGCGGGTCATTTTGCATGAACCGGTCGCCAAGGCCTACAAGCGACGCACCACGGATCACGTTGATCTGTGGATCGACGACTGCTTCGGTGGATACAGTCGACGACAGCGTTGAAAGAGCCGCGAAGGCGGCTTTTGCTTGCTACAGGGAGCTGAAGGCGGACCTGGAAGACAGAGTTTGCAGGTTTCGACCAAAAGACCAAAAAGACAGTCCTCGTCTGCTCCAGCCAGGCGGCTGGCAAGGCTGTCACTGGCTTGGTCGGTCCAAATGGCTTCCAGGTCGTGGGGGTCGGCAGGGACCTCTGATTCGGCGGCAGGAGCTCGCGGACGAATCACAACAGCCAAGGCCAGACACCAAAAAGGGGCCCGCAGGGCAGCCCATGGAGAAACTCAAGATTGGGAAGGTTGGCATCAAGGTCAGGTTGTACAAAGGTGCCATCTTATCCTCGGCATATGGCCACGAAGGCGTTGGGGTGGCTCTCAAAAGGCCAAGTGGTTTCGAGGATTGCTCGCTCAGGTTTTCGGCAGGCCGAATCAGGCCAGTGTTAATGCTACCCTGACTTCATGGCAACCGTGTGGAGGACCCGTGGTACACTATCCGGGAAAAGGGCGGCTGGACCGCTAGGTGCTTGCTGGTGCACCTGGAGGAAATGGGTTGGGAGCCTTTGAGTGTCCACAAGTGGAAAATTGCTGCCAGAACCTGTGACATCCTCCCAGCTGAGGAATTCCATGAGGTCCTTTTCCTTGCCAAAAGATGGGTTGCCCAAACGACACGCCGCTCTTGCAGTCCTAGATGGGGGCCAGCGCCTCCAGTTCCCCAACAGGATCCTGAAAAAGACGGACCGCAAGACCGGGTGGCCCTTAAAGCCATCTGGCAAGGTTCGGTCAGAGCTTCACCACTTGCCACATGCCAACGTTGCGGGGTTCCGGCCACCAAAAGACATGTCTTATGGGACTGCCAGTGGTGGAAAGCATGGGGAGCCTGAGCCTGAATGGTGGCCTTCCCGAGAGGACCCGGCTTACCCGGCCTGTGGGATTTTGGCCCCTCCAAAAGAATCCCTCCTGGCCAGAATGTGCTCATGTTCAGGATGAGGCCATTGAGCGTCAGGGAGTCCTTGAGGATGGGGGCGGAGCCTCCAATGACCCCAGGATACGCGAGGTGGTGGGGTGTCACCCTGTATACGTGGCAGGATGGCAAGCCCCACTGCATTGCATCGGATTGCTCAAAAATGAGCCGGGGGGAGGCCAGAGCCATCCACTTTGCTGCGCAGCATCTCCCGGCCGGGGCCGATGTCACCAGTGACTGCAAAGGGGCGGTGGCGCGGAGATGCAAGGGAAGCCATGCTAAGGGCCGAAATCTCGACATTTTTGGCACGGCTCCCACAGAGCAGCTTGATCTGCATTGGGTCCCATCCCATCTGACTGCCGAACAGTTTCAGGAACAAGTTGGGCCGGGACAAGATTGGAGACGAGTCATCAATGATGAAGTTGACGAGCATAGGCTTTTGGTGGAGTGTTCCGGAACCCAGGGTTCAAACTCCCGCGGGGCCCGGGGGGGGGGGGGGGGGGGGCAGAACATATAACTCCGGAACTCAGAGTTGAACCCCTGGGTTCGAACTTCTCGAACCCAGGTTGAACCTGGAGTTTGAAACTCTATGTTCAAATCCTGGGTTCGGAAACTCCATGTTCGAACCCGGGGTTCGGGAACGAACTCCGGCGGGTGGGTGGGCATCAAAGACAGCAGTTGCTGCAAGCACAAACAAAAAAAGAAGAAGCCACACGAAATCGTTCGGGGGTTTTTGCGAAGAAAATACAATAGAACAAGAAGCAATGATACAAGAGTTCGAACTCTGGGTTCGGAAACTCCATGTTCGAACTCCGGGGTCGGAAAACTCTATGTTCGAAACCTGGGTTTCAACTCACGTTCGAACTCTGGTTCGGGAACTGTGTTCCAACCCTGGGTTGAAACTTAGTTAAACTGTAAAACCCTGAGCGGTCACGCTTTTACTCTTGAACCAAAGGCGCTGCATCGGTCACATAGTATACAGCTATACAATACTATACCGTAGCCTGGGCTCACCAAAGGTGTGGGGCGTTCCTATGTACAGAATTCAACACCCTGCCTCGAAGTCCTTGTGCTGTACTTCGATCGGTCAGCGGTCGGGCATACCTCCGCCCGTGACTGCATCGGCTTAGCCATTGCAAGTCCTTGGGTTAAACACTCCGTGCAACCCACCTTTTGACCGTCCCCCAATTAAGGAGGTGTGTCAGACCGTCCTTGTCTTGACTCGTACAGTAACAAGTACTTCGTCCTAGTGAAACATTCCACACAAACTTCCTGCGTTAGCGCTCTTCCTTCTTTTGCGCTTTCGCTGCTGTGCGTTCCAAGGTGAAACTTTTTCAGTCTTGCCTACACTCACTTCTCTGCCTCATACTCGTACATGATGTAGGACTTACTGACTTCCGAACAACGTTCTCTGCTCCGTGCTGTCCGGTGTACCTGGATCTACATCCATTGGCTTCGGACTCCCAAACAGGTCCATCGGGATATCCGATCCTTGTGCGCGTTCTCCTGACGCGTCATACGTCTCATTGCATTGTTCGCAATACTTCTCATACGACTCCTGTGCTTCTGGGGATAGCATCTTGTTCCCCATCTCTTCCATGGTAATCATGCTTCCGCGGTACTCGATCATCTCCGGCTCCTTCTTCTTCTCCGGTTCTTCCTGGGTTTCCGGTGAAACGATTCTTCCCAGGGCTTCCATTCCACGAACGAAGTTCTCATCGCTTATCTCCACATCCTGCTTGTTTCTTCCAGATGTGACTCTTCCACCACGTCGGTAGTCTTCCTCACTTATGATGGGCATACGCACACCATCTGTGTGTACGATTGATGGTGTTCCCATCGCTGCTCTTCCACGTCTCTTCAAAGATCCTTTTCCATTGCCACTCTTTTGTCCAGCATTCCATGCATGCTTCACTTCATCCGTTACACGGGTCTCTTCCTTTTCCGTGGCATCACCCGTTCCTTCCGCTACTCCTCTGTCATAACTTTTCCTCCATTGTTCCATCGCATATGTCTTGATGCATTCCGTGCAAGAACATTTCTGGTGGTTTACCTTCTCCCTTGTACACTTTCGTACTCCGCACCAGTAGCACTTCTTTGTGCATCCGCCATTTGACTCTACTTAAAAGTCAAGCTCCATTACTTCCCAGTCGCTTTCGTCTGGGGTTGGCGGCTCTGTGCGCTCTCGACGTCTTCTCGAGCTTCCTTCTGGCTTTGTCTCTGGGAAACAAATCCAACATGCCCTAAAGCCATCTTGCTCTGCTTCTTGTACGTCCTTCCAGACCCACCGGCCTGGCTTCTTGTGTGACCCTTGGGCATGCCAGCAAGTAGCACGGTGATATACACGTGCACGGCTTCCCGTACTGATCTTCACGCGTCCAATACCTCGCAGGTTTTCCAAAATTCTTCCAAGCTTTGTCCATACCGAGATAACATACGGCACTGCGAGCAAAAATACGCATACCATCATTCCAACTTCAAACTTCGTGAAGTTTCCGTCCATGGCGCTCATACCTTTTTCCAAGGCTCCACAGGTCTCTACTTGGGCGTCAGATACTTCCTCAAATGAAATACCTGTATGGCTCTAATGAGACTCTTGATTTGTCCACTTCCGGCATACTCCTTCAGTTTCTTCTCTTGTTCATGCTTTTCATACTCTTTCTCTCCAGTATACTCCAAGTTTCCTTCTTCATCATACTCTACTTGAGACAAGTGACACAGTAGAAATGACCTTCGGGCATATGACAACTTCTTGGTGTTCAGATCCGCTACATTGAGCGCGGTTCGCACTGTACCAAGTTTTACAAGATTGTCTCGCACCCAATCTTGCAGTTGACACAGCCTAACGTCCACATGCTTCAGACGTCCAACTCCTCGTCGTTGACTCCACTGTCGTGCAGATGATGAATCGCACCGTATCTCCACGCGTACAGGCGCGTTTACTAGGAACTCAAATAGCCTTCCGACTAGGATTGCTTCTCCACAAGTTCCACTTAGTGCATACAACTCTGCTTCACAGCTTGATGATGATGTGGCCTTCTGAGTCCTAGAAAATGATAACACTTGTACTCCGTTCAGTACAATGATTCCTGATGATGTACTCTTCCTTCGGGCTCTATCCGGGGTCTTCAGGCTTGCCCAATCACTGTCCGAATACGCTTCCACAACATGTCCTGCGTCCTTGGCAATTTCTTCGTCTTCATGGCCATTCAACTTCGTGATCAACCGGCTTCCGATTTCGGTATACGGTAACAGAGTAGCCCTTGTGGCTGTTCCACTCAGATACAGAATCAAGTGCTTCAGACACTTTAGTGCCTGCACCGTCGGCTTCGACATACTTGATGCCAAACACTTTGAGGCATACTGAATGTCAATTCTGTCCTGTGCAAGGTACAAAATCGATCCGAGTCCAGATCTAAACCGTTTTGTCTCTTCAGCACTCAACTCCTTGGTCCGGTCTTCCTTCACCAGATCCACATGCTCTGGTGTGGCCTTACTCTTTAATTTTCCAAGGTCATACAACTCAATGAGCTTCCGAACATACTTCTCATTCGGTTGGACAACAATTCCTTCTCGGGTGAAGACATACTTCCTCTTGAGATATCGCATCTCTTCTCCACTTCCTACTCCATTCGATGGGTACGGTCCTTCTTTCTCCACCTTGAATACCTTCTCCAGTTCTTCTACCAACCAAATGGTTTCCTCTTTTTCTCCTGCTAGTAGCTCGTCGTCTACATGGATAGAGATACACAGCTTCCTTGTGGTGTGTCTAGCTAATGCGGGTGCATGTACTGAGAACACGAATCCCAGTTTCTCAAGTATACTCCGCAAATGTTCATACCACCGTGTTGCGGCGTTTCTTTGACCAGGTAAGCATCTCTTGAGCCTCCACACTATTCCTTCTTTCAGGTTCGCGGCTCGCTTCATCCAATCACTAATTGTGATTAGCACCTCTTCTTGCTGCGGGACCTGAAGGTACGCCTCCTTTATAAAGTACGACTACGACCCAGTTATACACCAGGTGTAACAACAAGACTAGGCGCGACGCGGCGTTGCTTGCCGTTGGGCTGAATGTCTCAGCTGTGCTGCTCGCACCTGCCCTGTACTCCCTGGCCACTATGCGGCACCTCCTTTTCCAACGTCCGTCACGATGCCTCCAGTCGTAGACTTCGCGTAAATCCATACGCTTTTCATCACCTGTTGCATTCGTCGCCTCCATGAATTCCTCGATTACTCCTAGCTTGCTAAGGCGATTCAATTCCTCCACGGCTGCTTCCTGATCCAAGGCATCCAGTTCCTCTGGACTTAGTTCGGGTGGTGTTTCTCCTTGGTCATTCTTTGGAACTTCTTCCATCTCTTCTTCCATGAGATCTTCATACTCCACGTCTTCTCCTTCTACTGCCGTGAGATCCTCATGTTCATCCCAATGAAAGGGATCATCTTCCTGAGATACCCTGCCTGCGAACAAAGGCGGGTAGATTCCTCTTGAAGGCGATGATGGTGCTGATGGCATTTCTCGTGACTTTTTCGGCGATCCTTCGACTTCCTGTCCTCCTTCTACAGCTCTCTTCCTGAGGTCTTCTAGCATAGTATCATCACTGACACGTCCTTCTGGTTCTCCAGGTGGTGCGTCCTGCATTGAACTTGAACTCCGGGAATGAGAACTAGACCCCGTGCTAGTCATGCCTCCGTTTGAGGCCCTGCCTCCACTTGAGGCCCTGCCTCCACTTGAGGCTCCACTGGTGTCCAGTAGATCTAACAGTTCCTCGACTTGTTCCTCTTGGGACTGTCCTCGATCTTCCGCACGAACTACGGGTTCCTGTGCTGTTCCTTCTTCCTCTGCGATACTTGCCAATGCTGGGGCTGGTAACGGCTGTCTGGTATACGTTCCTTTTGGCTTCTTGGGGTTCCATGGAGTTACACTCAGCTTCAGTACTGGTTCCTTTCTCCATCCAGTGGCGATTCGCCTTACAGATCCTGTTGCCAAGATTCCGTCTTCAACTCCTACCAAGTGCATATCCTGAGAGTTCTTACCAAGGTAGATTCCTCCAATCCAATTCGCTGTTCCTTTCTTCTCGGGTTTCTTCAGCGCATACACATACTCTCCGAATGGGGCAATCTTCCCAAGGTAAGGTCTACCAACGACACTTTCGTAAGGGGTTGACCCTATCGCGGCGTGTCTGTGGTACCTGTTCAGCAACCATGACGCATGGCACAATCCCCAGGCCCACACTGCATGGCCTTCGGGAATCTCTATACCAAGCTTTCTTTCGGCTGCTCGTACCAAGCAAATTGTTTGGTTCCTCACCGTCTGGATAAACCTTTCCACTCTTGCCGTTCTTCCTTTCTGATACGGCTTGCTGTTTTGATCGTGTGTTTTGCGGTTCATCTTCCTTCGAGTTTCCACGATTGCAGCTATCAGTGACAACATTGCCTCTTCCGAATCTCCAACAAATCCGACTTCCTCCAAGTGTCCAAGACTGTGTACCCATTTCAACACCTTTTCCACGGTCTTTCTCTCCGTCTGCTTTCCAGATACCGGGATCACAACTGACATCCTTGTCCATGAACAGATTCCAACTAATGCTGGTGTGCCCTTTCCTTGTAGGAACATAAAGTCCAACTGAATTATTGGATAAGGCACTCCCACTGAGTCCTTTCCTGCTTCGGGATTCTTCTTTTCGTGATCCTGCTTACTCTTGGCTTCCACGCATGACTCACACCAATGAGCAAAAGGTAGGTGTGTTGCTTCATGAGCAAGTCGCTCTCGCTCTTCTTCCGAGGGTTTGTACGGTTCTGCTTCCACTCGTACTTTCTCTTTCTCTTCGCTCTTTAGCTTCTGTGCAGATTTCTGCATCTCCAACTCTGACAACGGATTTCCGTCTCCATCGTAGGTTGGTCCCAATACTCCTTCGCTCCTTCCAGGGGCGATACTTACCGGTACCACCGGTGTACTAAGCTCTTCTGGAACTCTTCCTTCACCTCTAGCAAAAGGTGTTTCTGGTCCTCTCGAGACCATGATCGCTTCAAAGTCTCGACAGAAAGTGAAAAAGTTTCCACTCACTGCATGTAGGATAACACAGATCCTTTTTGGTCTCCCATGACACTCTGCAATTTCCACATTGTGGCTCCTGATAGAACCATAGTCCGAGTACAACTCGACTAGTGACCATTCACTTCCTCCTTCTGATACCATTGTCGTCCTGTACTTCCATCCTGGGAAAGCATCCTTCGGATCCATATAAGTCGTTCCTTGATACAAAATAAACGGTGTACCGTCTTCCATGATCGTCCAATTGCCACTGGGTGTACTGTCCAACAGTTCCCGTAGATAGTTTGGAATACGTACGGTGACGCTCCTCTCCACTGCAGTCCTACTGTCAGTGCTACTTCGTGAGCTTCCATCGCTCCGACTTGTTCCTCCCGTCCAACGGGTGTTACGATCATTTCCGACAACAGACAATCTACCTAACAAACAACAACTGTTCCGTTTGTAAAAGATCCTTGCGTTTGCTCTTCCATCTGGGCTAACCAAAACCATTGACGACACTGTAAGGTTCCACTGAACACTAAGAGCTTTCTCACCCTCAGGTACATCTGGCTGATACTCCAGTTTCCAGCCATTCTTCAGCAGTCTTCCCATCGACAACAGAATGTTTGTCGCATCGCTTACAATAAAGCTTTCCGAAATACTGGGGGCTGTCCAACAGTCCTCTCCTTGTTCCACTGCGATCACTGCCGTGACCATTCCTGCTGACCTAATTGCATTCCCTTGGGCATCCTCTAGCATGATACCCGTTGTTCCTGCGTTCATGCGTGTCGCTTTCGGATGTGACCTAGGTAACAAACTAGCATCCGATCCAGAATCCAAAATGATAATCTCAAGTGCTTCTTCGGGTACAGTCTCTTCTACTTGAACTGCTCGAGCTACTTCGTGGTTGTCTACAACAAACCAGTCTCCGTCTTCATCCGTTGCATCCATCACACACCACTCTGCTACATCATGGAATTCTTCACGAACCATTCGAACTTTATCAGTCTCGGTCTCCTTTTTCTCCTCCGTCGCTTTGAGGTGAGACTCGATCCACTCATTCTCTCGCTTCACCGCATCATCGATGGCTTTCTGGTCGTAAGGTTTTCCTTCACTTTTCAGCTTCCTCTGTTGCCTCAGATAGTGTTCTTCTCCTGGATAATGTTCTGGTACTCGTGGGATTCCAGACTCTGTCGGTGGTGCAACTGGCTTGCACACCGGTTCCAGGCGTGTACCACAACCTTGGCAAATTCCAGTAGGTTCTCCAGATCCAAGTTCCTCATCTGAGTCTGTAAAACCTGGACTGGGTAGTTCACCGAAAAATGGGTTGGTGACTTCTTCACCTTCTGCAGTTCCATCTGCAACATCTCGAACCATACGGATGGTGTTGACATACGTGATGTCAATGTCGGACTCATCTTCTGAATTGATTGGGAAGGTCTCCGGATATTCTTCTGGCGGCGTAGCTATGTGGTAAAATGGTTTTGGGTTGAATCCACTTGATCCGCTTGACACTCCTACTCTCCGGGTGACAATCCGTGGGTCCGGTCGGCTTGTCGTCTGGCGAATACTACCAGTTTCGACCACATTAGGCTTCGGGTAAGGTTCTTGGTTCGGTGGATTGTTGGGATACGTTTCCGCTTGGGACTGTTCTTCAGCTTCCACGTTACGAACAGAATGTCTGTTGGGGCATTCATTTCCCCAGTGTCCTTCCTGATGACAAAGTCTACAAACTGTCCTTCCAAGTCGTTTTCCTTTTCCTTTCTTTCCTTTTCCTTTACTCTTTCCTTTGCCTTGCCGGTCTTTTCCACCTTTCTTACCTTTACCTTTTCCTCTACCTTTACCTCGGCCTTTACCTTTGCCTCTTCCTCGACCAAACCTGCTGAATCCTCTACCTGCCTGCATGGCTCCGAATCCTCCAAACATCTTGCCATAACCTTTCTTGCCTTTTCCTTTTCCGCCTTTTCCTTTCCATCCTTTTCCTTTGTACTCTACTCTGTTCACTTCCATTGCTTGGTGTCCTCCACCAGTAGGGGCATTCTCTACTGCTCCTAGGTACTGTTGACCATGTCCTGATTCGAGGGGTTGATATACTTGGTTCGGCATCCAGCTTCCCGTAGTCCGCTCGTAGACTAGTACGCTTTCTTTGACTTGGCTGTATGTTGTTTTATCCGTAAGCTGAAGATGGATGTGTTCCTTCAAAGGACTAGGAATACATCTCAAGAGAGTCGACAGGAGAATCTCTCGAGGGTAGCTCACTCCACTACATCTCTCATAGTCTTTGACTAGTTCTTCCAGCTTCGAGATCTGTGCCACAGCACTTAGTCCGGGTGAAAAGTTTGGGTATCCATGAATCGCTTGCATCAAAGCTAGACTCCGACTTCTCGTACTCGGCTGATACATCCTCAGCAATGACTTCCACAAAGCAAATCCATTCCGGGATCCAGCGATACTGGGATCTCGTGCATGCTGCTTCGTGGTTCCTGACAACCAAGAATTCAATAGCGAGTACAGTTTCGTTGACATAGTCTGATACATTTCATCCGAGAAAGTAGCTGGTAGTACTTCATGGTCTCCCAACTTCTCCAAATTCTTAAAGGCATCCGAATATTTGGGTTCCGCATACGCAAGAATATTATAAAGCTGTTCTTTGAAGTCCCTGCGGGTTCACTTTCGGGGGTGGTTTTGTATCGGTTTTTTCGGGGTTCGGTGTTTTTACGTACTGGGAAAAAACTTTTATGGGCAGGGGTTTGGGATAGCATGTATCGTGAACTTGTTTCGTGTGTAGTGATAACTGGTTGTTCTGGGGATTGCTATTACTGAGTTGTATGTAATGCACGTGGTGTGTAATGATGATGATGATGATGATGATGATGATGATGGTGGGTGATGATGATAAGCCCCTCGGCTCGCAGATCTTGAGGCCCTGTCTGTGGGTTTCTGGCGGTTCGGGGTTGGGGTGTCTTCGCGGTTGTGTGTTGTCTTTGGCGAAAGCTGCATGGAAGATGCAGAGTCGGATCATGGCATGGACTCTTCTTCTGATGACGTGGGTGCTGGCCGCACTCCACGAGATGAGGCAAGAGATGGGCCCCTGCCACAGGGGCATCCTGGCTATCGGCCTGCAGGGCCACCGCGCCCACGGCCTGTCAACGGTCCAGATCCATATGACGACCAACCACGACGACCAGAGGAAGACCGGAACGAAGAAGGCCACAGAAACGAGCCGGGCAGGACGACGCCAGCGAGGCGCCCTCGCCCGGAAACTTCTTCATCGTCCTCAGACTCCTCCTCTACGCATGACAACAATGAACAGGAGTCGACTGAGGCAGCAGGAGAGTGCGAAACAGACGGTTGGTGGTCCGACACGTCTGTTATCTTGGAAGGCGATGAACTGGCAGAGGCGAGAGACTTCTTTATCAATCTGTTTCGGCGACAGCTCCGGGACCAGCATGCTGAGCTCAGTAGCCGCTCAGTCGCTGCACGAGTGGGGGCCCTCCGCCGCAAACTGCTACAATCTGCTTGGCAAAGTATACAGACTCTGGCCTCCCAGAGGCTCACCGGCACATTTCTGCAAGAATGGGCGACCTTCGAGTTCCGAGCCACTCATGCCTACCATGCCGGCGATCGAGCAGCCCCGTCTGGCCACTGAAAGGCTGGGTTCGACTTGGGATCTGACTCCTGTAGGACGCCCTCGCAGTTTGTGCAATAGACTCTTTCAGGTACTTGCCGTCTTGCACCCACACAGCCCGAGCACGCCTTTCTCTCGTGCCCGTAGGCGTGGTGCAGCTGCTGGCAAGCACGCCACCAGCTGTGGCAAAGCACCTGGCCAAGCCTCAGGACAGCACCGTCGTTCTGTCCTTTATCGAATAAAGACCTCCCTCCCTAGGCTTCCCCAGTTCCCTAAACTCCCTAAACTCTCCGATGCTTCCTTCCTTAAGCACCTCTTCCATAAGCCCCAATGTAACCGAACCCGACGATGCCACCACTGCAATCAGACTCCACAGCAAGCTGTCCCAGACTGCAGTCAGCCCCAACATAGGGCGACATTGAGCCGCTCCGGTCCCAAGTCCGGAGACCATGGATTCATGTTAAGACCTCATAAATTGATAGTCTGGTATGCCATGGTAGGGGTGAGGGTGTCCTCTGCTGCCGCCACAGAGGAAGGACTCACAGCTGGAAGCCTTCAGCCAGTGGGGAAGCCAAGCGGCTCAGCGCACAGAGGCGGGGAACATCGCTCAATCCCAAAAAGCACGAAAAGAGCATTCAATCGAGCATGCAAGCGAGCCGGTCAGGCTCTCAATGGAGGTACCTGGTACAAAGGCCGGTGGCACAGCCGTCAAAACCTGGCAACCCTAGGACAAGCCACCTTAGCCCCCTCTGGCAGGAGGGCAAAGCAGCCACGACCGCAAAGAAGCAGGCCGGTCCCGAACTTTTCAGTCTTCGTGTGGAATACCGGGGGCTGAAACTCAGGCATGCTTCAAGAATTTATGGCTTGGTGCGAAACGCAGACCAAATATGATGCGATTCTTTTGCTTGAGACTCATTGGAGGGAAACCTCCGACTACCGGAGCGGCCATTGGCATTGCATGCATACTTCAGGCTATGGGCCTGATCAACCTGATAGGTATGCGGGCATTCTGTGCATGCTCTCTAGCAAAGCCTTTGCAATCCCTAGTGTTCGAGAGGTCGTCCCAGGCCGTCTTTTGCAGATCAAGCCCAGCATATTGCCAGCAAGCGTACAGTCACACTGATCGGTGTGTACCAGCACGTCCACCGACCACAACTAGGCGCACACAAGAATAAGGAGATTCGGGGTCAGGTTTGGCACAAGCTACAGCAGCTCGTCGGTGCCATTCCGACAAGGCACATGATGCTTATTGCTGGTGACTTCAACTCAACCCTGCAGCCAGAATACCCCTACGTTGGACCTGCAGCTCCTAGTCGGCAATCGCATAGCAACTATGACTCGGCCTTTCAGGCACTGGTGCGAGACCACCGCCTCACAGCGGCCAACACATGGCACTCCAGGCCGTCCCACACCTTCACAGCCCCGGGTGTTCAGAGTCAAATCGATTATGTCATTGTTAGACTGCAGGATGCGAACAGAGGAGCCCGTTACTCCTCGCCCATGTCGGGATTCCCGGTCGGTGCCCATCGCTGCACCAATCATCTGCCCTTACACCTGGAAACTAGCCTCCTCCCATACGAGTTCCAGCCACAATGCCGGCATCGATCTGCTTGTGCCCACAACTCCGCTGCTCTTCAAGCAGCTGTGCTCAGCAATTCTGCCCAGGCTCAGGCCCTTTTGGACTCCGTGGAGCGTCGCCTCCAGCAGCAGCCGCCGAGCCCTGACTTGTGTGGGGAACATGACGCAGTCAACATCATTCTCCAAGAGGAGACCTGCAAGTTCTTTCCTCCGACAGGTCGCAAGGACTGCCGGGTCAGTGCTCAACCCGAGTTCCGAGCCTCAGCCAGTACCACCTGGGAGTTGCATAGGCGATTCCGTCGCTCGGGGTTGTTGCTAGTTCGGAACATCTTCGACCGCCTCAAGCACTACACTGCCTTTCTTCGAGCCTCCAAGGCCCTGCGCACACAGAGCATGGCACTGAAAAAGCAATTTCTCCAGGATCGGCAGGCTGCATGCCAGGGGGACCAGCGAGCTCTGTTTCAAGTTGCCAGGCAACTGGCACCACGCAGCCACAGGGGCACCATCAGGCTGCAGGACCCTGCAGGCAAAATCCTTGGAAGCAGTGCTGCCATGGAGGCCATTGTGGCCTATGGCAATGCCACATTTGCGGCACGACCGGACTCCATTCCACAATTGCCCCAGCAAGGTACACTCAGTCTCGGTAGCCACACCTTCTCCACTGCCCTTAGCAAATTGAATGTTCGGAAGGCTGTCCCGGTGCACTGCGCTCCAGCCGCCTCCTGGAGGCTGTGCTCCTCCTGCATCAGCGACCGGCTTGGGCCCCTGCTAGCCAGGCACTTCTCTGCTGGCTCCACAGCCCAACTGGTTGGGGATCTCAGAGATGCCCATGTGGTGTGGTTAGAAAAGCCAGGCAAACCACCTGTCACGGTTGGTGCTCTGCGCCCAATAGGGTTAATGCCACCCTGTGCCAAGGCCATCGCAGCAGACCTTGCCCAGCAGATCCAGGCACACCTTCAACCTCTTCTTGATCACATGCCACAGTATGCTTACAGCCCCAATCGGGGCTGCAGCGATGCTATTTTGCGAGTTCACCAGCACTTTGAACAGGTGGAGCAGCTCCACCAAAGCCAGGCCAGCAATAGATTTAATCTTCGTTCGGGAGCCACTCGCCTTACATGCTTCGGTGGAATGTGCTTATCGCTCGACTTGTCAAAAGCCTTTGACTCGGTGTGTCGTGACAAACTCACTGAATCGCTCCTTGACCACGGTGTCTCCCAAGATGTTGTGGGTGCCATACAACAGCTGCACAAATCCGCACGGTATGTTTTCCGCCTTGAGCAGGCCACCGGCCAAACTATCACCACCTGCGGCATCAAGCAAGGCTGCCGTGCAGCCCCTACGCTGTGGCTGAGCCTCACTCTCTCCATTATGGAGACATTGACACAACGTCGCAGTCTTGCCTGGCTCCATAGGTGCCTCACAGCCTTCGCTGACGACTTATGCAGCTGCTGGCGAATCACAAGCAGCAGTGACCTCCTCAGAGCCATCAGTGACCTAGAGCTCATTCTTGAAATCCTCGCCCAGTTCCGACTGACTGTTAACTTGCAGAAAACCGCGCTCCTCATGAACGTTCGGGGCAAGGCAGCACGGAAACTCCTAGCCGAACGAACCGTCCACAAACAAGGGGAGCCACACCTGCGAATTCTGGTTAATGGGCAGGAACAATTTCTTAAAATCTGCGATTCGCATGTCTACCTCGGCACTAAGATTGCCTACAAGAATCGCCGTGACCTCAATGTAGCTCACAGGATCTCCGCAGCCCAAAGCCGATATCAGCAGATCCGAAAGGTTCTGAATGGTCGCAACCCGCTCAGCACCAAGCATCGCCTTAGACTCTGGACTGCCTGCATCAATAGCTCCCTCTTGTACTCCCTTGAGGTTGTAGGCTGCACCCTAAAAGGCCTTCGCAAGCTTCACGTGCTGTGCACCCGCCATTTCCGGGCAATCCTCAAACAACCTGCCCACCTCTCCCATACCACGAACCAGGCTGTCTGGAGCACCGTTGGTCTGCCTACGCCTGACTCCCAGCTTGAACACCGCATGCAGAGGTTTAAGGCTGCTAAATCCCCGAACCTTTCGCACCACGGGCCGGACATCATCTGTAACGATGAGGTTCAGCTGCAGATGGCGGAGCTCCTCTCTCATCACCGTGCGCTGAGCTCACAGCTGGAAGCTGAGCGCGCCTCCCCACAAACTGCTGACTTAGATCCGGAACCCCTGCTAGGTGTAGTCTGCCCACACTGCGACCGGAAACTTCCTAGCCCCCATGCCCTCCGCATTCATGTTGGGTTGCATCACAAGGATGTCAGCAAGGCTCCACGGCCCAGAGTCGCCTTCTCAGCTACTGCACACGCCATTGACGGCATGCCGACATGTCGCCTGTGCCACAGAAGCTTCACGAAGTGGCGGCAACTGAAGCTCCACATCGAGCGATGCTCGTGCCCCCACCTTGGGGGTGCAAGTTTCATACTTCATCCCCCTGCTTCCGACAATCACCATATGTCAGGTACCAGCCAGAACATTGCGAATGAGCGGGGCACCGCCCCGACCGACTCTTCCGACGCTACAGCACAGTGCGAAAAGGAGGCCTATGTACCACTGATTGCCCGACCTGAGTTCTACGGCAACCTCTCACGCTGGGAAACCCTGCTCTCCTGCCGTGACACTAAGGCTCAACTCTCCTGCAGATGTGTTCTTTGTGGCATGTGGATTGCGACACCCAAGCATATGAAGCAACACTACAATCGGACACACCATACCTCATTTCCAGATCTCAGAGATGCTGCCACTGCACTCTGTGCCACATTCAAGAGCCAGTTCACCAGGAACCGTAGCTGCAGATACTGTGGGACGAACGTCGGGGCTGCCTCCAGGCACTCCGTTCAGTGCACAGTCCTGCATCAACTCTGTCTAGCCACGATTTTCTGTCAACGTAACTTGCACCGCCAGGATGTCGGGGACTCTGGAATCGGAGATCTTTGCTCACTGCATGCCCACGGGGCAACTGGGAGCAAAGCCGGCCGGCTCCTCTCCAGCACCGGCCTCTCAGCCGGAACAGCCTCAGAAGCGTCCGAGGCCCGACCAGAATACCAGGTTTCAGCCTGGAGGCTCGTGCGCGCTAAAAATTTGTACGCGGAGACCTTGATGGGCTCAAGACGTCCTGTTGGGCGCGAACATAGGCCATGTACCAATTTTTTGTGCGCGGGGGCCCGGCATTGGGAGCCGCAGGTGGCCGGGGCGGGGACGGACGGGCCCCGGCAAGGGTAGATCAAGATTTCTTATGCCAAGTGCCAAATATCAGAAAGTGCAAGGTGGGCTGCTCAATGTTTGGCTCAGCAACGCACGTTTGCCAGCTAGTTTTCCGGACATGCCTGGCGAATTGGTAGCATTTGGCAGTTCTGTACATTAGATTTGGCTCAAGCGATCTCCGTGTTCGATCGAAAAAACTTCGGCTCAAAGAAAATTCCTGCGTCGTGCGTAAGAAAAACCTTAATTGCCCCACGTACGTTCGTAGATGCACACACACATATATGTGAAGGCACACATATCTCACCCTAAACCTTGCCCTAAACCCGCATCCGGCTCAAATTTCACCACGTGATTGGGAAAAACCTTTAATATTTCTATATATATATATATTATAGTATATTATATCATATTATATTGTATTATATTATATACTATATTATACTATATTATATTATATTATATTATATATATTCATAAACCGACACTCACTCCATATATTCCAATGCTTTCGATTCCTTTATTCCTTTCGATCCTTCCAACTCTTCCATTCTGCTCCAGTCAACCAATTGAGTCAGTTGCTCCATGTGAGCGATTGGACAGTTGTGTGTGAAAGTGTCTTGCAGGGATGCAGTGAATGACAGTCGATTGCAACAGTGATGCATGCACATGGGACATTCCGGATCAATGTTGATTGGATAGTTGTGTGTGAAAGTGTCTTAGGACGCAGTTGCATGCAAGGACATTCCGAACGAATGTCGATTGGACAGTTGTGTGTGAAAGTGTCTTGCAGGGATGCAGTAAATGACAGTCGATTGCAACAGTGATGCATGGGACATTCCGGATCAATGTTGATTGGACAGTTGTGTGTGAAAGTGTCTTAGGACGCAGTTGCATGCAAGGACATTCCGAACGAATGTCGATTGGACAGTTGTGTGTGAAAGTTGTGTTGCGCAGAGTGCCGGCAGCCGCAGGCATGAAGCTCCGTTCCAAGTCATGTTGCAACGGCAAGCTGTAATGCATGATCGAGAATGCAGGCAGACTCGCAGTGCTTTGCAGAATCAGCCTTATAGAAAGGTTTTAGCGATGGAGGGCCAAGGCGGTGCACTCGTGTGCAAGAGATTCTGCCGTGGCTTGGCGGCCAGTGTTTTCGTTATGTGCAATCTGGAGCTGGAGGATGTGCGAGCCCTTGCTCGGAAGGGCTTGCTCGATTTGGCACAGTGCATTGTGCACATGCAGGAGCTGACCGTATGGCAGGAGGTTGCGGAGTTCTTGTCTTTTTGGGCTGGGGTCTTGTCAGTGGCAGTGCCGGCTTTCTCGAACATAGATGATTCGGGTAACTTTGCATGGCCTGCTAACTTTCCTCCGGTGGGCAAGTTTTTCGTGGCACCTCATGAGAATCTTCCGGTCCCAAAACTATTGGAGAAGTTCACGATCGAAGAAGAGGGAGACATGTTCAAGCGCTTTGTTGCTTCCATCGACTTGGTGCAGCGGCTTCTTCCTCACGTCCCCGAGGAGCTGAGCGACTAGACCCATATAAAGTGGATGCACGCATCTGTGTGTGTGTGTGTCTGTCTGTCTGTCTGTCGCATGCTTGCATATATTTTTCTTCTTCAATCCCAGCAGCTAAACACTGCAGGCTTTCGTGTGGAGAGGCTTGCCGTGCACATGACGGATATTCTTTCTGTGATTCATATGCATATTCAGATGCGGAGCCTGCAACTTCTTTCGTGGCTTGCCGATATTATAGCAATCATGGGCTCACATGTGTTTCAAACATCGACTGAATCCTGCACTCAGGCCGGCGGAGAGAGACAAGCTCACGGATGTGATGGCCAATTTTATGGACGAGCATACGAAACTTGCTTGAAACTGCTTTATTCATGTTGCCGCTTTTTGTGCTATCCATCCACACATCTGTGGGTGTACTGGCTGGCTGCTATGTACTTAGGAAGTGATTGGTTCATGGATGTGTGCTCGGAGCTGCGTGCCGTGCCTTGGCGACTTTGGTTGTCCGGCTGAGTCTTTGCATGTCGTGCATTCACAAGCAGAGCTTTGCTCTAGCGAGGTTGGGTATATCCGTTGGCCATGCTGCTCTTGAAATCCTTTGGCTACGCTGCTACTTGGCAACTCTATTGAACTGGCTGCTTGCATGACATTTATATCCTAGGTTCGCCTCCTGGGCAATTTTGGCTACCGACGATATGGTTTCCTTATTGGGCAATTTTGGCTACCGGCGATATGGATTATATTTGCTTTCGGGCGCAGACCGGCCTCTGTATCTTTGCTGAAAACCGCACTGTATGCGCGAGGCTTCCGAAAGTGCATGTGTGTCGTGCATGGGCAGACAAAATCTAAGGAAGGCAGCAGCATCTACGACAAGAAATTGGGTTTAGACCGGTGCAGCTTTTGATGGCATGTGCAGTGTGTGTGTGTGTGGCATGTGCAGTGCATCCAAACGCTCCTTGGTATACTGCGTCCTAGAGGGGCAGTGAGTTCAAGCTTTGCTGCTACAACCATGTCCATCCAATCACTGCAATTGCCCGTGTACATGCGCGATGAAGCCTCTGCGGGAGCATGTGGTGCTAAGCTTTAAATTACATAACCCGACGTGCGACCTCGACGAGCCATGCCCCCCGTGAAATGCGTCGATGACGATGCTATAAAGCTGATGCTAGATGCCCTCCAGAGCTTCAAGACTAAGAAGGATCGGGAATCAGTCATCAAGTGTTGTGTTTGTGATGTTGTACTGGTGTCATTGCCGATTTGTTTTCCGCTGCAGGACCTGGTGGCCTTCAAGGAGAGTACGGCCGAGGACGAGCTGGAGGACACCGTGCAGGAGGAGGACCTCGAATCGAACAAGGAGCTTCTGCTTAAGTCACTTGGCCGCATCTACACAGAACCTGGCTCAATTCACGGTCCATAATACATGTATGTCTCATGAACCAGGTGCCTCCCCGTCTTCGAGCAGACCGGCCATGTGTGGAATTTGCAGAGCTTGCAGAAGTGCTTCGCAAAGCTGTACGATGAGTCTCGGCTATATCGTTCGCTTGTGCTGATCCCGTACGTCATGCACAACCATTCGATGGGCAAACTCAGGATGAGGATAATGGAACTTCGAAAAAGTATGCCATTGCTGCTTTGGCGGTCCGCGGGATGGCAACTTGGCAAGAACAGATCGACAAGGAGTTGAACATGTGCACGCATGCATGCGTGCATGCATGCATGCAGGGATGTGTTAGTTTGCTCCTCGCTCGGTTAGGCCCAGCACGTGGTCAGACAAGCGAAGCGGACCATGGAGAGCCCGAACAAGACGTTTAAACTGCTGAAGCAATGCTGTGGGCCTCGCTTGGTGGCGAAGAAGCGCAAATCTGCAGGAGACCCGGCTGTATGCAATTGTACATACACACATACATACATACATACATATGTAAATACATGCATACTGCAGACCATACTCTATAATATGTACGTATACATTTCATATATATATATATATATGTATTAAATGTATGTATATATATATGTATATATATATATGTATAATATATATATATATATATATTGGTACATCCGCCAGGAGCTGATGGGCCGGATGCTGCGTCATTGCCGGGCAAAAGCATGGACACGGCGGAGACGCAGCCGCAAGATACGCAAGGACTGCATCGTGGCATGCCCAATCCCCGGGATGTTCCGGATCACGTGCTCGTCTCGGTCTTGGGTGATCTGGAGACTCGAACTACCATCAGTTTCGACCCCACGCTGCAGCACAAACGACGATTTCGAGCACACTGCAGTAGTACAGGCACGCATGATCAAATGTGTCATTGCATGATTCGTGCACATCTCCAATGTGTGTGTGTGTGTGTGTGTGTGATTTGATCGAGTGCGCGATCATATCCTTAGTTAATGCATTCTGCATGGTCCCCATGCAGGAGCCGACCTGCTCGAAGCACGGGATGCAGAGGCTCGTGATCGGTAACGTGTGTGGTGCATGCTTTAGCTTGCTGCCAACTTAAAGTTGTCCCTTTGATTGCAGGTGGCAGCTGCTGCGGCTTCCGAGCCGCCCGATGACCTGGAGTTGCAGCTGGAGCAATTGGTGGAAGAGGCTGGGCCGGGGGCTGGTGCAGAAGCGAATCAGTTTGCAGCCGATCATCGCATTCTTCTGGAAACGGGTTGCATGCATGCTCTCAGCCGCCTGAATTACCTTTGCTGCCGAATCTTGGATCTGTCGGTCAAGACCTGGGTCATTGCGTATTGTGTGGTCCACATAAATTGCAGACTGCTGTTTATACCCCATATGTTCTGGCACCGTTGCTGCAACTCCTCGTCAATAGGAGGCCGACCACAGCTCATATGTGAAGTGAGACCCCAACGAACATGCATATACGCCACAGTCAGCGGATCCTGCATCATGAAGAGAGCACCGGCTGTCACCAGAGTAGGGCAATCTTCACTCACTTCTCCGGTTTGGCTCTCTTCTTCCTTCTTCTCTGCACTCTTCTCGTACATGGCCCGCCACTGCTCCAAACCCACCGTCTCCAAATGCTCGATGATCTTGCGCCTGGACAGCTGGATGTCTTCCTCTTCATCCTCCGTATTCCAGCTGGTTTCCTCCGCGATCTCCGTTTTTCTGCGGCGCTTCGCCAAACGCATCATCAAAGCTTCCAAGCTGCGTTTCTCTGCACCGGTCAAAGACATGACGCCGAAACTGCAATCCTACATGCAATTGACTGTCTGTGTGTGTGTGTGCCGTGCCCAAATTTTGCTGCTATCCAACATATGACGGATCGGTCGTCAGCTGGGGCCGTCCATGCAATCGTGGCAGCGATCGGCAGCTGAGTGTGCTGCACCCGAGGTTAAAAGAATCAAGTGAGGAAGTCGTGCTATGTGAGTCGTATGCATGCAAGCTCACATTATGCATACATGTGTGTCTGGCATGCATACCTTACAGGCCCCGGATTTGCCAGCAAATGGATCTATGGTTGCTTGGATGCACTTACTGGTTGTGGCTTCTGATGTTCCTGGGAACGATAATCCTGGTGGCAGTGCGACGGTGCTTTGGCAATTGATGTTGAAGAGTTCCTATTTATAGTTGGTATGCAAGCATGGCATTGTTTGATGCAGGCCGGATCCTCGCGCGACCCGCCCGGGAACCCGTCCGACCCGGTATCTCGGACAAATATGCTCATGCAACCTAAACTTCCTATATGAACATGCCATGGAGCTCAGGCTGAGGAGCATGAAGATGATGATGACGAAGAGAAGCCGGACAAAGCGGCTCGGTCGGCTGAGCCGTGCATCCTACTTAATGTGTGCATGTTGTGCTGCAATACAGCCACGCCGTGCTGAGGCGGGGCAGGAAGTTAGCCCGGCTTTGACAGCGTACCGGCTTTTTTGCGGGGCCGCGAAGAGGGACGGCTACAGCTTTTCTGCTGCATCGGAGCTTTGGAAATCTTCGAGTATCAAGGCAATGTTCAATGAGACGAAGGCCAAGAAGTAGTGGCCAACTGGACATGCGGCATAATTTTGAGCAGCTCTCGAGTGCACAAAAGTAGTGCTTGCATGATCGACTGCATGTGATGTGCACTGTCGGCTTTGCTTCGCCGCTCATTCGGAGTCATTATTCGTTCTGCTGGATCAGGCACAGGAACCCTTGAACTCTTGGTGCTGTTATTTCTATCTGTATATATATATATATCTATATCTATATATCTATATATCTATATATCTATATATCTATATATCTATATATCTCTATATATCTCTATATATATATATATGTATATGCCATGGGCAAAACATGAGTGGGGCTTCACTGTGCATGCACGCACATCTCTCGACATGTGCGTGCATTCCTGGATGCAGTGCCGACCTTTGTTGCATTGAGTCTAGTGTTGGCACAAAGCTCAGAGCATGCAGAGCGGACCACGTGAACTGCATGCTTCTTCGATCAGCTGCACACAAATGTACTTGGGAGCCGTGGGGAACGTGAAGTCATGCTGCATCGGTTGTTCAACTGCTCCATGTATGTCGGCACATTAAAGGTTTGCAAGGCGATTTCTACCATGGCGGTGCCAATTTTCTTGGCACGTCCGAATGTAAAGATGCTCCTGGCTTGTCATGTGCCCCGCCTGTTCATCGTGGCCTTGTACCTGGTGAGTTGCCTGGAGAGTGTGGCTCCTCATCTACAAATAATTAAGAGCTGTTTCAGTGCATGATGCATTCTCCTTGTGTGTATGTCGTGGTTCTTGCAATTAATGTGGATGAGGATGTGTGCAATTCGCACTTCGACGTCTGTGAATGCTTCGCTGGAGTGGGTGTCACTTACCTACATGCAGATCAGACCACTCATGCAGGTATCCACCGATAGCTAAGGCTGTGTACGACCAAGCACGACAAAGAGGTCTCATGTGTGGCAAGCTCGACATCAGCATGGACAAAGACTGCATGGACCTGGCCACCTCAACCGGATGGCTGCTGATTGTCCGAATTAAACTCATTAAGCAGGTGGCACAACCAATCGTGTGTGTGTGTGTGTGTGTGTGTGGGTGGGTGGGTGGGTGTTTCCATTGCATGTGTGCATGCGCAATGGAGCTCAGGACGCATGTTTTGCTGGTCCTGATGATGAAGCCCAAAGGGCTGTTGATGTTGGCTCCGCCGTGTGGGTCTTATTCCTGGATGTGCCGATATTCCACAGGACGACGGGCTATTCTTCCGGATGGATTACCGTCGGAGAAGGTCATTGCGGCGGCGAAAATCGCAGCCCGGACGCTCGCTTGCAATGCTTTTCTCTCTCCCTCTCTCTCTCTCTCTCTCTCTCTCTCTCTCTCTCTCTGTCTCTCTCTCTCTCTCTCTCTCTCTCTCTCTCTCTCTCTCTCTCTCTCTCTCTCTCTCTCTCTCTCTCTCTCTCTCTCTCTCTCTCTCTCTCTCTCTCTCTCTCTCTCTCTCTCTCTCTCTCTCTCTCTCTCTCTCTCTCTCTCTCGCTCTCTCTCTCTCTCTCTCTCTCTCTGTCTCTTCATGATCCTGTACGTACTATGTGCCTCACACGATGTGTCGATGATCAGTAACCCATTAAACGAGGACTGCTATCCTCTGGTGTTTGGCGAGTGCTATGTCGATCTATGTCATGCTGGAACAACCGGATCATGGAGATACAGGCCTCTGGAAATCGCCACGCTTCCAACGATTGGCTGAAACTTTCAAAGCTGCTCGGCGACATCTCGGATTTCCATGGTGTGTGCGATGTGTTCTTTGGCTGTTTGTGCTGAGTGCTACAAGATTGGGTTTGACATGGCAGCCTTCGGAGCCAACTCACTGAAGCCGACTATGTTATGGTCCAATCATGCAGCGTGGCTGCAGAGATTTATGGTGGGCCTCAACGACGAGGATCGTCGCCGTGTGGCAGAGCATCGGGGGGAAGTTGCGAAACGCAAGCGAGTCGTGGTTCCTTGAATGCAACAAGTCAAAGGCAAAATGATTTTACAGGCTCGTGTGCTAAGCTTCTGTGCCAAGGACGAAAACGGACGCAAGCGAGTACGATCCACCGGTAATACCATGGCGTTGAAGCTCACCCAGCTACTCGGCGTGCATGTTTAGCCGTTTGCAAGCATGTCTTCATGTGTGCCCAAACGCGTACCCACCCACCCACACCCACCCACCCACACCCACCCACACCCACCCACACCCACACCCACACACACCCACACCCACACACCCCCACACACCCACACATCCACACACCCACACACCCGCACACCCGCACACCCACACACCCACACACCCACACACCCACACACCCACACACCCACACACCCACACACCCACACACCCACACACCCACACACCCACACACCCACACACCCACACACCCACACACCCACACACCCACACACACCACACCACACACCCACACACCACACACCCACACACCCACACACCCACACACCCACACACCCACACACCCACACACCCACACACCCACACACCCGCACCACACACCCACACACCCACCCACACACACACACACACACATGCCCACACATGCCCACACACACACACCCACACGTGTACACCCGCACACACACACACACACACACGCACACACAACACACACAACACACACATGCCCACACACACACACACATGCCCACACACACACACAGACACACGCACACACACACACATATGCCCACACACACACACACATGCTTACACATGCCCCCGCACACACACACACACACACCCACACACACAGAGAGAGAGAGAGAGAGGCACTACACAACTTCCTTCGCCACGAACGTTGTCGATGCTTGGATGGCAGGATGCAGGTCGTGGCTTGTCTGCATCGACTTCTCTAAAGGTAACCATTGCATATACTATACTTTTAAATATATATAATTGAACATTCAGGACCCCGGAACTTCGGTGCGAATGCTGTGAGACTGGTATCACGAAAGATCTTTTCCGACGGATTTCTATCGATGAAGAGGCTCGTGACTGCACTGCATGGATGACCTTTGTGTATGCTCAGTTCGAACTCATACACATGTTGCTTCTGTTCTTTTCAGGCGGAGGAGCTCCGTCTGCTTTTCGCTGAGCCCATTGATGATTTCTGGGAGGAGGCAGGTGTGTATTATCATGCCATACTTAGTATTTCGTTCGCTTAACCCGACAGGCTGGCTTACCAGAATTCGTCAATTGGCTGAAGGGCTCCAGCAGCCTGCGATTGCCAGCCAGTTGGCCGACAGATTGCTGCTGACCACTGGATCATATATATGGTGCCTGCTCTACGTGCAGCAGTGCTGCGCCATGCACTTTCGGATACTGGAACGGCTGCTATTCAAAGCCATTCTCTCGAGTTGCTATTCCTTACTTTGGCAACAAAGGCCCACGTATGATGGCACACATTCGATCATGGGGCTCTCTTCGATGACATCGTGTCGATCGATATTATATCTGGTGTCCTGGCCTATCAAATTCATAGTCTTGTCCTTATGCGCATGTGCCATGTATGGCTGCCTCCTGCCTGTGCCGAGGCTTATCAACGGTTCATCATGTTCGCTGCATGCTCGCACTTAAAGGGATCCCGGGATCACTGCATGGCGAATTTAAACCATGAGGTGTGCATGTTGCTGACCTCAGGAATCATGCTATGGGTGGATTAAATGCACACATATTCGTGTATGTTCCTTGGCTTACTTAAGTCTGGGATTCAAGGTTCTCGACCATGTCCGTGAATTCAACATGTTATAATGAGCCTGCTGTCGAAACGCAGGCCTCTGCGACATCATGGGCTGTGGGCTGCGCAGCACGTCTTCTGCTTGTGCTGCACCACAGGGCAAAAGTAGATCCGGCGGTTGTCCCGTAGCTTTACGCTTCTGTGCTGCATGCTTTCATTTCGCACGCATGCATGTTCTTGCATCACACATACATGTTCGTGCTGATACACATGCTGTCTCAGATTGCATGATGCCACGTGAAAGTATCCCGTGCCAGAAATCCAGGCGACAGAATGCTATGTGTGCTGCTCGGAAGCAACGGTACCTGTTCATTGAACACAAACAAGTGCAAACAGGCAGCAACAAAACAACAACATAACAAAAACATGCAAACACACAACAACAAAACAACGACAAACCATCACTGAGCAAAAAAAATGTTTATAGAATCACTTGTTGATGACGGGCAAAACCACCTGTCAACAGGCGTCAAAAAGCGTCAAAACGCGTCAAAAAGCGTCAATTTGCGTCAACTCGACTCAACTCACAACTTGCAACAATACAACAACAACACACCATCAACACACCATCACTGAGCAAAAAAAATTATAGAATCACTTGTTGATGCCCGGCAACAGCACCTGTCAACAGGCGGGAAAAAGCGTCAATACGCGTCAATTTGCGTCAACTCGAGTCAACTCACAACATGTGATATCCAACGCACCAAGAACAAAACATGTACATTGACAACGCACCAAGAACAACACATGTACATTGACACATGTTAACATTGACAAATGCTACTTCGTTTTTTTTTTCGGGTAGCTGTTTCTGTGTGTTTCTGTGTACAAAACAACAAGCGAAACCACTGCGACTTAGTTATACTGGGTGATCTGAAACTAGAAAAGTGTCTGATGTCGATGCACAATGTGTTCCGATTCATCCTGTTCGTGATGAATCATACCATAAAACACCAGGTTTCTGCTATGTTTCTGAACAATTGCAACCGACGACTCGGGCTAGTGTGAGCTGTGGGAATACACTCCCATGGGTACGCCATGTCTCGTGTACGTGTTGAACGATTAAGACCAGTGATTCTGGTATGAAAACAAGCACCAACGACTGGTGTGAAACTTGTTTTGTATGTGGGTCGGAATCCGTGACGCTTCTAGCATGGTAGGTGCCTCCCATGCATCCCATGCATCTGGACGTGCAAACCCAGTGACTGTGGTACGAGTTCATGGCACATGCTACTTTTGTGTATATATATATATATAGGTACATGGATATGTTCCATGTTGCACGCACACCACACGAGAGACTGTCACGTACGTGGGCTGGTGCATGCACAACACGGGGAGAGTGAGGTATGGGTTAATTGGGTGGGCGGGGTTGGCTGGGGGGTCGGGGTGGGCGCGGGGCGGGGGGGGGGGGGGGGGGGGGGGAAGCGCCCTTAACTAGCATCCTCTTTCGGCCGGGGGGGGGGCGGGGCGTGGCGTGGAGGGCGCTTGTGGGTGGTGGGGGGGAATGTGTGTGGGTGGGGGGCTCAGGCTCAGGGGAGAGGGTCGGGTGCATGGGGGGTGCATGCATTCATGGTCTGCATGTCTGCAAGGTCGTGTCTGCAAGGTTGCGGTTGTGCATGCCATGAAATGAAGTGCTGGTGCGCAGGGAACCTGGCCCGAGCTGCATTCCGTGACTCGTAGTGTCTCCTGCATGGGGAAGAAGGGCGGAACGAAAAAGCCGGAGCCGTCCGTGGAAGAAGGCAAAAAACTGGTGGCGTCGTGGGATCAGAGCATCATGCAGAGCCTTAAGCTTACCCCGGAGCAGCGAGCAAATGTTGATGCCAAGTTGTATCTCCGATCAAATGTATGGGCGTTCTTTGTGTTTGCCGTGTTTTCTCTTAATTGGGAGATGACTGATCATCCGAGGCAAGCGCTGAGACCACCGCCTGTGCAGCCACGTTCTGTGGCTGGACAAGGCATAGGGCCGAAATGGGGATTGGTGACCAGTGAGGGGTTACACGCTCTTTTTGGGAACGGTGGTTTGAGCTCAGGCAGCGAGGCTTCGGCACCAGCTGTGCCTGCACCCCCGACAAAAGCACCTGAGCTGCCGACGCCGCCGGCAGAGCCTGCGTCGCCGGTGCCGCTGGTGCCGCCCGTGCCACCTCCGGCAGTGCCATCTCCGACCGCACCTCTGGCAGTGCCATCTCCAGCCGGACATCCTGTGCCGCCTGTGTCAATGCCATCTCCAGCCGGAGATCCTGTGCCGCCTGCAGTACCACAGCCATCTCCAACCGGATATCTTGTGCCGCCTGTACCAGTGCCATCTCCAGCCGGAGATCCTGTGCCGCCTGCGTCAGTGCCATCTCCAGCCGGAGATCTCATGCCAGCTGCTGGGCCGCCCGTGGTAGCTGCAGACCCGCAAGCCCTGGATCAATCTAGTATGGCACTCCTCGCCCAGCTTATGACGGCTTTGAGGACACGTGGTGGGCTTCCGCCTTCTCTGGATGCGGCCGTGAACCCGGCACCTCCGCCGGTGCCATCTGTGCCAGCTTTGCCCCCGTGTTCCACAACTTTGACTGTGCCTGTGGCCCCGCCACCGCCGTCTGCAAATGGGCCCGGTACGCTCGCTTCGCAACCGATGGCCGTGCCGTCTCTTCCTACAGGGACACCTGTCCCACCGCCTGTGCCACCAAGTCCTGCTGCTCTACAGCAGCCCCGCTCGGATGATGATCATGATGGGCTTCTGCCTTCTCCGGATGCAGTGCCAACTGTGCCGGCCTTGCCCCCGTGTTCCACAAACCTGACTGTGCCAAGTGGGGCACCCCCACCGCCGCTAGCTGCAAATGGGCCCGGTACGCTCGCTTCGCAACCGATGGCCATGCCAGCACAGCCGTCTCTTCATGCAGGGGCACCTGCCCCATCGCTTGTGCCGCCTAGCCCTGCTGCTCTAGAGGTGCAGGATACTCAGATAGATGGAGCTACTTCGCCTCCTCGCAAGAAGGCCCGCTCGGACGATGCTCGTGTGCCTGACCGGCAATTGACATCCCTCTCTATCTCTGGGGCCTCCGGCTCGCTGGAGGATGTTTCAAAGCTGCACGAGGACTGACAGCTGAGTGAGTGAGTGAGTTGATTGGGTGGTTGGTAGGTTTGGTTGCTTGGTTGCTTGGTTGGTTGGTCGTATATAAGGTAGACGTGAAGATAACCACAACCCTGCATCAGGACCTGAGTCCGGCGGGCTGCAGCGCTGCTTCTCTGAATCGACTGGATAGCTCTGCATCGATCCAGTCGGCACAGTCAATATCCACGGGGGCTCCATCGAGACAGGGTTCGGTGACCTGGGCTTCGGCAACCGTGCTGCAGCAAGCGACACGTGCCGCCGAAGACATGAACCCACGGCCTGGAATACTTCGCAAAACACAGCTGGGTTCTGGCAGCATGGAGAGCCTCAGCAGTCAGGAGAACCTGGGATCGCCTGACCATGCGAGTGGCAGCAAACGATCAGTGGTGCCTTGTTTGATATATTTCCTTTGAACATACTGCATGATTCCGAAGGGTCGATTTATAATGGAGCTGGGTGCATGTGATATTTGTGTGCTGAGCTTACCCAGGAACTCGATGATGCACAGCTTCCTGTGGAGAAGCATGCCAAGACCAATGGCCCCGCTGGAGCCGACGTCGTGCGGCTCTTGGGTGAGTTGCCGGATAGTCCAACCAAGACGGCGCTGCTGGCAATTCTCGCAACGCCCCCGACTGCAGTGCCGGCCATTGTGCCCCCTGCAGCAATGCCATCTCCAGCCGGAGATCCTGCTGCCGTGCCGCCTCAGGGTGTGATCCCAACAGTGCCATCTCCAGCCGGAGATCCTGCTCGTGCTGTGCCGCCTCAGGGTGTGATCCCAGCAATGCCATCTCCACCCGGAGATCCTGCTGCCGTGCCGCCTCAGGGTGTGATCCCAGCCGAAGATTGTGTTGGTGCTGTGCCGCCTCAGGGTGTGATCCCAGCAATGCCATCTCCACCCGGAGATCCCGCTGCTGTGCCGCCTGAGGGTGTGATCCCCTCATTGCCATCTCCAGCCAGAGATCCCGTGCCATCGAATGCTGCACCTCCTCCGGCCGGTAGCATTGCTGCCGTACTGACGAGTTTGTCAGCTGTGCCTTCCCAAGCGACAGCTCCTGTGCTTCCAGCTCCGCCGACGCTTCCGCAAGCACCCTCTGCAGTGCAGGATCAGGCACTGGTGCCAAGCCGCGGTGGCGGCGGATGGCTTTGCAACTCAAAGACGCACGCGGCGGAATGGAAGTCGTATGGCAGATGGGTCGCGCGGAACCCGGATGCCACGCAGCTCAGTGCTGCCTACAACAAGGGTGCCGATGCTCGTCTTGCAGCATTTCAAAAATGGGTGCACTCGGGGGGGAACGGAAAGGCTGTGGAAGCTTGTATGCGTATGGTGCGGTCTTCTGAAGAGCTGCACAGGGACAGTGGACGATATGTCCCCTGGACGGCGGTCTTGCAGCACTTCCGCAATGATGCCACACAGGCAATGGACTTCGCTGCGAGGCGCAGGGGTGAGGAGAAGGGTGTTTCCAAGTGCCGGAACACGGGGCAAGAAACCTTTTTGCTCTTCAATGATGAGACCAGAGAGTGGACGGATCGCAAGCTCGAAGCTTGATCTGATCAGATTGGGAAGGAAGTCTTGAGTGTTTATGTTTATATAATCAGCCGTTCTGATCCTCGGCCCTTGATCCTGCCCAGGACGAGGTCGCGATTGAAGTCGGTGCCGATCTAGAAGCCGCGACTCAGCTTGCTCACCTTATCAGCTCGTCGCCGCAGCTCTTCCGAAGGGGTCATGATGACATGCCACGCGACAACGAGCCCGTGGATGATGGGGAGGCGCCCGCAACGGGCAAGGCTGAAGGCGACAAGGGCAACACTAAGAACCCCAAGCCCAAAGGCAAGGCCAAGCCGAAGGCGAAAGCGAAGGCTGGGTCATCATGTTTTGCGTGGGCATTATCCTAGGCCTGTGCTTAATACACTTGCGTGCAGGCCGACAAGCAGATCCATGTGGAGCTCCCGGCATTGGGGTCGGATATTGCCGGGATTGCGCAATTCAAGGAGTCGTGGACACGTTCTATTTCGGACGCCCAGGGACATGCGACGACCATGGTGTGCGAGTTCCTTGGTATCAGGTGATTCAATATTAACAACCACATGCATTGGGTTGAAGGGTTTGAACAAGTGACCATGCATGTGATTTGCTGTGAATTAACTGAGGCTGGAGAATTTCGAATCCCAAGAGCGGTTGTGCGAGCTGATCAACCAGTCGAAGGAAGGAATGTCCACTGCGAGAAAGGACCATCCCGGGCTAGCCAGGTTCACCGAAACATGGGCCGGCTAAGTATGCATTAAGTTAACAAAGACTCAGCTGAACCAGGACATGATGGCCGTGGACATTGGCGACCCGATGTGCCGCGACAAAATGGGTCAAATTTTGGAGGCGGCCAAGCCCTTCATACAGGCTTACATGAAGCACACCCGCACTGGCAACAATCTGAGTCTTGGCTGCAACTTTCCTGGTGCTGTGTACGCAGTTTCATGCCATGCATTTCGTTGTTGATTTTTTTGTGTGCCTCACGTGCGACAGATGCCAGGATTGCTGCTCAGAAGCGCGACGAGAACAAGAAAAAGGGGGGCAATAAGAACACCACAGAAGCTCCAAAGGAGCTTGAGATCGCGAACGGAGGTGCGGCTGTGTAAGCACACAGCTTTTGTGTGCCGGGTTCGGCCTTGGTATATGTGGGTGCGATGCATATGAGCACATGCAGGAACTTAAATAAGATCGAGTACTTTCAAAACATAGAAGATGTGCTTGATTTCAATCTGAATGTGTGCTCATTGCATCGGATGTGCCGAACACTGTGGCTGTCCGATGAGATATGGCCATGAGTGTTTTCTCCTTTCTATCGGCTCTGGGTCGAGTGTGCGGCCCCGGCATGCATGCCCCGTACGTGGGCCATGCCATGATTTCGAGAATCTCGTGAGGAGAGGAAACAAACAGCATGTGTCCGTGTGCATGTGACGCAGGTGCTTCGCATGATTGCGTTACGTATGAGCAGCTTGAGTATTCATGTGTCTATATCGATGTCGAGGCCCCAGCTGGAGGTGTTAACCTTTAGGCAATGACGCACCTCGCACATGTTCATCTTACTTAAAGCAACGTGATGCAACCGTCTGCATGCAGTGGGCTGTCTGAGAGAGTTTGAATTAAACAAGTTCGAATTAAGTCCAGATCTATAAATCTAATGATTGAAGGCTTAACTTGTTTGATGCTCGGCAACATGTGAACACACCTAGGTATAATATGTTGTGAACGAAGCAAAACTTTTCTGGGCTTGCCATGGCTTGCCTGTGTGGATTTGCATGATGTGACATATTCCAATGGCTGTGCTGGGCAGATGCAGTCCGGGCCGCGCTTGTTCGCAACATGCTCCGTCGGGCAAAGCTGCTTTTTGAAGCATCGCGGCGAACGTTGCCGGATGACCGTGATGCTGGGATCCCGCAACAACCTGCGGCACCTGCGGATGTGCAGGGAACTGGGAGAGGCTTCAAGCGAAGCCTGAGCCTCAAAGGCTCGCCGCTCATGAGACTCGCGGCAAAACAGGTTGGCCGGGGGGCTTCAGCCTCCACCTTTGGTGACTTGGCCCGAGCGGCCTGCTCAGAAGCCGGGGCCACGAATGTTTCTCGCGGTGGCTGGGCTATGCATGTTGTTTGCGACACAGATGTGACATTTCATGATGCATACATTCCATTTAATTGAAAACATAAGCCCTTATCCAAGGCACACGCTTTGCTGCACAACTGGCGGCGGGCACGAACAAACGTAATGCCGAGCGAGATATCATGGCTGCTCTGAGCCGCAGCCATGGTGTGCCTCGTCAGTGCAACTGTGATGCATGTATGTTGATCATGCCGGTCATTTTTGCTCATTTGCAAGGTTCCGCTGCACTGCAAACTATCTTATGTGGTGATTCCTATTGTGGAGATCCGACAAGTCAAGCGCTTGGCTGCAACTGCCAGAGGTGTCGCGCCCAAGGGCCGCGGCAGGGGACGTGGACGTGTACGTGTGCGAGGTGGAAACATGAATTTCTTGAAAAAGAAAGGACTGGCCGAGAAGGCGATCGTGTACAAGAAGTGGCCAGTCTTCTTGCCGTCCAACTTTGCACGTGGTTTGGCAGCGGCGGGTGCTGATCAATGGATGATGCTTGTTTGCGATATCGTGTACTCGTGATATTTGTTGCGATCTAGATGCTGAGCTTTTCACATGCTATATTCGAGCTGAGGGGCCTGGACTGTGACTGGTCCTCGTTCTGGGATTCCGTGGCCCAGTCTGAGACGTGGGGTGCGACGCTTGGCATGCATAGTTTGTGTATGTAGTCTGTCCTGCAGAACTGCCTCGTGCAATTGCTGGATCCGCGAGGACACACCCCGTGAACACCGGTTTCGATGCAGCTGCCAGAAAATCTGCGATCCCCATCCTGCTGCATGGGGATGAAGGCCAAACAAAGAAGGACAGAAGCCTGCTCATTCTCAACTGGCATGTCCTGGGAGTGCAGTCGAAATCAGTCCTATTCCGGAAGTTCCCGATAGCAGCGCCTTTGCTGCAAGTTGTGCATGCAAGGTTTGTGTGGAAAGACATGAACATGACACGCTGTAACTTCCCATATATCTGAGATCATCCGGTCGGCCAACCTGGCTTATTCGTCTTCTGGGAAATGCTTAACTATGGAGGCCCTCCAGAAGGCGGTCGTGCAATCTTTATCCGTTGCTGCAGACCCGGCTACTGCTGCAATTCGCGGCGCTGCCACTCTACAATACTGTTGTGGAAAGGGTGACTGGAAGTTCAAAAAGGAATGGTTATGTGAGAAGAAAGACTACTCGCATACGAACTTCTGCAGAAGATGCGATTGCGGGTCGGGCCCAGCTGAGCACTGGTTGGACTTCTTGCATCTCAGCTTTAGCAAGCCGGATTCGGTTTCTCAGCACCTTCACGCGAATGTGCCTGATCACCTTCCGTTTCCTGGCAAGAAGTTTAGTACAGTTTTTTGGACCAATGGGATAGTGTTTAAACATAAACAGGCATATGCACTGTGTTCTGATTGCACACTTTAACAAAACTTTCACATCGATTGTGGACTAATTGTCGCGATCCCATGAGTATCACAGAAATCGCGAGCCAGTGTCAAAACCTGTGAGGTTCCGAAGCTTGGCTGGCTGGGATATGGACATGGAGGCTGCGGACCTGCTGCATGTATTGTGGCTTGGAGCCGCGCGAGATTCCATCGGCAGTGTCCTTATGGAAATTGTTGATTGGGACCCTCGCTTTCAGCAGTCTGGCTCATACGATGTGGCACTGGCACAGGTTTTGACACTGGTGCACGATTTCTGTGATACTCATGGGATCGACAAGTCCACAATCGATGAGCTCAGCTTCTCGATGCAATTTGGAAATGGTTCCGTTTAAACATGTAAGTCGAGTTGTTCTCAACAGCTGCAGAACACAAAACAAATCGTGTTTGGGCCATACTAATCCAGAACTTCGCCGACAATTTGAACCCGGCGGCCGTGCTCTTTACCCATAGGCCCCATCTAGGATTACCTTAAGTTAAATAGTAAGTCATTGTTGCTTTCAGTGTTGCTCGTGGCTTCAAACCAAGGCTTGACCAAGTTGCATGTCGACTCTGTGCAGTATGACTTCCCGCTTGGTCTGTCCAAAGCCTTTGCCAATAAAGTCTTGTGCTCTTGGGCCGCCGACTTTTTGGCAGATTCCTGGCTTTTGTCGTAAGCAACTATGATAACGGCTTTTCTATATTTTGAGTTTTAATTAAGATTCGGTCGTATATTAAAGCAGTGGCCCCAGGACACCATGGTGCCTCAGCTGCAGCGACCGGCCGTGATGATGTGGTCGCTGATGAAGTTCAACAGCCTTTTGGAGCAAAGCGGCCTTTTCTTCGATGATGCTACTGCAATGCGTGTCTACAATCATGGGCTGCTCTACTGCCAGCTTCATGTGCTCGCTGGCTACGATGCATTGCTGGAGCGACGACCGAGATGGAAGGTAAGGCCTCGTCTGCACAGTCTGGTGTGCGAAATTTTATTGAAGGTATCAAATGGCTCGCGGCTGAACCCCAAGTTCCTGGCTTGCTGGTCGGATGAGGACTATATTGGCCAGAGCTGTGCCATTGGAAAGTCTCGATCTGTGCATCCGAGCACTCTGGGCTTAAGAATGCTGCAAAGGCTGGTGTTGACTTTGAACGCAGAGCTGGCAAGTTAGGCGAGACACTGGCAGAGGAAAGCTTCTTCAACGGCAGAAGCAGGAGTTGAAGGCTCTTGGAGCAGAACTGCCAGCTGGAAGCCGGCAAGCTTGCACGTACGTGAGTGTGTGAGCAAAAGGATGCGAGCGCCAAACCCTGAAACCCCGCCCTAAACCCTCGAAGCCCCTGAACAACCACAACCCTAAACCACCAATCCCAATGGACGTGGAAACCGTGCCTGCGTGAGCGAGTGTGCGAGTGTCAACCACCAATCCCAAAACTGAACGACGAGACCCCAGAGGCGCCCGAGCCGGAACCCTAATATAAGGACGTTCCGGGATTTCGGCAGGGCGCGGAAGGGATTTCTCTTTCAATCATTCGATCAATCACTCCTCAAGTTTTCCTTCTTCTTATCTTCTTCGAATCTTCAAATAGTCTTGTCGCATCTTTCTTTCCTTTTCACATACATACATATCTCAATTTTTCCTTCTTCTTATCTTCTTCGAATCTTCAAATAGTCTTGTCGCTTAATTTCCTATCCACATATAATCATTTATATATATATATATATACATATACATAGTTGTATGTATATGTACTTATGTATGTATGTATGTATGTATGTCCATGCAGACGTATAACCCTAAAGACCCTAAACCTCCATAATTCGGCTCAAAGCTTAAGCTTCAGCTCAAGGCACATGCCTTTTTTTGGGCACAGTTTGGCTCAAGGGTTTCACCCGCAAAGGCGTTTCACCCAACCGGGACAATACCTTGACCCCGTGCTGCTAGATTGCGATCATGTACATCTGTTGGGACATGCAAGGCAGTATTATTGGATTTTTGCCTGGGATTCGGCTCAAATAAGCTTCGGCTCAAGGCACATGCCTTTTTTTTGCAGAGTTTGGCTCAAGGGTTTCACCCGCAAGTGCGTTTCACCCATGGGGGACAATACCTTGACCCCATCTCGTGCTGCTAGATTGCGATCATGTACATCTGTTGGGACATGCAAGGCAGTATTATTGGACTTTTGCCTGGGTTTGGGTTACATCATGTGGATGAGAACGAATGTTTATGCTGTCATGTTGGGTCTGCAGGCTGTGCGGGCGGGCCCCTGTGGGGGGCCATGCGGGGCCGCGAGGGCCCATATGGGGGCCCGACGTGGCCATGTACAAAAAAGTGTCGCAAACCATCTCATGAACAAAAAAATTTGTACGCGATGCGCAAATTTTTTGGACACCGAGCCTCCAGGAGGGGCGGCGGAGACCGTTCGGACCGAGCAACGGCTACCACTACAATGCCCAACCCCCCGTGCCGGCTCAGATGCCAATGGATCCTACCATGAGATTGATGAGCAAGCTGCTACTCAAGCACGAAGCAGCCCTATCAGGCCTGCGCCAGGACAAGAACTACGTTCTCTTTTTCAGGCAGGACGAACACAGCCTGCTGCCCAATCTCATGCAAGTCTCCAAGGAGTGGCACGACAAACGAGCAGCCGGGGACATGTCATTGAAGTCGCCTCTCAAGACCGTGTTGATGGGATGTCTTCTCAAAGAACTTCTGGCACGACTCCAGAGGGTCGCATCGACCCAATGGATCCAGGAAAACGGCTCCTGGAACTACTTAAAGTGGAACCCCAAGGAAAGACGCTTGGTCCCAGACGAGAGCAAGGAGCCCTTGACACATGCAGAAGCCACCAGAACCCTCAGCACTCTCCACGAGCAGATGTCGGGAACAATAATACAGCACTTCCAATCCACACAACCTCTGTGGAAGCTGTCCGAACAGGGTCACCAGCAGGCCACGTTTCAGCTGGAGATCGCTCTACGGGGAGAAAATGCCGAGGACACTTGGCTCCACTTCCGCACACTGTGCGGACTGGCGGTCACGAACCTTGCAGGGTTCTCGATGAAGGTGGACGACCTCCCGCGCCAACACTTGGCCAAGGAGCTGGCCAGCCTCACATATGTGGGAGGCCCGCTGCTGTCGGTGGTCTTGTTACGGCTGATAACCACCCTAATGCTCCCCCGCTTGCCTCCTCCCAAATCCCACGCGCCATCATCGACCCCAACCCCCTTAGCTTCCCGGCCCTAAACAACCCTGGCAACCACTGCTATATGAATGCCTTTGCCAACAGCATGTATGTTCTTGAGCAGCTCCTGTCCATTAGTATCCTTCCGCCATCCTTCCGAGCCGAACCTGGCAGGATACTGAGTGCCTACAAAGCCTTCGGCTTCTGTATGCTGGGATGGGGCAGGCCCCATGCTCAACATGACATCGTGGAGTTTGCAGATTTTGTTCTGCCGAAACTCTTGCCGGACGCCCGCTGTGTCTCATGGCAAGCCCGCCGATCCGAGGAAGGCGTGCTGCGCATACTGGACCAATCTGCATTGAACCAGTGCCTGTCCCTAAGCTTCACGGAAATCACCAGCCCTGACATCCAACAGTTGCTCTTCAGGTGGCACCATCAGTCAGGACTGCATGCACTGACTAGTCAGGCACCATGGCTGCTCGTGCAATTGCCACGTACCGCGGCCGATGGACCCCACTTGAGCAAACGGACAGATCAATTCAGGATGCCACGCAGCCTCCGCGTTCCGGTTTTCGAACAGGCCGACAGTCTTGACACAGTATGGTGCCGGTACCGTCTAGTTGCATTGACCATACACCATGGCCGCTGCTTCACATCAGGTCACTATTCTACTTTGATTCCTGACGGGGCGGGGTTCAGACTTCTAGACGACAATCGAGCGATCAAAAAGGCCACAATGGCTGAGGTTCGACATGCATCCTGCAACTCCTATATGCTGCTCCTTGTGCTGCATGATGATCCAGACCCACAGCACCTAGACTCCTTAGCTTTTATCGTGCCCTCCAGCCATGTCAGACAGCAACGACCAGTTTCTGCTTCGCAAGTACGGGGATGCATGGGTGACGGCCCACATGAGCATCATGAACTACCAAATCAAGGAATTGGAAGTGCAGATGCAGCTCATGCAACGTCATCTGGACAAGGTGCAGCTCGAGCTTCATTCGATGCAACTGCTGATCCACAGACATGCATACTTGTACAGCAATCGCAGAGTCAACAAGATCCGCCACAACCTCGTTCGTGATCTGCATTCGCTGGACGATTGAGCATCATGGTTAAACCATGATTAGGCGCTTTGGCGCGTTCCCCCGCCCATAAGGGCATTAGTGCCGCTGCTGCCACGAGCAGCCGATGCCAGCAGAAGACTGGCAGTGAAGGCGCTCGCTAGTAGAGTCGACGGACCTCTCTACTGCGTATGAAGAAGGGTGATGATGATGATGGTGATGATGATGATGATGGTGATGCCGGCAGTGATGATGACGATGCTGATGTAAAGCAGTTGTTTGGAGTTCAGGCTGTAGAACAACATGCCAAACGCTTGGCTGTGCGTAGGGAACTTCGCAGCTTGATTTGTGTTCGCTTGAACAGAACGTCATTACTCCCCCCCACCCCACCCCCCCACCTCCCACCCCCCCACCCCCACCCCCCCACCCCCACCCCCCCCAAAGAGCAAGCAGAGCACATGACCGAAAACAAAATCGACGCAAACAACGCAGAAAAGTTCAGGGAAGTTTGGAGCTTGATTTGTGTTCGCGTATCTCGTGTGAGTCGGGGTTCCCATGTTTCTTCGTTGTTCTGTTTCCTGTCAGTAGCACGCTTGCACAGGGAGCTTCGCAGCTTGATTTGTGTTCGCTTGAACAGAACGTCATTACTCCCACCCCCCCCCCCCCCCCCCCCCCCCCCCCCCCCCCCCCCCCCCCCCCCCCAAAGAGCAAGCAGAGCACATGACCGAAAGCAGCAACGAAGCATAAAACGCAGAAAACGCAAAGCGGCAGACATCCCAAAAACATGCCTGCAGAAAGTCAGGAATACAGCACGCAGGCCACGTTTTTCGATGTTCCGACGAATTCGCAACCGAAAATGTACTACCAAAAACGACGTCGTTTTTGGTGCAAAACACAAAGACAGCGCGAATCAGACAAAACACTCGGCTACCAAGAGCGGAACACATGTAACAACGCGAAAACCTCGCGCTGGGCGGTGTTTTCCATGTGCCGGAAGGGCCGTGCGAAGGAGAAGGGCATACAAAGGCACATAAACAACAGGAAAAACCACCCCCGAAAGTGAACCCGCTAGGTTTGAAGTCCATGAAATCTTGTGCATCGGTTTTACCTCCACCAAATGATGGTGGTCTTCCCAACATCTTCACTGCACCTTCTAATGCCTTAGAGAGTATTCCTTCATACGAACTTCCTGCATTTCCTTGGTTTCCAGAATAGGTAACTAGCTGGTGAATAGCTTCTGTAGTGACTCTGGAGACCAATTGTCCAAGTATCTCTTGAGTAGGTACCATGCCTAATCCATCTCCATCTACTCCATCTTGTACTGGCACTCCGGCGGCTGATGCTGGTTGTGCAGCTTGAGGTCCTTGCATAGCTTCCGTCCTGACAAGCAAACAGACAAGTACCATTGCTCTGAATTTCCGCTTGCATCCACTCACTTTACGTCTCCAACGAATACCATGCATCCGGTTAACTTTCCTTCGCATACAAGGTAGATGTGTGACGATATCCCTGTTGCGTGTCACTTCTTTTTGCATTCTTCCGCAACTCCAGATGAGCAGAAGTGCTATCAGTACAGGCACAGCGTTTGCTGTACGCAACTTCGTACACTGGGCAGCGAGTTGCTCAAGCGCCTCACAGATCATTCTTGTCGATCTGCTCTGCTGGTTCACTTCTTCCAGCTTCTTCCTGCTGCTTTTCTTTAGCGGTCTTACGGCGTTTTGGTTCGTCGATTTCCGACGACTCCGAATTCTCCACAGGGGATTCACTTTCGCTGGCCTCATCCGACATCTTACTGTCACTGCCTGCTTCGTCCTGCATGGTGTCCCTGACAGGCGTCTTTTCCGGCACTGCGGGTGCTTCTGGTACTGTAGATTCTTCCGGAACGGCTTCCTTTGGAACTTCTTGATCCTTTCCTGCATCCGCTTCCGGGGCATCCAAGATTTTCTTTGCTTCACGCGACTCCAACGTTCTGCGTAGCTTGGCCTTGTGGTGCTCTTCGTACTTCTGCCGAAGCTCCTCTCGGGTTGGTGCTTCCGGGCTAGGCTCGTCCAAAACCACCACATTCTTTTCATCCTCTTTGGCTGTCCAGATGCTGGGCTTCTCTGGCTTGGTCTTCTTCTTTGCTGTAGCTGCTTGGCTTGCTTCCTTCTTCCGGTTGGCTTGCTCTTCTCGATACAGAACTGGAAAGTCTCCTTCGTCCTTTGCCTGCTTCCAGAATCGCTTGTTACTCTCCGCGACTTCCCTGGACATACTCCCAAAGTCGCAAAGTGCGAGCATCGGGAAAAACCTTTTGTACGGATTCGTAGTATCTCCTTGGAATCCGGGACGAGTGATTCCTCGCATCGGGTACAGTCGCCTCGTCTTGTTTCCGCGATCCAGTATCGTGAGCATTGGCTCGTACAGGCAAAAGCATAGCTGGCTGAACTTGCATGCCTTCTTCCAATGTCCACCATGCCAACACAGCGAGCACAAACTTTTTCTTGGAGGTAAGCTTCCATACACAGTACGTCTCCGGGTAGTCTCTGTTGGCTCGATGTCCAAACGACCCTTTCCTGCAGGATGCATACTCCATACTTCCGTGAAGCGTCCGGCACCTTTACACTCTCGGCGAGACGGGATGAGTCGTACACTGTAACTGTAGGGTTCCAGCTGGGCTTGGATTGTCTCATAGTCTTCATACGAAGTGATCTGCCAAGGGAACTCCCATAGGGGCTGATACTCTCCGTCTTTCTCTCCAATCCCGCGCATAGCCAATCCAGAAAGGATTTGTACCAACTCCTTTGTCCAAGTTGGACTGGAAGGTTCTGACCCAGGTAAATACTCTTCTCCGCTTCGTAGAGGGCGATTCTCGTCGATGTCTTCTTCATAAATTCTTTCTGTCCACTCCCATCCTGGGGTTTCCTCAGGCGGTTGCTTCTTCCCTTTTCCAGACCTTCTTTGCTCTGGAAGCTTCTTCTCTTTCTCCTTTCCAGCCTGAGCATCCGTTCCCAACTTGGGCATTTTCTTTGGCATCGCTTTAACAGCGGGTTCAGCTGGTTCCGGTGCTTGAGTGGTTCCATCGTGGATGGATTGCAAGATCTGAAGTAGACCCTTTTCTTCTCCGTGGCGTACTGCGATGTTGAGGGCTTGTCCCATGGCACTTTGCAGTCTTTCCGATGCCACAATGAATCCACTTTGAGCCTTCTCCACATTCCTGCAAGCTTGGAGCCAATTCTCCTCGGCCTTACGAGCGTTTTCCACCTGCTCGTCTTTCCGAGCTCGTAGCTTGTCCACGACTTCAAGGGCTTTGTTGCGGTACCATTCTTCCGCCGAGTCCAGTGCTGCTTCGGGTACCTTGAGCTTTGCTTGCTGCTTGTTAGCTTCCTGAAGTGCTTTGGCCATATGCTCCGATTCTTCCACTGCGCGAAGGAGTTTGGTTTCTTCCTCCAGTGCTCGTTGCTTTTCTTTTGTCTCAGCTTCCAAGATCCGCTTTTGCTCTTCCAGATCGGCCAACTTTCTCTTCCGAGACTCTGCCTCGGACTTCTTCTCTTCTTCTTCCTTAAGAGCTTCGAGTTGTTCTGTCTCTTGATCCTTTCCTGGGGGATCATAGAAAGATCTGGGCTTGAATTTATGATTGTTCTGCAACATCCGGCTGTAGATACTGAGGAAGGGGGGTTGATACTTTCCGTCAAGTCTGAATCTCTTATACTCTTTCTCAAGCAACATGACGTTCTCAATCGATCCTGCCACTTCCATAGCTTCATCCAACTTACGTCGAACACCTTGAGGACTGGTGGCTTCTTCTTCCTGTTCCTTCCTAGCCTTCTTGGCTTTACGGCTCTGCTTGGCTTCTTTCCTGGCAGTCTTCTTCTCTTTCTTCTTTTCTTCTCGCGACTTTCCTCCAGTTGTACCTGGAGTCTTTGCTGGAGTACTTTCAGCTTTCCTTCCTGGCGTCTGCAGGAGGTTAGCTTGCTCCACCAAGGTAGCTCGCCTCTCTTCTGCACTTTGCCGCATTTCTTCCAACTCCGCATTCCGGTCCACCATGACATCTTCATGTACAGGCCTTGCCACTCTAGGCAACGGTTCATGTTCCGTGACTCGAGACACTTTCTGGTGAGGTTCATCCTGGAAGATCTCACTGTCTTTGAGTTCCATAGTTCCTGCCGCTGGGACGAGAGATCCTTCTTCCGATCGTTCTCCCATCCTTGGGGATACAATTGATCCCATACACAATCCGAAATTTCCTCTTCGAGGGTAAACGGCTGAAGTCGAATAATAAGGTGAGACGTGTTCATCCACAAGCAACTTGTTTCCTGAATGCTTCCTTGGCTCAGCGTGATACTCATACAGAATCCAACCACAAATAGCAAGAGGTCCTGGTACATCTTCTCCATGATCACCTTCATGGCGAATTCCAAGATTTACTGTCCAGTTTCCAGGTATCCTCGTGTACTTCTTCCGGTTCCAATCCGGTTTCCTTCGGCCCACAGGTTTCCTGGATCTTCAGGCTTCCTTGCTCCGCTACCAAGTTAAACTGTAAAACCCTGAGCGGTCACGCTTTTACTCTTGAACCAAAGGCGCTGCATCGGTCACATAGTATACAGCTATACAATACTATACCGTAGCCTGGGCTCACCAAAGGTGTGGGGCGTTCCTATGTACAGAATTCAACAAACTTTCGGGCCGCAAGAGTTCAAAGCCTGGGTTCGGAAACTCTATGTTCGAACTCTGGATTCGGAAATGTCCTGGAGACCCTCTTCGATGATCAGAGTTCAGAGGCTGATCAAGAAGAAGAACAAGACGGACCACCATCACCTTCTACACATCAACACTGGGACAACAGGCATGCTAGCGCTTTTTTTTGGCGTGGGCGGGCCTCACAGACAGCAGTTGCTGCACTCGGTCCCAGTAAGAACTACAAGAACAATAAGAAATCAAAAGAAAGCTGTACAGAAGAATCCTGACGGGTGAAACAGGCCGCGACTTGCAGACTTAGCCAGCAGGGATCGTTCGGCCTTTCAGGGGTAGCTTCTCTCAGATGTCCTTTTCCCGAAAGAGCAGCTTGAAACATGCATCCATCAACCAGCACGCCTCATCGCCGATGCGTGGCGGAAGAGCGGCCCATTGGCACAGTAGTGTGAGTCTCGCAATGTGGGTCTCGCAAGGGCGGCCCTGTGCGGTCACAATGGGAGGGAGAGGCAAGCCAGCCCATTCTTAGCGCATCAGTCGTACCAGACCCAGCTTCCCAATGGTGGGCATCGCAAGGGTCAAGAAAGAGGAGGTCCAGCTTCCCAGTATGGAAAACGAAACGCGAGGCCAATGGATGACAGTAGCGCTTAAGAGTGCTCCCCAGGATAAGACGGGGCGCAGATCATTGCAAAATTGCCCACGATCAACTTTCCGTGAGGAAAGCCTCGCACCGTACGTGCACCAGAGGCAAGCCGTAACAGTCAGATTATCTGCGCGGCATCACATTGAGTGCAGCAGACCGGTAGAGGCGGTCGCAGCCGCGCAAGCAGGGCCCCGCACATTGGCTCCATGGAAAAGCACGTGCATCCAACAACCAACACGGGCATGCTGGCGCTTATCTCATCAGGAGACGAATCAGAACGCTCCTGGCCATCATCCCATGGACAAAGCCGTCAGAGAACAACAGCGAAGGCGAAGGCCGTGCACGTGGAATCCCAAAAGAAATGCCGTCCACCCGTGTGGGCACGATCTGTTATCTTAGCACGGCTTTGATGACATGGGTGGTGGACCTTGTGAGCGATGGCTTGCATCTGGTGGAGTCCGCTCCGAAGCCCAACTATTTCGATACCCGCATTAGGCTGGCAAAGCTTTCGCCCGAGAAAAGCTATCCTTGCGAATCCTGGGTGGCTGTGAGAAGATTCCTTATTCAGCAATCCGACAAGAAACTCTATGTTCACACCCTGGGTTCAAACTCTTCGCCGTTCAGGTTCAACTCCAGTTCAAGAAGTTCGGAGTTGAGTTCATTCCATGTGCTATCGGCCAGGAGGCTGGTGGAGAAGCTCCAAACCACTGACGCTAATGGGTGGTGGCGTCACTCCACCAGCAAAGAGATTGCCGTTGGGCGGGAATTCCACCGTGGACTTGTGGACTTTGTGTGCACGATCGTGACACAACAGGACCCCGGGGCCGTCCGTTGTTCGACGGAACTAGAACGGCCGCCGGAGCTTCGACTTTGGGCTCCACCGGTGGGCCTGGACAGCTCTACTGTTGTGGATCGGTCGCTGAGGCCCCGTAGCTCGTGCTAAACGGCCAACACCGGCCAAGCCTGTGCGCCGCAGCTAGCCTTTTGCCTCTTTAATTTGCGCGGCGGGAAGCTCGGCGGTGTCAAGGAAGCTCTGATCAGTGCCTTGAGTTGGCCCTTGCAATACCCACTCCTGGGAAGCTGGGCCCATGCGAATGCCACACCGATGGCAACTGGACCGATGTGGCTCGCCTCTGATGCACGTATGCTGCGAGGCTACCATCACGGAAAGTTGTGCATTGGCAATTCTGCAATGATCTGAGCATTGGCCTTTCTTGGGGAGCACTACGTAAGCGCTCATGGTGTCCTTTGGCATGGCGATGCCCACAGTGTGAATCTGTGCCTGGTTTGCTAGTTTTTTTTTTTGGCGTGAGCGGGCCTCGTCGACTACGGCTGTAGCACTCGGTCCCTACAAACGAGACAAACCAAAACAAAAGACAGCGGTGAAACAAGCGGCTCAAGAAGTAAGGCAAAAAAGCTAGCTGCGGCGCACAGGCTTTGCCGGTGTTGGCCGTTCAGCACGAGCTACGGGGCCTCAGCGACCGATCCACAACAGCAGAAGGCCGTCGGCCAAAGCTGTCCAAGACTACCGGTGGAGCCCAAAGTCGAAGCTCCGGCCGCCGTTCTAGTTCCGTCGAACAACGGTCAGCCCCGGAGTCCTGTTGTGTCTCGATCGTGCACACGAAGTCCAAAAATCCAGACCTAAAGCCAGAGGCGCAGCAATTGACCCAACGACGTATGTCGACGGTCGCAGTGCGCTGGCATGAGCAGACGCCGCTTGTTACTGGGTGCGGTCCAGTGTCGTCTGCGGCGGCCAAGCATCCAGCAGGCGCTGCATGTCGTTGCCGCCAAGCGGAAAGTGGGACTCGTGCAAAAGGTACAACATTTGGAAATTGCGCTGATCATACATCTCACGCAACCGGTGAAAGCCGTACCTGTGCATATCCAGATCAGGCGCATGGAGATGCGGCATGAGTTCCGTGGATATGAAAGGGGTTTGAATGCCAGGGCCGAGTCCACCCTGCGCCAGGAAGGCGTCAGCTTCTGCTTTCCAGCGTTCTTGGCCCCAGGGGTCGCCTAGGCGGTACCAAGCACGGCTCCCATCAGGCATTGTGTTCTCACCCGACTCCTGCGCCACGAGGTGATGGATGAGAACCTTGGCTTTGATGTCGCACGCATCAAGGTGGGCGTAGCGCCACAGGCGCACCGGGAAGTAAAAGTCCTTTTTCTGTGGCCCCCTCAGCCAAAACACCACTACAGCACTGAGATCCCAGCCTGGGGTGGTAGCAGCCGCCCGGAGGCGCATCAGGGCCGCATGCAAAAGGCCAGCGGATTGGATGGGGAGTGTGGGCGGTGCTTGCAGTTTCAAGGGGATTTCGTCAAGCGGAAGCAAAAGCCGAAAGGTACCCTTGCAAACGGCTGGGTACGAGAACATCTGTGATCTGTGGGTCGAACTCCCCCCGTCTGGCAGGCGTCCACGCTGGAAACCCTCCAGCATTCGCGCAGCAATGGCAATTTGGGGCCGCCCAACAATCGAGGCCGGTACTTCCACTTTAACGCGAATCTCCATGAATCGTTGGCCATTCTGACAGACTGGAGAGATGCGCACGAGTTGTAGAAGGCTGGCGGCGGTCGGCTCATCCACCAAAGCCCGTGCTAGGTAGAACATCAGTTGCACCGGCAGCAGTACGCCACAATGAAGCAACGGGGTTCCCTGATTCGGGTCAACGCTCGAGCCTCCATCCTCCGTAGTCCGCCAAACGCTGGTACCAGTGCCACGGCGTCGGGACGTGGGTAGGGGGCCTCTTTTGGGAGCAAGAGATTTGGATGAGGCTCCCGTCCCGCACTGGTGACTTGTGTCCTTCCTTTGCACTGGGGAGTGAGAGCTTGAGGCCATCTAGCTCATCCAATAGGAACTCATACCACGAGAGGTCGAAAATACGCCCTTCCGGCAGCCGCAGCACTGGATCACAGAATTGCGCCAGCACAATGGAAACTGCAAGCAACGGGGTAAGGCACACGCGGAAAGCCTCAGTTTGTGTGCAATGGCGAAGCATGAGAGCGCGGTCCGCAAAATCGACGACTCTAACTCCGAAGTTCTGAGGACTGACCTTGACTTCGCAAGCCGGCAAGGAGAGGGGCAGCGAGAGGAGTGCAAGGCAATCCGTTCGGCTGGGGAGCAATTGGAGGAGTGCAGCCACGGTCGCCTCGCCGTCGACCTTGTCGTGTTGCTCCTCAAAGTCCTCCTCGTCCTCAGGCGGAACGCAGTTGCTGGCAACGGCGGCAACACTGGGCGACAACAGGCGGGGCGGGTGCTCCACCGCGTTCAGCAGTGCATTTACGCGATCATTCCACGTAGCACTAGGGGCAGTGGGAGTGGAAGCAGCACAACTTTGGCTACGGAGTTCTGCGGTCAAGTCAGGGTCCTCTTTAGCCGGAGCGCCATCCGCAGGGTGGGGCTGAGCAAATCCGTCAGGATTGTAGAGGGCGCGAGGAAGGCCCGTGGTTGCCACAGGCGGGAGAAGGGCTACATGCGCGTTCTGCTGCAGACGTGAATCGGGACACAGCCGGGTAGAGACAAAGCGCTGGAGCCGCCCCAGCAGCGTCCGACTGACGGTGTCCGAGGCAATAGCGTAGAAATAGAATGCGCCTGGCAAGGCCGCAACTGCAATTTCGCCGGTGGACACCCGAAGGCGGCACTCGGACGCAGACACATCGAATGTGGTCTCCAATCAAGGTCCGGTGGTGCTGGGAGAGGAGGGCGCTGTAGGCCCTCTTGGGCGGCTGCAGGCCACTCCCCTTGTGAGCCCGGAGGCAATGGAGACCGATGCGAGGCGGGCTGGTAAGCTCCAGAGCAATCCAATGATGGGACGCATGGTGTCAATCACAGGCAGGAAAGGGCGCACGGTGACAGGTTGCCCGTCAGGCCCATTGCGCACGAAGTCCACACTGCGCAGGAGCAGCTGTACAGGGTAATCGGGCATTCCACAGTGAGCGACCAGGGCGCAGGCGTCGCAGAGCGGCATGCAATTGACCGACCACCTCTCGTAGAATTCCATAGACGTGGCACTGTCACTGCGCGGCAGGGACCGAAGCCCAAGCTGCGCCAGCCCGTATGCCTGACATAGAGCATCCCAACTGATGAGGGTTTTGTGGAGGATGGCATGAAGTTCCAGAGCTGCAATGATCCCCCACCAATGAGAGGGAGACGCGATGATTAGCGGGCCGGTGGGCCTCGTGCTACCAGCTGTAAGTCGCTGATGCGCGTCCTCCCCTGACATGGTGAACCGACCTGCCTTGTCCACCAAACAGATGTCCACTGCACCAGTGGTGCCAGCGCACACAGTTGTGGTGAAAAAGGCGACAAATACTCCAAGTTCATTGTGGTGATCATAGAAAAAGTGGAACAGAGTTTCTGCTTGCTGCGTGGTGGTCAGCTTACCTGGCGGAGAAAAATCTTCCAACCGTTCCATGATGAAATCGGAGAAGGAGGTGCCCTCGGCAGCCACCCGGTGCGCGGCACCAGTGTCGGCATTAGCCGGCTGAGGGTTACTCAGACCCAGCCCGTGCTTCAAGATATCAAAGATTTTGGCGGTCGGCGTCACCACAGTGATCTTTCGCCCAGCCTGCACGGCAAAGCGGTGTCCGCACACATTGTAGGCCATAACCAGGAGAACACAGAACCACTCAACCACGAGTCCCTTTTGTGCAAAGGAAGATGCCTGTTTGGGCAGCCGCACAAAGTAAACCCCGGGCTGATGCATGCCATCAGCTGCAAGCCGTTGTTCGCGTCGCGGCGTGTCCGCGGCCACCTCTCCAATGGTGACTGGGCACGGGGACCGGTCTGTCGCGGAGAGTAAAAGATTGGACTGGGGATAAGATGGCCGTTATCAACAGATAGAGGTCGGCTAGTAATCGTGTGGAAGCAACTAGGGCAAATTCAAGCACACCCACGGCTGTGGACAGACGTCGTCGCCCACCTACATTATGCCAGAATAAGGAGTGAGTCCTGCCCTGGAACTGCACCCGGCATTGCTTTAAGTCGCAACAATCTTGTACAAGTCCAACCACGGGGCCTCCATACACAGGCGCTCCGCTATGGGCTGGCACACAGTCAGACTGGTGCCCGATGGGGACTCCGTTCCCTGATGACCACAGTACCGGTGTCCTAGGCTTGCCCATTGAACCGTGTGAAGAGGCCCACCCGGCGAGGTGGAATGCACAAGGCCACGGAGGGCGTGGGCCATGCGCTCCGGAGGGTAGGGCTGAGGGGCAAGCTGAGCAAGCCCGCGGATGCCCACCGGTTTGGCAGTGAGGCGTGCCAGAGTATGCAGTTGTACATCGCCTTTGCCACCTCCCGTGGCTGTCGCGGATCGCCGGTGCGTATGACCAGTTGACAACTTGCGTTGGCCAAGATGGCTGCCGAGGACGGCTGTCCCTCCCTCTTGTTGCCCTTCATCAATAACAATGACGTGGGCATTCCGGAGAAAGTCTTTCACCTCACTATAGGACGAGTCTCTTAATTGGAGCGCATCCGAGCTGTGTGGAGCATGCGCGCACTTCTGATGGAAGGGGAGGTAGGACGCGTATCGCGCCCACGAGTGTCCGGTCGGTCCGTAGCAATTTCCCCCAAACCAGCAGCCGCATGCTCGGCGGCCCGTGAAGGGCACATGATCGAAGGCCGGGTCGAACCACGACGACCACTCAGGTGCATCCGCAAGAAGGTTGGTGGGGATGCGAACAACTGCGACTAGAGCAGAATGCTGCTGAGCTGTCCAAAGTAATGCAGACAAGCGCACAGGGAGAAGGTTTTGGAGGAGCCTGCACAACCAAGGACACCAAGGGAGCTGCGTTTAGTCTCGCGCCGGCAGGACTGCAGTAATGTACCCGATGAGGAGACTTCAGGGCTGGCGAGCAACCCGGCAATGTGTCGCGACAAGGCTTCTCCCATGAGAGCAGCCAAATCATGGAGCTCCTTCGGAATCAAAGCGGAGCTGATCCGCCAGTCGCTGCGGAAGGCATCCCGCGCGTTAGCATACTCAGCCAGCAGACGAAGTGCGAGGACTCGCTCCCTGAACTGCATATACTGCGTCTTGTTCGTCGCTTGGGCGGCCGGGAATCGCGGAGCCTCCGCCGCCTGCAGGAAGGTGAGCACCATGTGCGTTTCAGCTCCAAAGTGGCACTGCGGCCGGCGTCGGAGGAGTGTGGGGCCTGATGGGAAGGCCGATGGCAAGCGGCACCCGCGCCGTTGACATTTCAACACTTGCAGGAAGACGTCAAGTGCCTCACCCACTTTGACACATGTGAGGCTGTGCAGCGACTGATCCCACTGATAAACACCGGCCATGGGCTCCGCTCTCAAAAAAGGTAGGCCATCGACTGACAAGCAGAAGGGCAGCCGTTTTGTGCCTTCCGCTTCTCTGCTGTGTTTCCACTAACGCGCAGGGAACCACCGCGTCCACGAAGACGGCGCGGTCCGCCGCGTGCCCTCTATGATCCTTGTCCGACCCGGAGGATGGCGCACCGACTGAAGAGGATCCTGCTTCGTAGCTACTGGCGCGAGAGTGTCGCAAAGGGTGTAAGCCGGACAAGGATGGTAAGAGGCCAAAGAATTTTTATTTCCCAACGAACTTCCGTTTGCGCGTGTACGGGTAACCCTTAACCGCGCTGCAGTTAAACCCAGTGCAAGCACTCTCTCTTCTTCTCCTAGCGGACATGGGGGGTCAGTTCGGACCCGATCTTCGGGCATCGAAACTAAGGATGCCGCTGGCATCTGTCTGAAAAGAACGACCGCTGGTCGCAGGTAAGGCAAGGCGAACGACTGGTTCACCCCCCCTCCGACCCCCTACCAGGGGTGTCTCAATGCCACTGGAAACAAAGGTGAAACTTTCTTCGACCCACAGGGTCGCTGCAGTCTACTACTAGCTACTCTGCGTTGTTGACAGCCTACGGCCTATATACAGCAAAGCACGCTGTGCTGAAGGCCAGATCTCTGCTAGAGATACAACAAGGAGCGCTGCTCCGGCAGCTCTGCTGCCACAAGCGTGGTCCCTGACCCCGCATACTATACAGAGTGTGGCGGGTGGGATAAAAACTTTTGGATCACAGATCCACTTCAAGCCAAAAGCTGCACGGCAAAGTTTGTCTAGTGTTCTCAACATGCAAGTGAAAACACTGTTTTCCTTCTTCGACAAAACTTCGTCTACACTTTCGGCGGGAAATAAAACCCATTATTTCCCAACAAAACTTCCGTTTCCGCGCGTAACGGGAAACCCTCAACTGCGCTGCAGTTAAATCCAGTGCAATCACTCTCTTTTTCCTCCTAGCGGACATGGGGTGAGCCGATACACCCCTTAGGATTACTCCTGTGTTTATCCGGAAGCACTAGTCCGTTACGTCTCTGCGGTACGGAATAACATGAAGTGCGGACTTCACGGATGCATCACCTTTTTCACGGTTGGCTCAAGCAGCTCGGTCTGTGGCCCGGCTCGCGGATCTTCCGGAACCGGGCAACCGGACGAGCTACGGGATATATATTCGGTACCCGGGCAGATCCAGAGGATAGTCCCGGGACCGGAGAACAAGGCGGCTGGGTTAACGGCCTACGGGAGTGCAGACGGAAATCCAGCTGAAAAACACAGAAAGTCCAGACAGCATGGATGGACCACCGAACGGAGGTGATAAGGGGACGGTGGTGGGAAACTTTCACTAGCTGAACCGTACCGGCTGAGATGGCACGGACGGGCAGCTTAAGTCGAACGGCTGCGGTACGACTTGCCGTTGCGATGCTTCCGGAATAAACAAACCACGAACATTCGAATCCCCGTTTATCCGGAAGCACTAGTCCGTTACGTCTCTGCGGTACGGAATAACATGAAGTGCGGACTTCACGGATGCATCACCTTTTTCACGGTTGGCTCAAGCAGCTCGGTCTGTGGCCCGGCTCGCGGATCTTCCGGAACCGGGCAACCGGACGAGCTACGGGATATATATTCGGTACCCGGGCAGATCCAGAGGATAGTCCCGGGACCGGAGAACAAGGCGGCTGGGTTAACGGCCAAACTAGTTAGTCCCTTGAGGTGGGGGACTACCCGAACCGGGGGAAACCCAGCCACATTTAGAAGTCCATAGCCGGAAAAAGGGACAGGTTCAGGGCACTCGACGGATGGTATGAAGGCCGAGGAGGTAGAGAGATGAGAGCCCACGGAATATCCACCCGGTCACCAGGTCGGAGTCCAAAGGTGGTCGGGTCAGCACCTCGGCTAAGACCATCGGCAACAGTGTTCTGGAAACCCGGAACATGGTCAATATAAGTGGAGATGCAGAATGCACGCTGCCAGGCAAAATAGGCCGGAAGGAGAGAGCAAATTCCCCGGGCAGTGGAGAGTCCTTTCCACGAAGCAGAGTCGGAAGGGGAATTATCACAGCGGGTGACAACGTGGATGGGGTGAAGGGAAACCGGAATCAGGAGGCCAATCACCCAAAGGAGAGCGATCTGTCCGAGAAGTTCCCAAGCAGCAATGCAGGCTTGCGGAGAAGTGCCAACCGGGAACCAGGGGAATAGGGCAGTGAGCTCCGAAGCGGAGAACCGGTGTTGAAACCAGGCAGTCTTGCCGGAAGGAAGCGTGACGAAACCACCAATGCCGGCATGCTGGGCATCGGCGCAGGCGTCCGCGAACGCCTGGCAGGGGAATTCACGAGCCAAGGGCAGCGGGAACGTAGGGGGAGCATCGGCGAGGCAGGCGTGCCACATGTCCAGCACCGCCAAGGATTCCTTGGAAAGCTTCCGGTCGGATTCAGGTGGCATGCGCACGGAAATCCAGGTGCGGCGTTCGCCAGGGAAGGACACCGGGACTTGGGAAAGTGAGGATACCTCACGACCCGAGACAGAAATCAGTGTGCATAACTTCGGACAGGATGCGAGACCCACGTCAGACTGCAGAACCAGGTGTGAGTCAAGCTTGGAACGGAACGAAGCCCATTTCGCCGGACTCAGAGCAACATGTACGACAGGAGGCTTGCCCTGGTCGGAATACAGGGGAGCTAAACTGGGACGGAAAGGTCGAAAAAGGGAGCAGACCCACAGGAGCTTGCCGGTGAGCTTGCGGAGAAGATGGAGCGGGACGGAATCTGACCCCCGAATTTTGGCCAGGAGGTCACGCAGCCGGTCAAGCTTAGGAGCTTCCATGGTGGCAGAAAGGGAGTGGAGGCAGATAGACCAGCCAATCCACGTTGGCCGGGGGCCCAAGTAGGCCTTGTGCCAGCTCATCGGAACGCGGAGAATGAGCAACATGATGCACATCAGTGCTGCCCAAACCGGGCCGGACGGGCCGGAAAGCAGAGCAATCAGGTCGTCAACATATATCAGCAGGCAATGTTTGACAAAGACCAGGCGGTGAAGTAGACGGGTCAGCAAGCCGGCCATCCGGGACCAGTAGAAGCCGGAGGCGCGTGCACCAAAGTTAAGCGTTAAGCATTGGTACAGCCGGTTCCGGTGAAAGAAACACAAAAGGCCACGGTCAGAGTCACGGATTTTGATCCGGCGGTGGGCTTTGCTGACGTCCAAAATTAACGCGATAAGCCATTCTATGGCGTGCTCCGGCGGAAGGCACTGGCGAATACCGGAGATGGACGGATTTGCGGACTTGTTGGGAAGTGATGTGTGTTCGGTCACACCGGAAACACTGCTATCGACGACCAGTCGATCCGGCCGGCCGGGGGATTTCACCAAGCCCAGCTTCCCAACAGCAGTCTGCTGGTAACGGGCTGTAAGTTCGTCCAGTCCACCGGGGATTTCACGCACCCACCCTTCTGAAATCTCTTCGGAAAGAAGGCTATCCACGGATGCTTGATCCGACAAAGCGGAGCCCCAAGAAGAGGAGCAATGTGTCAAATCCATAGTGGGAGCGGACTGTCCGGCCGGGGGAAACAGGGTCGGACAGGAAGGCATCTCGGAATCAACGCCCAGGGGGACGCCCTCAGTGAGCAAGTCCACAAAGGAGGTGTCCGGATCTTTGAAAACAGACAACAGCGCTTCCAACAGAAAGAGGCGGAAAGGCTGTCCCGGCGGGACGGACAAAAGCGTGTCAAAATCCGGGGCGGAAAGTCGAAGGAAGGATCGAAGGTCATCGAGGAACGGGGCCAATTCAGGGTCCGACAGCGGAGGGGCCTTGGATCCGGAAGACAACTTGGCTTGGAACTTGGACAGGAAGTCCCCTGAGAGAATGCGAGCACACCAGGCTTTCCGGAGGGAGCCGAAGCAATCAGCACCTCTGGGAACAGACCAAGAGGCAGATGAGCAAGTGCCGGCACCATCTTCCACACGATTTGCCGGAATGGGCCAGAAAAGTGTAGCAGGAAGAAGCGAATGCCAGGAACGAAAAGGGATCTCGCCGGTGTGTGACGAGAGCAACGGCTTGAAAAGGTCAGCAAGCGCAGAGCACAGTGACGAGGGATAACAGGCGGTATCCCGTGTGAGGAAAGCACCGGAGGCAGTCCGGCGTCCGGACGTAGTCGCATGAGAGCCGGGAGGATGTTGGCACACAGACGCGAGAGACCTCAGATCCGAAAAGTTGGACACAAAAAGCCAGCTTTTGCGGTAGTCCAAGGCGTGGCTGCAAGCGGCAACTTCAACCGAATGCATGCAGTGGTGGCGGATCCAGGATCGGCAGCCCGGGACAAGCCAGAGTAAGCTGGAGGCCGGGTTTTCTAAGATGGCAATACCTCCAGCCAACATAACGAGCGTGAGCAACTCCCGGGTGAATGTGTGCAACCGGTCTGAGGAATCCAACTCGGCTTGTTGGCGTGGGGAAGGCCGGGGAATACCAGAAGGGTGTGCGGGTGTGCGCACCGCCGGCGGGCCCCCTGGACGGAGGCGGGAACGGCTGAAGCTGGAACAAGGAGGAGCCGCAGCAGCCACAGCAATCAAACCACTGGAGCAGAGCCGGCGCAAGGAGGTTTGAGTGTCGGGGTCAAGCAAGTCCACATGCTCCCCGTGGAGACAATCTATGGGGGAAATGCGGTCCAGACCAAGAGCAGCGACTGCACGGGAGAGCGGCGCCGAGGAGCCGGAGAACAAGTCAAGAAAGAGACGGTGCTTGCAAGGTGCAGGGTGAGACACAGGTTCCGGCAAGGTTTGTGTCAAAGTCTCCGGGGCAGGAGGCGGGCCCGACACTGTGTGCTGTGTCGGTGGAGCGGGGCATCCAATGCGGCGTCCCAGCGGGACGCGAGGTGGTACAAAAGAAAAGGAAAATCCAAGGCGTGTCCGGCGCGGAGAGCGGGGCCGTGCTCGAGTGTCCGAGGGAGCCAAAGGTCCAACCACCAGCGGAGCGTCAGGCCGCGTAACAGATGATGTCGGGGGGCACGGGCCGCACGGCGTGGGAGAGACAACGCACTCGGATTCATCAGAAGACGATGGAATGCACACAGGAGCGGGCGCGTTCAGAGCGCCGGACACGGAGCCAGTAGGTAGTCAATGCGGGGTTTTGTTGTGCTTGTTGGCCGTATGCTTTTGCCCACAGGGCTTTCCGGACGGAAGCGGAATAGGGCACGTGTGGCTGAAGCGGCAGTTGGACAACTTGCACCGACCAACAACAAACCGGCGGCATATCTCTTTTCCGGACTCATCCACGGAGTGCCATGAATCGTCCCATAGCTCGGAAATGGGCTTCTTCCCGGTGGCTTTCGCTTCGGCTTTAGCCTTACCCTTAGGTGTGGGACGGGGTTTCTTGGGCGGGCGCTCCGGAGCATCCTCCGGACGGGTGCGGTCAAGGTTCCGGAGTCCAGGTTCCCTAACCGGAGGCGCCGGGATGCTGCGCGGCCGGGCCACAAGAATGTTCGGGAGCATATGCCGCGTAACAGTAATCTCGGTGACCGAGTCCGGGAGGCTCCACTTCTCATCGCGCATCAGGGTGGCAACGTTCGACCACACGGTGCGTTCGGCAGCAATGACCTCCTGCATAGATGGAGGGCGGAGGGTAGTGTCGATAGGCTGCTCCACGGCAGCGGCCACAAATGCTTCAAGAAGCATTTTTCCGGCACGGAGGTGAAGGTCACCCAGGAAGGCAAAAGCTGTAGTCAGCAGGCCCAGATGGCGGCGCAACGTAGGTTCGACTGGGCCGGAGGTGGGAGCGGAGGATTGGGCCACCACAGGGTCCGGAACACCCTCAAGCAAGCCCCGCAACAACTGTGCGTCCGAACGGGGCCGGCGGGAAATGCTGCAGATCCGACTCAGATGTCCTCAAGCGCCACGGAATCCAGAGCGACGTTGGGGCATCAAGTTCGGACCGGAGACGGTTCAGAAATTCGACGCTGGGAGTATTAGCCGGGGACAGGAGTTCCCCCGGGTAATCGGTGATGCACTTTTCTCGCATGGTCTCAGCTGCGGCGGCAGAGATTTTGGCCGCAGGAGCCGAAGGAAGGCTGGGGCCAGGGACGGGTGCCGGGGGTGCAGGAGGGTGGGCAACCGCTTGGGTTTGTACGACCAGGCGACGTGCAAAAGCAGCAGCAGGAGAGACAATGGCTTCGGAAGATCCAGCCGCCGGCGGCCAGAGTTTCCGGACAAAGTCATCCGGGGACCCATCCTGCTGGATGGCATACGCAATGCTGGCCAGGGACTTGAAACCTTTAAGCTTATGACGTCCATTTGTGCTAAGGACCTGGATCCCGAAATGCATGCAACAGGCCCGAAAATGCACGCAACGAAATGCATGCAACGAGAATGCGTGTTGGGAAATGCATGTTGGGAAATGCAGGCGGCCGAAAGTGCATGCAACGAAATGCATGCACACCGAGATGCACGTTGGGAAATACATGTCAGGCCATCCTCCCCGTCCCAGCAAGACACACACCAAACAGGGCACGACTTCAAACAATGCACATCGGGTTATACGGCGACGATTGCTCCACACGGCCCATATATATATATATATATATATATATATATATATAGATATAGATATATATATATATATATGTATAGGCTGCCTGCTGCTGTTGCTCTTAGTATATAGTATACTAGTAACTAGTATACATACTAACATACTACTGAAGTTACCAGTTACTACTCGTAATGACATACGATGCCGCTATGCCTATGCCTCGTACTGGGGACGAAACCGAATCTGAGTCTGCATTTTGGGCGGGCGGGGCCCGGGAGCCAAAACATGCATTTTCCCTAGCAAAACGCATGTTTTGGCTCCCGGGCCCCGCCCGCCCAAAATGCATGCAAAGCCAATGCTCGCATCTGGGGGCGAGGGGCTTGGTCCAGCAGGTCGGGGGTTGCCCGAAACCCCTTGCATGCATTTTTGGGGGGGCCCGCCCCGGAGCCAAAACATGCATTTTCCTTAGCAAAATGCATGTTTTGGCTCCTGGGCGGGGCCCGGCCAAAATGCACGCAACGGGTGAGCCCGGGAGCCAAAACATGCATTTTGCTAGGGAAAATGCATGTTTTCGGGCCGCCGCGGTCGCTTGCAGGTCGGGGATGGCCCGGCTCACCCGTTGCATGCATTTTGTGCGGGCCCCGCCCCGGAGCCAAAACATGCATTTTGCTAGGGAAAATGCATGTTTTGGCTCCGGGGTGGGGCCCGTGTTAAAGAACGGGCTTCACTAAGCTTCCTACTCTCAAACTGAAGCGGTCACTTTTCCTTGTGGGTCACTGTGTCCGCTGGTCTCGAGCCTAGCACGTCGCGTGTGCGTGACGGCTGTTCCTGTACATTAACTGCACTGCACTAACTGTGTTACTGTTCCTGGCAAGATGTTTAACACCCCGCCTTCGGAGTTAGCGAAAGTTCCTCGACTGAGGTGACTCCGACTTTTCCTGTCAACAGTAAACACACTGCAGTTCCTTTTCACTTGCAAAACAAACACTCTGCCTCATCGCAAACATATGTTCCTATGTTCACTCGCAATCCTCTCCAAGGTTGCTCGACTGTACAAAAGACGTTCCTTTACTATACTCAGATCACCACAGAAACAAAAAGGGCTGTGCCACGGTTCCTGTGTCCTGCTTCTTCTTTCCTCGGCTCTCTGGCCTCAGTACTGCTCGCTGTTCCTTTGCTTCACTGGAAGGTCACTTCGCCGTCGTCGACCTTGTAGACTTTTGCTCCTTCTTCTTCGTTGCTGACTTCTTTCTGTTCCTTGAGTTCTTGCTCTAGCCACTCTGCACGCTGCCTTGCTTGTGACATGCACTTCTCTTTTCCTTGCTTGTCTCTTGATCCTGCTTTCCAACCTGTTTCCTTTGATCCGGAATACCAGTACCACTGCGTCTTGACTTCGTTCCACTTCCACTGGTAGTTCCTGTTCTGGAAACCGTAGACTGCAAACCAGTTTCCTTCAAACTCTCCTTTTCCTTTGCCCTTCATGAACGATTCTTCGTTCACTGGTCCTTTGGCGGAAAGTTCTGGGTCGTCCTTTCCTCCTTTCCTTTGCTGCTGCTGTGTGACACTTGGTGGCTCCTTTCCTGTTCCTTTTCCTTCTGGCTTCTCCTCTTCCTTTGCTGGTGTTGCTGGTGCTGTGTCTGGTTCCGTGGGTGCCTGCGACCCGGCTGCTGATCCTCTGCTCTCAAGCTCCTGTGTAAGGCTTGCAATTCTTTCTTTATCCTCTTTGCGTTCCTTCATCATCTCCTTCATCATTTCTTCAAGCTTCTGGATCCTGTCTGCTTCTCCTGATCCTGTTGCTGTTGTTGCTGCTGCCTTCTTTTCTGCTTCCTTCTTGGCAATGTACGCTGACGCTGCCTTTTGGTCTTCCTCTCTTTTCTTCCTGGCTTCCTTCTCCTTTCTTTTCTTCTCCTGTTCCTTTCTTTCCTTTTCCTCTTTGGCTGCTGCGGCTGCTGCTTCTGTCTCCTCCTTTTCCTTTGCCTCTCTCTCTGCTTTTGCTTTGGCTGCCGCTTCTACCTCTCGCCTTCTCTCGGCGGCTGCTGCGGCTTCTGCTTTTGCCTCCTCTCTGTCTCGCTTTTCCTGCTCTTCTGCTGCTTCTTCCAAAATCCTTCTTGCTTTGGCAATCTGCTCTTCCTTTGCCTTCTTCTCCTCTTCTGCTTTGGCTTTCGCTTCCTTCTGCTCCTTTGAGATCCTGTCCTGTTCGTTCCAATATTTGCGATCATCTTCGTCTCGAGGTCGAAATCCTGAGCTTTCTGCTCTTGCCTTTGGCTTTCCTTTTCCTTTTCCTTCCTTCTTTCCTTTTGTTCCCTTCTCGTGCTTGTACGTGTAGTCCTTGTCGATGTGGATCTTTTCTCCTGTGACTCTGTGTTGCTTGTAGATCTCGCCGTTCTCGGAGTATTCCTTCCACTCGCTGCTGTAGTCGTAGGGGTACGGAAACTGCTTCTTTTCCTCTTCTTTTTCCTTTAGCCTTTGCTTGCTTCTGGCGTTGATCTCCGCGATCTTCTTCTTCCTTCTTTCTTCCTTTGCTTCCTCGCTTTCTTCTTCCTCTGCTGCTGCTGTTCCTTCTTCTGCTTTGGCTTCTTCGGGGTACTCCCCGGGATCTTCTCCTCCAACGTAGCTGTCCACGTAGGCCTCGTTCTCGTTCTCGTCGAAGTAGTCCTGGCTTTCTTCCTGTTCCTGGAGTCTTCGAAGTAGCTCCTGTCTGACCAGTTCCTTATATCGTCTTCTCCTTTGTGTTCCTGGGAGGTAGGTGACGTAGCTCTCGAAGGTGCTGTTCCTTGTCCGTGTCCTTCACGACGTAGTTCACCTTCTAGTTCTCGGTCCTTGGCTTCTCTTTTCCTTTGTTCCTCTTCGTCTTCTTCTTCTTCTTGCTGCTGTTCGTAGAAGTCCTGCATCATCTGGTTCAGCTGTTCCTTCACGGAATCACATGTACCTAGGACGAAGTTCATGTGTTCCTTGACCTGCTTCCGGTCTCTTTCGTTCTCTTCGGCCATTTCCTGAACCTGGTGCTTCACGCTGTAGATCTGGGATGTCAAACTTTCCACACATCCTGCAACGTGTTCCTGACTTTTGCGCAAACGCGCAGCTTCCTCTGTGTTCTTCCTGATCGACTCCGCGATCAAGTTCCTTTCTTCTGTAGCAGTCTTCAACGTGACTGCCGCTTCCTTCAAGGTCTGAAGTTCCTTGACGATCTCTTCTGAGCTTTTGCTTGAACTCGCGCTCGCTTCCATGGCTGCTGAGGTTCCTGGTAAGGTGCCTTGACCTGCTACTGGGCGTACTAGTTCCTGGATACCTGAGCGTTCTGCGAGTGTTCCGCAGAGTTCCTTGAGCTGCGAAAGCATCTCACTGCATGTTGTTCCATGCGCTGTTCCTGCAAACGTTCCTAGCTCACATGCACTCGTGTCACTGCATATGACGTCCTGCTCGCATGCACTTGCACAACAGAAAACATGTTCCTGAAAATCTGCCTGAAACTCTTCTTCCTGAACACAACTCTCAAAACACTGTTCCTTGAAACTCTGAATCTGAAGACTGTCCGAAATACCTGAAATTCCTGCAAACAACAAAGCTGCAAAAGACAAAGTTCCTGGGCTTTTGATCATCCTAACAACTGCTTTAGCTTGTGTTTGGGCCTTGTGTTCCTTGAGCTCTTCTCTACCTACTGGTTCGTTCTCGCTGGTCTGAAAACCTAGCCAGTGTAACAACAATCTGATACGCTTCGCTGAAAGAGGCTTGGTTCCTATATCAGCTGTGTTTTCCTTGGTTCCTACTGGGTGAACACTAATTGTTCCTTCTTTGTGGAGGTCTTGAAGAAAAAGGGTCCTGATCTGCAAATGCTTGACTCTACCTACACCTTGCCTTGTAATAATTCCTCTAGCTGCAGAAGAATCCATATACAAGTGTACCTTGCATTGTTTCCTGGTCAAGAATTCCACTGCTTCCTTCAACAAGATAGAATCTGACGCTGCTGACGCTCCTGCGTAGTACTCTGCTTCACCACTGCTCAAGCTAACCGACTTCTGGTTCCTAGAAAAAGAGTAAATGCACTGACCGTCTAAGCAAACAATTCCTGAAGATGTTGAGCGCCTTGTGTCCTTCTTTCCTGCCCAATCTGAATCACTGAAGACTTCCAAAAGGTGGTGTTCCTTGGGCCTTGTTCCTGTAAAGTCGTAGTTACCATTCCTAATGGATTCATTGAGATTACTGAGTCCTCTGGGTGTCTTCCTGTACACTAGATGGTATCCTTCAGTTCTCGACATGTACTGCACTAGGTGGACTAAGTGCTTCCAAGAACCATGTGTTGGTTCCGACATCTTGGAGGCTAAACCTCTCACGGCAAACTGCACGTCAGGGCGGTCCTGACTGACATACAAGAGTATGCCAACGCTCTTCCTGAACGATGCTGCTTGTTCCTGGTTCAAGGTCTGAGTGTTGTCCTGTTCCTGCGACTCTTGGGTGCACGGAGTTGGCTTTGAGGCTTTGCTGGTAAGCTTCAGTTCTTCCTTAAGCTTCACAAGATACTTCGGGTCACTCGTGATGTGGAGCTCGTGATTGTGGTAGCTGAATTTCCTTTTAAGGAATCGGATTGTCTGGTGTGACTCTCCTACTTCAAGTTCCTGCTCTGTCAAGAAGGGGCCTTCAACCTTTAGCTCGTAGGTTTCTCTTAGCTTTCCTAGCTTGGGCTCTAGGTGCCTTGTTTTCCCTGCTGCCTGAATGTCATCTACATGCACAACAAGTATGCTGTTCCTGTCGTCACGAAACAAAGTAGGGCATGCTTTGCTCCTATCAAAGTTCTGCTCTTTGAGGGTTCCTGCAAAATGATCACTCCATAGTAGTGCTGCATCTCGCTGTCCTGGAAGTACTCTTAGCAGTAACAAACCTTCGTTCCTACAACTAGGGTCCTGGTCGCCAAACAGATCCACATATTCCTTTGGGAATTGACATGCACATCGGGTCCTTTGTGGTACCTGCAAGAATGCGTCCTTGACATCAATGGAGTACAAGGCGTGTTCCTGTTGTAGTCCCAAAATAGGGATAAGTCTCACCAACGATGCGCTTGTTGCTGGGCTGAATGTGTCATTCCTTACTTCTGCTGCTTTGAACTCTCTTGCGACTAGCCTAGCTCTCCTTGTCCATCGGCCGTTCCTGAATCGCCAATCGAAGACGAATTTCGTCGTCAACCACTTTGTTCCTTGGTTGCTCTCTTCTTCTTCTGTCTCTCTCTCCTCTTCTCTCTCGAGTTCTTGCAAGGGTTTCCTTGCCAATGCCTTCATCTCGGTGAGTCTGTTGATCTCTGTGAGCATTGCCTCACGATCCAGTTCCTGCAACTGGGCTTCTGCAACTTCTGGAGGTCCAGAATCTTCGCTCTTGAAGATGTCTTGTTCCTCGTCGGAATCGCCAATGTCCGAATACGAATCTTCCCAGAAAATGTCCTCTGTACCTGGTTCTGCTTCAGGTAGTTCTTCATCATTGTGCTCAAATACTCTTCCTACGTTGAACGGAGGGTACTTCTTCTTGGGAGAATCAATCTTTGGGATCTTGGAACCTGTTCCTACATCATCAAATTCCATTTTCCTAAGAGGTGCTGGTCCTCTAGCTGAAAGAAGTTCACTTGCCATTGCACTGTCTGGAATGAGTTCTTCTTCTGAGGCTGCGTCCATTTCCTTACTGCTGCTACTAGAAGACGTTGGGTCTGAAGCTGCTTCGTCGTGTTTGTTTTGGTCGTCGTATTCCTGCTCAAGTTCTTCTTCTGCCTTTCTCTTGCTCTGTGCCTGCTTCGCTTTGCTCTCTAGGTAGGTTGTCCTAGTAGGTCCTGACTTCCCTGCAGAGTCCCCGCCTTGGATGACAATCGGTCCTGCGATCGGTCCTGAAGGTGCTGAAGGTGCCGAGTCCTCAACCGACTGTTCCTGAGTTGTTCCATCCACGACAGGTGGCGCCTCTGCAATTGGTCCTGGAATGTTCTTCCTGGGAATGTTCCTTGTTGCCAGTGTAGTGTGCTTCACTTCCCAAGTATGAATTCCTACACTGCTGATTCCTTTCACGTCGAAGTGTTCCACACAACGTTTTGCGCTACGGCTCGTCTTGATGCCGTCCATGTGCCACGTAATGAAAAGGTTGTTGTCTGTTTTTCCTAAAAACACTCCTCTCAACCAAATAGGGTCACCTTTCCTATTGCCACGAGTTCCTGAACGATTGGTCAAAACCAAAAGTGATTCGCCAAATTCGGCGAGCTGGCCCTCGTAAGGCCTTCCTGCCATGAACTCATACGGAGTCATTCCTGTGGAGGAATGGCGATGGTACCTGTTCAAGGTCCATGCCGAGTGCCTGAAAGCCCAACTGAAGATTGGATGTGTATGAGCAATATATGTTCCTGTTCTGTGTTCAAGGTGCCTAATCAAGGTTGTTCCTTGTCTCCTAATGGTTTGGATTGCTCTCTCTGCCATGCCGTTGGTTTCCTTCTGGCCACTGACTGCGTCCTGCAAGACTGTTCCTAGACCTAAAGCTGCTCTCTGCTTCTGGATGACTTGCTTCAGCTTCATCATTGTTCCTTCGTTGTCTGCCTTCAAGTTGATAGTTCCGTATCCAAGTTGAGTACTCAAGTAGGTCACTCCTTCGCAAAGGTGCTCTACAAGATCTTTTCCTTTAGATGCTGTCGGGATACAGACCATGTTCCTACTCCAAGAATCAACACACACAAGACATACTGCCGCTGGTGCCTCATCATGACTTGTTCCTGTAAAACAGAAATCCATACAGAAAGTTGGTCTCGAAGATCTTTCCTTCTCTGGGTTCTCACGAAGGTGTGGAGACTCTTTTCCTTTGCATGCTACACACGTCGGACACCAAGATGCATAAGGTAAGTGTGTGAGATTATGCACTGCAACTTCCTCCGGCTTTGGCTGTTTGGGTACCTTCAGAGGTTCAGCTTCTAGAAACTCCTTGTACTTCTTCTGGCCTGAAACAAGTTCCATGTGCCTTTCTGCTTCCATGATGGATCTACTGAGCCTTCTGAGGATCTCTTGCTTAGATCCAGCTTTTGAAACTCCTAGTTCCTTGCACAGTTCTCTCAGGGCCTTGAGGCTGTTCTGCTGGTTGTACTCATGACCATTGAATGTAAACGACAGTTCTCCTGCAAGTTCGTGCCTGTGCGCTGGTGCTTGGGCCTCTGAGGTCTCTTCCTGTTCTTCTTCCTGTTCTGGAATCGTGTCCAGTTGGTGAACCTTCTGTTTTGGTCTTCTGGCCTTGGGGTTCACTGGTTCGATAAGTTCGAATACACTGCGTCCTGTCCAGGATAAACCTCCTAGTGGTTCTGGGTCTCTGTGAGGCTCATCCAAAGTCCAGAACTTGTCATCCTCAAAGAAATCCTTGTTGATCGGTTCTTCTCCATACGTGTACCTGTCTGGTTTGAGGTTTCCTATGTCCACTGGAATGTCATTGGTATCTCGAGGATTGAACAAAGTCTTCCTCAACGAGTTGTGGTACCTCGTGAGTGTGGTGCCATCCATACTGATTGACCATGCATCCTCAGTGTACTCTTCAAACATCTTTCGATCTTCATCTTCCTTGGGGGTGCCTATGAGGTTCAGCGGAAATTCCTTGAGCGATACTAGCGTAAGTGTGCGATACTCCTTGCTACCATCGAAGATTGTTCCAAACGGTTCTTCAAGTTCCTCAAACATGATGCTGTGATGCAACAAATACCACTGATCATCATCCTCAATAAGCACTGCTCGATATGCGAACTTTCCTGGTGGAAACATCAAGTAAGTATCAACGTGTTCTGAGGTTCCTAGGCTGAAGTGGACTTGGTAAGGGTCTCGCCAGTTGGTCCAACCAACACGCTGTTCTTCAATGAGTTCCTTCAAGTTCTCGCACAAGTACATAGGGATAGGCTTTGCTTCTGCTTCCCAGTTGACTGCTCTCACAAAGGCTTTTGTTGTAAGTGAGTTGTTGTTGTAGTTCACTGCGATCTTGGTTGTTCCTTCTGTTAGGAAAGTGCCTGTTGCTGTTCCATCTCTGAACTCCCAGCCTTTCTTCAACAGTTTACCTACTGCCAAAAGAGGGTGCACAACCGATGAAATCAAGAACACTTCTTCAACCTTCACAATGTTTCCTTGAATATCCCGAAACTCAACTTCAATAATCCTTTGGTCTGAAACCTTAATTCGGGATCCTTGCGCATCTCGCAAAACTACCTTGGTAGTGTTGGGTGCTTTCCTTCCGTACTTCTTCATCCACATTGGTGCCAACGAAATGTCGGCTCCTGAATCCAGCACAACCTCGATCTCTCGAGTTCTCGTGTTCCTCGCTGCACGCGCAAACCTAGTAATGGTCCTTGAGGGTGCTGTTCTCTCCACTCTGTTCCTTCTAGGAGGATGGTGACATCCGTTCTCACATTCCTGCATGTCTGGGTGCCACGGTGTTTCATGACATCCATTGGGACACTCAAAGTAGTATCCACGGTCCTGAGTTCCTATCGGAGTTCCTTCTAGGTGCCATTGCAACCATGTGTCATCACTCACCTCATCACAGTCCTGAAACTCATCATCTTCATCACCAATCCAAAACTCTTCTGTCTCACTTCTCTCTTCCTGAACTTCTTCACCAACAACCCGCAAAACTCTTCCGAAGTACTCAATCTCTATCTCATCAGAGTTCTCACTCATCTCGAATTCCTCCGGAAAGCTTGTGGGCTCGTCTCCCATGTGGTACATGGAGACCATCCTAATCACTGGTCTTTGGGTTCCTTGGCTTGCTTGGCTTTGGCTTGTTGAGGTCTTGTTGGCTGACGAAGGGGCCTGAGTCGAAGTACCTGTAGTGCTCGCTTGCTCGCTCTGGTTTTCAAGGTCAACGTTCCTTGCCTGATAACCCATGTCACGCATCTTCTGCCTACACTGTGCTTCGAAATGTCCATACTTATGGCAGTAGTGACACACTCCTGTAGCTGCTTGGGCTTTTCCTTTACCTTTTCCTTTGTGTCTGAAGAAACCTCTTCCTCGACCTTTGCCTTTTCCTTTGTAACCTCTGAAACCTCTACCTCGGCCTTTCCAGTTGCCTCGACCTCTGCCTTTGCCAAAACCTCCGAAACCTTTACCTTTACCTTTGCCTTTGCTGTCAAAGCCGAAACCTTTTCCGAAGTCCTTTCCACCTTTCTTGCCTTTTCCTTTACCTTTGCCTTTATGGTGAACATAACCTTTGCCATAGCCTTTCTTTCCTTTGTACCATGCTTGGTTGATATCCATTGCTGCAAGACCACCATGGTCATCACCTTTGTCGATCAAGTCTGTTGTGGTTCGGTGAGGTGTTCCTTGCTGGGCTGCTAAAGAGTTAGTCCAACGCTCGGTTGACTCATAGTTCACAAGGTACTGACGAAGAGTATTGTACTGTGTCTTCTCATCCATGTTGAGCAACAAGTGCCTTTTCACGTCAGGTTTCATACCTTGGATAAGAGTAGATACTTTCAAATTCTCCTGTACCTTTTCTCCAGTCGCCTTCTCGTACTTCTCGATGTGTTCCTCATATTCGAGGATATTCTCAGCAATTCCTTTGTTGTGAGCAAACTTGTAGTTGAGAATGTTGTGAAACAACTCCAACGATCTCGCACGATTCGTTGGTTGATATTCCTTGAGTAGCATACGGTAAGCTTCCATACCGTTTTCCTCAGCTACATGCTTTACAACTCGGTACGGCCTTCCTTTAGTGTACGAACAAAGAACACTGTACAGGCGTCGGCTTGTTTCCTTTGCTTCTGCAGACATCTCAGCCATCTTCACTTGTTTATCATCTTTTAGGTTCCTTTCTGCGATGTCCATGATCTTCACCATGTTGGAATCCACTGCTCCAAGCCAGATCCGCATCCTGTTCCTGAACTCTGTCCATCCACTCTTCTCTTCTTGCCATGTTCCTGGGGAAAATGCTTCGGGGCTTTTAATCAGCTTGTGCAACTCCACTTCTCCAGGCTTTCTTTGTTCCTTTACTGCTTTCTCCAGAGATGCTCCTATCTCCTCAAGTGTCGTTGCTGCATTCGTGTGGGCGTCTGCCAACGCTGTTTGTGCTGTCTTCTGTTGTTCCTGAACTGCTGTCAGGGTTTCCTGGAATGCTTGTGTGAGTCCTGCTTCTCTTTGACTTCCTGAAGCTGCTGAGTTCCTGATCTCCTCTGCTAGTGTCTGTATTCCTTGTAAGGTCTGTGCATTGATCTCGGCAAGTGCCTTCAATGCATCCTCCATTCCTTTTGCTGCTTCAAGGTTGCTGTACACTAGTGCTGCTAAAAGTAGTGACTTGCACTGTTTCCTGCACACTGCTTGTGCTCTCCTTTCTCCTCTTGTCTTCCTTTGGTGCTTCGAGCGGTTGCTTGCTCTTGCGAAAAACAAACTAGAATAGTACGACAGGGTGATCCAAGTAATCAGTCCCATTGGGGTTCCTAAGAACACTGCTATGCGAATTCCTTGAAATACAACTCTGTTGGAAATGACTTCCTGAATATCACATGCACGACGTCGTGAAACTTCTTTCCTACGATTGCTAGCTTTTCTACGAAACTGTGAACATGTTCCTGTACAACTTTCCTCAGTACTTCTCGCTGTTGTTTTACTAGGTACCTAGGGGCGTAGCCTGACTCAAGGCTCTCACTCTCCTGGTTCTCGGTGTTCTGGTCGCCGTTCCTGTTCTCTTCCGTGTAGTACTCGCCGGTCACGCTAACGACGCTGTAGAGCTCGTTCATCACTTGGTTCGCGCACAACAAAGCGTACGGTACCATGACTTTTCCTATCTCCACATAGTCCTTAATCGTGTACGCGTTCGTGTTCCTGATCGTGTTCACGTTGGTGCCGTCGGGGTTCACGCTGCACTCGTTGTAGCCTTGCTGGTAGTACTCGCCGTACACGTTATAGTTCCTGTAGCGGTTCCGGTGCGTATTGGGGTGCGTATTGGGCTTCCTTCTGCTCGACCACACTGCCATGAGCTCGCTCTCGTCACTCTCAACGTACGGTAGTTCCTTTCTCCCACGGCTCGCTCCTTGGAGGATAAGGCGTCTCCAAGGGCAAGTTCTTCCTTGGTCTCCACTTTGTTGCCAAGGGCCTGCCACGGTCTCACCGCCATACTTCCTGCTCCTGGGACCAAGATCATCCCGCACAAAGTTGCGAGGCTTCCCAGTGCGAAACCAACCAGCAGCACCATACATGCTGCCAAACCGTAGCACTTCATGTTCCTTTTCTCTCTCTCTTCCACCAACACTCGGTCGGGGTAGCAATCGCTGCAAGCGTCAAAGTCTCGCGCGTTTCCTGCTGTCACGTTGTGGTTGCGAAGGTGTCCACAACCTCTGCGGTGGTACTTTGTTCCTGAACGGACTGCGATCCTGAGCGTGGGCATGTTGAGCACTGTCTCTGTCTTCTTGGTGATCTGCTCATTTGCGCGCATCTGCTTCCATCCGGCAACGAGGCAAACTGCCATGGCGCCGAGCATCATGGTTCCTATGGCTACGAGTAGCATCATCGCTGCCAAGGAGGTTCCTGGAGGCAGCTCCGCTACCATGTTAAAGAACGGGCTTCACTAAGCTTCCTACTCTCAAACTGAAGCGGTCACTTTTCCTTGTGGGTCACTGTGTCCGCTGGTCTCGAGCCTAGCACGTCGCGTGTGCGTGACGGCTGTTCCTGTACATTAACTGCACTGCACTAACTGTGTTACTGTTCCTGGCAAGATGTTTAACAGCCCGCCGAAAAAGCATGCAAGGCCCTTGCGTGCATTTTGGGCGGGCGGGGCCCCGGAGCAAAAACATGCATTTTGCTAGGGAAAATGCATGTTTTCGGGCCGCGGCGGTCGGTTCCAGGGCCAGGGATGCCTTGCATGCATTTTGGGGGGGGGCCCGCCCCGGAGCCAAAACATGCATTTTGCAAGGGAAAATGCATGTTTTGGCTCCCGGGCCCCGCCCGCCCAAAATGCATGCAAAGCCAATGTTTCTGAACAGGCCCGGCCCAAAATGCACGCAAAGCCAACGTGCCCATCCACCCCGGGCGCAGCCCTGGCCAGCCGCCCGCCCCAGCCCCCGCACCGACCCCGGCCCAGCTTAGCCGTCGCCGTAGCCCCAGCCCCAGCCCCAGCAACAGCATGGCAACACCAGCACCAGCAGCTGGCAACAACAACAACAACAACAGCAAGAAGACAACAGCAACAGCAACAACACCATCATTAACAGTCCGGTTTCCACCGACCGACCACCACCACCACCACCACCACCACCACCACCACCACCACCACCACCACCACCACCACCGGTGTGAGTGCATGCATTTTGGAACGCGCATTTCAGGGAACATGCATTTGTGAACATGCATTTTGGAACGCGCATTTCTGGGAACATGCACTTCTGAACATGCATTTCTGCGAGCATGCATTTTCAAATATTGGAAAAGTATGCATTTCCAGCTTGGCCAAATATCAGAGCCCTTAGCACGAATGGCCGTCATAACTTTAAGCGTCAGAGCTTCCAGCAGCTCATCAGGAGCGTGCCACTGCTTGAGCAGAGCGACAAGCGCAGCGGGGTCGTCAAAGGAAGAGGGGGCAGAGGTCATAGGGACCAAGGCCGGGGAAATCCAAAGTCCAGTGACAGCCTACAGCACAGCCTACCTGATGCTAATGAGCCAGCTGCGGAGCAAGACGCTACATGACAGCAACTTGCAGAAGCGGCGGAAACAAGGCGTAACCACACAAAGTTTTGCGCCCTGCTCAGTGCCGGATGCCAGATCATTGCGGCAGGTGGCAGACAAAATTCACCGGCCGGGCTAGTCGCGTTGGCCAGGAAAACGGGTTCACCATCCAAAACTGTGGCAAACCCGACAGGCATGGTTCCGATGCTGGCGGCGGCGAGTGACGTCGATGACCCGGCCACACACCTGGTTGCATTCCGGATTCACGCAAGGGAGGTGGCAGGTCACCACTTGCGGCACCGGGCGGAGGATCCTGCCGATGAGGCGGGCCAGGCGTGCCAAGAAGCCAGCCGAGCACCGGCGGAGCATGGCCAGCAGGTCCTCATCGCTAAGATCTTCCAGGTCCACCAATTCCGGGACGGAAGGCAGAAGGACTGCGCCGTCATGGCCACGGGCCGCCCTGAAGGTGTGCCAAACGTCCGGAGCAGGCGCTTGCTGGGAAGAGGCCGAATAACTCGCGGCGGGGTAGTCGGCAGCCATGTGGTTGGTGGCCGGAACCCAGACTAGAAGAACCTCTACCTGAAGGCAAAATGGCTGCGGATGTAAACAAGCCGGAACCACAAGGCAATGCACTCTCAAAAAGGATGCGCGGCATACGGAGCGGCGACCAGTTTTCATGCACAGCGCGAGCGTCTAGTCGTCCCGGCATGCTCGGCGGAGGCAGGGCTGAGCACCCACAGGAGGGGTCGTAAACCAGCAGTCGGCAGACATGTGGGCAGTAGAGGCACCACATGCCGGGCGCGCACAAAAGGGCTCAAGTCCATCAAGTGCAATATTCACAGCATGCGGGGTACAGGACGAGCAGGACACCGCTTTGTGAACAATGTTGCTGCGCGGGTTTACCAGGAAGGCCCGAAGGTCATCCGATGTGTGGGCCGCCGGGCGCTTGGGCCGGACGGCCAGCTTCGGTTTTGCAGGGACTGAGGTGTCAACGTCACTGGCGGACGCGGTTGACACATCAGAGTCGGAACTGTCAGCCGAGAGTTCCGGAACATCATCGACCGGAGCCGTGGCACTGGGCCTGGCGTGAGGAACCGGAGAACGGGAACGAGCGGCAACATCTTTAGGGGCCTCGCCTGCCATATGGCGGTCCGGAGGGGGCAAGGAGACCCGGAAGTCAGGAAGAGGGCGGGACGCACCACGAGCAACAGGCTGCAAAGGGCGGAATCCCGACCGGATGCGGTTGATAACTTCGGATTGCAGCAATAACATGGGGCCAACGTCGTCCCTGCTATAGACGCGGACGGATCCTTCCATAGCGGACGGCCGGTGATGGCCCTGCAGGCGGCGAAGCTCCGGACTCAAGTGACACTGCCGGGCCCAGCTGAGGACGGTGGCTTTGCACGAGTGCACCCCAAAGCGGGCATGTTCCGGAGGGGGCGGACCGGAACTGTGTTCTCGCCAGTGTTCGTCCAACAATGCCCGGAGCCAGGGCATGGCCCGCGACCGGTGCAAGGGAGAAACCATGACCAAGGATTCGGTATCCGGAGCAAGCAACGGCAGCAGAAAATCCACGGACCGGCCGGGGAAACGGAGTCGGGTGTCCGCCAGGGCACGGTTTACCAGATTAAGCCACGACAGGCCCCAGCAGGCAGAAGGGCCCCCGGTGAGGCCGAACAGTTGACAACCCCAAGGCATGGAGGCACGGCAACTTTTCGTGCGAGTGGCCAGGCCAGTCACGGCGGAAGAGTCGTACTGAAGCACCAAGCGGCCGGGCGGAGACCACAGCCCGTCGTTCCAGCGCAAGCTGGACCAGATCAAGCACAGCACGGATCCCATCACCAGGGCATCCCGGGCCGGAGTGTCCGGACACATAACTCGACGTTCCAGCCAGGCAACAAAAGAGACGGAGAACGGCAGGGATTCTCGTCGTTCAATGGGGATGGTAGCGGTGAGGAACGCAGTGCACAACGGAGTTTGCAGTTGCGCCGCCAAGGAAGGCAACCCAGCAATGCGCGACATCCAGCTAAGTGACTTGAAAGCCGAAGTCGCAAGTCCGGAGGGGGCGGCGTTCCGGTGAAGCCAATCAGGAACGGCCCCTGGAGCCGGGTCGGAACAGCTGAAACCGAAGCGGCGACAGTGCAGAACCCAGGCACTCCAGAGACGCAGATAAATAGTGAGGGTAGATGGGGCAAACTTCGCGACCGCCGGGTTTGGAGCTCACGGGGGGACGGCACCAGTTTCGTGTGAAGCCAAAGTGTGCAGTCATCACCAAGGTCCTGCACGCCATCGCAAAAGGCAGCCCTCAAAGTCACAAGGGCGGCCTCGGCAGCGGCGGCCATGGAGGACCCAGAGTCCGAGGCCGAGGCAAGGGGAAGAGGCCCGAGGATGTAATTGCCGGATGGGGCCGGGGTGTCACCGCCAGCGTCGGGCAACAACGGCGATTTGGAGCCGGACCCAACAGACACACGACGCCCCAACGGCAGAAGACGTGGTACAGGTGGAGAGAAGACGGACGGCCCACAAGGGAACACAGGAGCGCGGCGGGCAGGGACCCGAGGGCAGAGAAGAAGTCAGGCGCGGCCGAAGGAGGCGAGCAGGGCTTGGGCACCGGCCTAGGGCGCGGGAGCAAGGCAGACGCAGGCTGTCAGGAGGGCAAGCCAAGGGCGGGACGACCAAGGAAGCCAGGCCAGGAAGGGCCAGGTCAGACACACCAGAGGCAGATGCAGGAGAGTTTGATGAAAAACCCGCGACCAGTTGGAACCCGGCCTCAGTCCCATCCGATGCAAAAAGGTCCGAACCTGGGGAACCAAGGGGGCTCAGCGGAGGGCGGGCCGCAACAGGGGTGCACGGCTGGGCCTCATCCGAAGGCAGATGCAAGCATTGCCCTGGACACGGGCCAGGAGCCGGAGGCTCACAGCACGGTGCCGCAGTGAAAGCACGCCGGGCCGCGGCCACGAGGATTTCGGTGTTGCCTGACAAGGGCGGAGTGAAAGGCAAACCAGAAGACTGACAGCACAGGCCTCGGAGGGGAGCGGAACCTGAATCAGGGCAGCATGAAAACGTAAACCGCCAGAGCAGGAACAGTGCAACATGTAAGCGAGCAGAGGGCTTTTGCAGTTCCGCAGGGGCAGCCAGATCCAGAACCCACCGGTCGGATTCGGATGACTGGTGAGACGCAGGGAGAATGGCCACCGGAACGCGGGAGGTAGTAAAATTAAGGCCGGGTCGAAATAATGATTTATGCTTCAGAGCCCGGGGAAGAAAAGACCATAAATGCTGATACCACCGGGGCGGATCAGAGGCCATCCTCCATACAATTATGGCATTTGTGGCCGGTGTGAGCCGTCCGGCTGTAATACAATATCGGCCGGAGGCAACAGCGCATACAGCGTGGTCCTCGCGCCGGGCAATCATGGCTACAATAGCCACGGATCCGGAGGTGCGTCAGGCCGGACGGGGGCTGCTGGATCGGCACCCATGGTGGTAGGTCCTCCAGCTCAAAGCAAAAGAGGTCCGCATAAGGCCATGTTTCCGGATCGCGGACAAACGGGCCGGGAGAGTCCGGAAGGCAGATGGACAGGCGCATCCAGCCCTCTGACTTATTCCACGGACCGGTGTTGATACGCCTCGGGGTCAGCGGGGCATCCGGATCGAACTGGGGCGTCACCGAGGGCCGGTTCCGGTCACAGTGCACCAGAGGCACATCCAGAGGGATTGCCCGAGTGTCGGGCAACGCGGGCTGGCGGGAAGCTGGGCTGGGGGCGAGCCAGGTTCTCCTCAATAGCCGCGGCACCATCACGGTCCGGTAAGCGGGGGCCCTCCGGCATGGAGCGTGCGCCAACCGGACGGTACTGCCCCGGAACGGAGGGGGGCCGGGTAGACTGAGCGGCCAACACAGAGATCGGCGCCTCGACGTCGTACTGCAGGTTGGCCAGGGCATAAAAGTTGTCCTGGCACACCTCGGAGAGAAGCACCAGCAACCGGGCAGCCTGGCTCAGCGGGAGGTCGGCCAGCCCGGCGTAGACCAAGTCATCATCTGCTTCGGAAAGGAACTCCAGCATGACTTGGCGAAGGGCGCGCTCTCGATCCGGGTCATGCGGCGGAGCCATCCACTCGGCCGGACGCTGCTCAGAGCCGGACGCTGGCTGACCGGATCCGGAAGCTTGCTGACCCGAATCCGCCGGGCGGGTGTCTGCCGATGCCGGTGGAGTCACAGCAGCAGCCGGGGGATTGGAAGGCAGGCCACCGGTTGTGGGCGGATGCTTGGGCACCGCTTTGGTCTGGATCACCGGAGGGGCCGGCTGGATGGGAGCGGCCGGGGCAGTGCCATCACCAGCAGGAGCACCAGCACCAGAGCGGGCTCCGGAGGCAGCTTTGGAGGTGGCCAAGTAACCGCCGGGGGGATCCGCAGGAGCGGCGGCAGGCACCGGAACCGGATCATTGGCGGCGGCCGGCTGCCCATCGCCAGCATTGTCGGCCGGGGCAGCAGCCGGGCCAGGTCCAAAGGACGGCGTAGTTGGGCCGGCTCCCAAGCCAGCCTGGGCATACCGCAAGCCACGGGCCAGATCGCGAAGCGGATGAGATCCTCCGAAGCGGTTCATGCTGAAAGCAAAGAACGGGAAGGATCGGGAGGCAAAATGCTTGAGAGCGGGAATGCTGCTGCATGCGCGCAACCGGAGCTCAAGCATGGTCAAGCAAATCAGAGGCGAACGGACATAGCGGGCAGTCCGGGCCTCCGCGGCGGTAGCAGCAGGGGTCGTCGCACCGAAGGTGGACGGACCGGACTGCGGCCTCAGAAAAAGAAAGTGAAAAAGGAGCTCACCGGAAGGACCGAGCGCCAGACAAGGGCACCGGAACGGAGGGTGAACGCCTGAAGCACAGCGGCAGATAAAAGTACCCAGCGTGCTGGAGTCAACCAACCTCGAAGCGGAGGAAGGAGACCGGCGGCTGCTCGAAGAAGTCGGCGAGGGCTGCCACGCGGTGACACCCAACCGGACTACTAAGGCAATACCGGAAACCGGCCTGACGACGACGTCCACGGCGACGACGGCGGGGCCGGGGCGTGGAGTCGGAGGAGGAACTCCTCGGCATCAAGCCGTGACAGCCTAAACTTTCACTAGCTGAACCGTACCGGCTGAGATGGCACGGACGGGCAGCTTAAGTCGAACGGCTGCGGTACGACTTGCCGTTGCGATGCTTCCGGAATAAACAAACCACGAACATTCGAATCCCCGGGAGTGTATGACCCTGTTGAGTCCCGTGGGATCTAAGGCAACGCCCAGCACACGGACAGCGAGTGTTTTGTTCTGCTACGCAGAGAGAGCTTGTTGTCAAGTCGGTAAAACCACTTGAGCCAGCGAGCAGCGGACATGTATACATGTGAGCATGCAGCCAAGCCATTGCTGTAAGTACCACCCCTTTAGAGGTTTAGGCAAACAAACAGACACTAATTTTCTTTTACTGAAAGCATGGCCGCGTGTTCACACATATACACTTGAAAGTGCTCACTGAACTCAGAACTAGCGGAGTATGGACTCATTGTTAAGAATCATATCTTAGATATGACATAAGTTACGAACAGTTCACACTCACTCACTTTTGAGTCTGCAAACATGAATCTTGTCAGAGAGAGATCTTCTGTACATGATCAGGTCTGTGACTGCTACTCCTACCTCGAATTATGCAACGGCTCACTGGACTCTTGTTAGAGTATTGGCTTTCTTTTCTTGCTGCTGCAGAGGGTTTTTCACCTCTGTGCTCGATCCAGGTTTGGATCATACGATCTGCTGAGAGTGTTCGGATGCGGCTCATCCGGGTCTGAGTGGTCTTCCTCACTGCTGGAGTGAATACCAAGTAATCGATTCTCAGCTCTGGTAAAAGCAGCATCTGGAATGCCATATCCGTGATCGGACGTTTCTGGCACTGCCTTAGCTTTCGGCGCAGCTTGTGAGCTGGTTGCCTTGGGATAACCTTGAAGACATGCTGGCTGTTTAGCCTTTGCTTTTGCTTTTGCCCCTTGGCGGACTTGTCCATCGGAAGATGGCCAGGAGTGCTCTGACTCGTCTCCTGATGGAGATAAAGCGTTAGCATGTCTGCTATCCCAATGTTGGTGTGTCGACGGTGACGGTGGTCCGTCATCTTCCTCGTCCTCTTCTTCTGAGTCATCCTCAGAACTTGGGTCGTCGAAGAGGCTCTCCAGAACATTCCGGAGGTTGTTGTGTCTTCTCTCGATTTCAAGAGAGTTGTGGAGTAGTTGGTTGAAGATCGTCTTTGCATTTTGTAATGCAGCGACAAGGTTCTGTACTCTGGATAGAGTGTCAACATGTTTCCCCATGTGCTCTTTTCTTTCGTCTCTGTCCCTCTGGATAGAGTCTCTCAGAGCTACTGTGGAATCAAGGATGCTTGTATACCTCGCAAGCGGCATGGTTACTGTCATGTCGTCGTCATTTATGACGATTGCATCATCATCCGTAAGGCTACGTTGGAGTACCTCAATAACCGGAACAAATGCTGCATCGAGGACTTCTTCATCATCGAAGCTTTCAATATGCTCTAGCATAGTTTGATGAAACCGTTCGGTTGACTCGATGGTGTGGTTGATTATGTCGATGTGCCTGTTAATAATGTTCCTGCACATCTGATTGGTAGCTGAACCAAGATTGGTTTCACCCAGAGCAGCGTCTGCTTGATTGCTGAGCCCTTGCTCATGTGCTTCCTTGATAGCCTTGCGCTGGATGCGTTTGTTCATGCCACCTCGTCTTGTTGGACCTTTTGGTCTTGTCGAGGGTACAGAAGCCGATCCTTGAGAGGATGCTTTGGCCTTTGGCGGCGGAAGTTTCGGAGGAGGTGAGATGCAGGCTGCCTTGGAAGGCACTGGTGGCATTGCCGAAGAGGCTGATGGTTTTGCACTAGGTAGTGCAGCTTGACCTCGAGCCTTGGCTGTTGAGCTCTTGGAAAACGTGGTGTGTGTCACACCTAGGGCTTCTTCAGCCATTTGTGCATGAAGAGCATCTTGAAAGAAACTCCTCAATTTAGGAATGTTGCTCGAGTTTTCATAGGCTCGGAGGCGATCAATGTCTCTTTCGGTGCCACGTGATCGTGTATCACCTCTGTTGAAGATATCGTTTCTTCGAATCTCCGCCGTTGTTACGGCATGGAAACATGTTTTGCAGAGAATCTTTCGCGACTTATCTCTCGCTTGTCTTAGCTGATAGCATTCGCTGGAGAGATGATAGCACTGGCTACTTGGAGTATGCCAGATTGGTCGCAGATCCGTTGATTCTCCTGAGTTAACCCTGTTGGGTTCTGTCAGGTCTCTCGACTCAGGCTCGTCCTCGGGTTCGAGGAAAGGAGCACTTTGTTTGGCTGCTGCCTTCGACTTCGGTGGTCGCTCCATACATTGAACTGGAGCTCTCGTCAACTGCTTCCACATCCACCGGAGTCCCATCAGCAAGAGGAAAACATTCCATGCAATGCTGAAGAAGGACAACTCATCACTTGTCAGTGAGTCTGGCAGCGAGGAATGATCGGTCTCCATTGACTCTGCATTTGCTCCCCCACGTTTGGGGTGTCCAAACCATCCTGACAGTCCAGCTGCGGCTGCAGCAGTTTTGACTGCTTTTGCACTTGGTGCTGATGGTGGACGTGAAGATTTTCTTCTCCTCCTGCTAGAGGAGTCCTCTTCTTCTTCCTCTGCTCGTTGCGCATCCATCAGGTTTGATGTTTCGCGCTCGTGCTCTTCAATGTCACTCTTGGTTGGTGACTTCTCTTCCTCGACTTCCTTAAGCTCGTCCAAGGACATGTTGAGCTTATCGACAACAGTCGGTCTTTGATTTCTGGACCTTGATCTTGGTAGATCATGCTGGTCAGACGAAGAGGATGCCCGATCTCTTCCTGGTGGAGGACTCGGAGGCTCATTTGGACGTTCGGGTTGTGGCCTCTCCCACCACCTGTTGTACGATTGGGAACGACCTGATGGTCGTGACTTATCCCACCAGTAGTTACCGGAAGAATATGTGAAATGTTCTTGCGACTGCCGATGTTCGGCTAGCCGTTGATTGTGTTCTTGTCGCTTTTTAGCGATTTTCTCCACTTGTTCATTTGACTTGCTATGCTTCCCTTTTGTGTTCATAGCCTGGATTGTGAAATCTAGTGGGCTATGCCAATCCTTGTCGGAAGGAGCTAGCCATAGGTCGATATTGGAAAAAGTGGAGTAATAGTTCTTGGTAGTAATATGGAGACGGGCATCGATTTCCTTAGACCTGTTGATCTCATGCCATCTGTCTGAGACTCGTTCCCAGTACGACCTTTCGACGGTTGCGGTAACTTTCTTGTGACTCGGAGTCGCCGTGTGCGGCGTTTTACCCCAGTCCAAGATATAGGCGTTAATGCAGTCAAGGTCTGCATATTTGTCCTTCGCATCCGGTAGGAGCCTGTTGGCATATTCCAGTCGATGCTGGTCTGAGTTATTGATGCAGGAATAACGCACTTGTGAGTGCCTATCTGTCTTGTGATTGAATGCTGCCAACTTCTTCTCTAGTGAGAGAGTGAAGAGGCTATTCCTGGGATGCACATCGCCACCCTTTAGGGTGAGTCTGCTTGCGATGTTGTTGAGGTCCCCAGCAATGATGTCTGGTTTGAATGGAAGGACCTCGTCCAGGAAGGCATTGACGTGTTCACGCCTTTGATGTTCTTTGTGTGTCATGTACGAGTTGAAATGAACGATGGCGATGGTGACGACCTTGTAAGGTCCTTTTGTGCACCACATTTCGTCGAGGTCGGTTGTGGCTTCTGTTGAGAAGATTTCCACAAAGGTCTCAAAATCCTCCGCTGGAGGTTGTTCTCCCTCGACGTGCCCGTTCCACTCGCACAGCACTGGAGCCGGGGACAGCTCTGACAGTGTCAGCCATGACTCTGGGCAGAGATATGAGCTGTCCTTCGGTCCGTCAGCATCAGGATTCTTACCCTTGAGAGGGTCTGATCCGCAGAGGTCCATGTAGTCTTGTCGCGTCATGCGCTGACCCGTTTGCGGGTGTACCCACTCTTTGGCCTCTGGAATGGTAGAATGGTAGCCGAAAGTCAACCGACAAACGGCTCCATGGCATGCCCAGAGCTGTCTCTTCGGGCCACCATCCTTTGGCCGCACCGTTCGGTGCCTGTAAAAGTGATGGATCAGGGCGATATCCGTGGTCGGATCTCCTTTCACGCCCACATACATGGATGGTGCAATCGGCTCGTTAGCCGGTGAGTGGATCAGCATGCCGCGATATTCGAATTTCTGCATGACCTGAATGCTGTGCTCCGATGTCAATGCACCTGCCTCGAGTACGAGGGTAATATGTGCTGAGTTGTTGAAGCACATGTCGATCAGGGGATGATAATCGAATCCCTTCTCAGGTTTGAGCTTTTTCTTGGGATTACCTGCCGGTACAGAAGCTCGATCCATGTTTCCCCAGTTGCACACGACAACGCCTAGTGAGGCTGCGTCTGGGTTGGATCCTTCAATATAATCCTTTTGCTCTCCTACGCCTCCCATCCGGTTTCGGACAATTTCGTAGTGAGCATCCAGCACATCCTTTGGTTCATGACCCGTCAGGGCAAGAAACGATGCCGGGTGGCACGTTCTTGAATCACGGATGTTGATGTGCTGTTTGTTGATGGTCCTGTATTCCTCCAGGGTTGGAGCTTCGGTCGAACTGGTGTAAGTTCTCGCAGGGTTGCTCCGAATGTCCGGAATAGTATTTGGATTGACGCCAGGATTGGCGTATACAAAGTTTTCTCGGGCGATGGCACAGTACTCATTGATTGACTTCATCGCCTGGTCGATATCCTCATCATTGAGGACAGATTCGTAGACGGCACGACGCTCGTCTGGGGACATTCCGGCAGGAACAACTGACCCTTGGAGGAACTCAGCAGGTAAAACACATGAGCACATAGACTGTTTACCCTGTGGGGTAAGTCGACAGTCTGCACACACGATATTTCCACATTGATAGCAGAAATAACCTGTTGTTTGATTGCACAGGTGACAGCGTGTGACTTCCGGGGCGCGGAAGCAATCTTATTTTCTGATTGAGGCTCATGGTAGTCTTCCGGACTCCTACGACTCTCTCCTTTTTAGGAGGTTCAGAGGAGGATGCAGCACTCTCTCGAGGCTGGTCCCACTCTTCGTCGTTGGGGGCCTCGGAATCCTTGATCATGAGAGGCTTTTGCCTCTTTCGATTCCATCGACAGACGTGGATCCTTTCTTTTACCTCCTCTTTCGCGGCTGCATTCAGCCTTGATTGAGCGTTAACGTGTTTCTTATTTTCCTTGAGCCTAGCGTTGATACGCTGTCGCTCTTCGAGGAGATCTTCATCGTCTGCCGGTTCCTCGTAATCGAGGTTCAGTTTACTCCGATTGACTCGGTAATGATAACCTGTCTCGGGATCGAAGATAACCACGAACCTATCCTTCTTTAAAATCGGCGATGTTTGATAGAGGCACTTACTGACGACACTGTACAGAGTATTCTCGCGGTGAAGTACACAATAAGGATATTTAAAAACTTCGCAATCGGATATATTCAAATGAATCCAACTCGATATGTATGTGACTCAATAAAAGGAGTCGAGCTCGAGGCTCAATGGTATTCCCGGACAAATAAGAAGTTGGCAGCAGAGAAGGTCGCGCACTCTTCCTTATTCTCTTCAGCGATCAGGGGTTTGAACGAATTCTAATTCGGGAACCATAGCATCCGGGCCGCAGCCGATGCGAGGAGCACGGGCCAGAAGCCGCTCAGAGTTTGTCCCGAACACACCCCCCCCCCCCCGCAAATGTCTGGGCTGGGCGGGCGGGGAAAAGTTTTAAAAGCTCAGCTCGAGCAGTCACTTCGTCACAAACAAGAGCGTCATCAGAGATGCGAAGAAGGATGGACATGCGACTAAAAATCTGTAAAGCATGCCAAAGACTTCTCTTGAAAAATCCACCCAAAAAGGGGTGGGATGAAATAAGTCTCATGAAGTACCGTTGTCAATGTCAAACACGGCCTGCGGCCTGTCACCGATTTCAAAGAAAGAAAAGTCTGCAGGCAGAAAAGTTTCTTCTTTAAAATCGGCGATGTTTGATAGAGGCACTTACTGACGACACTGTACAGAGTATTCTCGCGGTGAAGTACACAATAAGGATATTTAAAAACTTCGCAATCGGATATATTCAAATGAATCCAACTCGATATGTATGTGACTCAATAAAAGGAGTCGAGCTCGAGGCTCAATGGTATTCCCGGACAAATAAGAAGTTGGCAGCAGAGAAGGTCGCGCACTCTTCCTTTTTCTCTTCAGCGATCAGGGGTTTGAACGAATTCTAATTCGGGAACCATGGCATCCGGGCCGCAGCCGATGCGAGGAGCACGGGCCAGAAGCCGCTCAGAGTTTGTCCCGAACACACCCCCTCGGATCGACGAACTCAGAGCAGGTAGGCATCAATCAAAGATTGGTCAACAAGGTAAGGCTCAACCTCTGTCGCACGAACGACTTTCTGCGCTTTCCAGCCTTCGCCCCTGGAGGGCCAATCTGCGATGTTCGATGAGGATGGCACCCTCTCTATCCAAGAAATGCAAGGGGCGACGGCATCGACCATAGACAAAGCCAGGGCCAAGCGATGCATCGCGTCACTTCTGCTTTGACCACGCAACACCACAGATCTAGCGGCATCGTTGTCAATGAAGAAAATGATTCTCTTTCCTGAAAGAAAATTCTGAAGGCCGGCCCTGATCATCAGGAGGGCATAAAGCTCCACCTCACAGATGATTTGCTCCCCGACCTCCTCACGCCAGCGAACCACAAGGCGCTCGGGAACTTGCCCTTGAAAGACTCTGGATACGCCGCTGCTCGCATCGAGAATCACTGCACCGATCCCGGCGAAGGCTTTGGCAGGCTCCCAAGCTCCATCAGTCCATACCAGGATGGGAGGCTCGCCGGTCGAATCGCAACTTATGAAGCGGGGCGGTGTGCTCACAAGAATCTTGATCGTGTGCCTGCACATCTCGCTGACTGTCTTTGGCGAAGGCCTGTCTCCAGCCAGGAAACCAGATAGCCATTTGCACGAGTGCTTGAGGGCACGACCGGCAAAGAAACCCGATGAAAAGTTGAGCAAGCCCAGCAAAATCTGTGCCTGGTGAATCGTGAGGAAACCCGAAGCAGCCACGGATTCAAGCTTCTCCACGATCCGATCGATCCTGCCAGGTTTGTTCGACAGGACGATGCTTCTCTCCGACATGTTGCTCAAGTCGATCTGCATTCCCAAAACGGAGAAAACCTCCGCAAAGGGATGTGATTTGCTGCCTGTCTTGGCGTGGCTCCAGCCCAGAAGATCTAAGAATTCGCTGATGATGCCGTCAGTGTCGCTAGAAGCGAGCGATGTCGAAAACATCGGAAAGTCGTCAAAGTACACTGAGCTAGGAAGCTTGAATATCTTCAGCAGCAGTTTGTGAAGGCTTCTGCTCGTGCGCACGAACCCGTACACCGAAGCAGCGAGTCCGAAGAGCAGCGAGTTTGCAATGAAGAATTGATCCTCGCCAGCCGGGCCCTTGTGGTAGATCACAGCTAGAGAGCGATGCTCTTTCTTCATAGGCATCTGCTTGTACGCCTTAGATAAATCAAGGCACTTGCCCAGCCACGATCGAGGGGGCTCGCCTGTAGCGCGAGATCTCTCGGCCTCTTCAATGGCGATCCTTGTTGCTAGAGCTGCAACAAAGTCGGAACTCTGGAGCTCTAACTTTATGGTGGCCGTGAAGCAATTGTTGATCAAAGCCTCGTGCCCGTCATCAATGGGTCTAGGTTTGTTCTCGGCTCCTTGAAGGATCAGGAATCTTCGTATGCAGTTCCAATCTTCTGAATGGAATAAGCCAGACACTTGACTTTCGGTGTAAGGGCCTTCCAGAAAACCCAGATCGACTTCGTCCATCGTAGCCTTCGACAGCAAATCCTGAAGGTCGGCTGCTTGCATGCCACTGGATCCAGTCATGACCCTTCGGCGGAATGATGCAGTGCTTTTGAGATCCTGTTCCGACATGGTCGCCGGCACAATCTTTTTGCTGAAAGGCGGAGGGCAGGCTGACTGCCCGACAATCGGGACGCCTGACATCATGAAATCGCAGACTTGCATGTCATCGAAACCGTTCTGTTCAAGAAGGTGCTTCCACAAAACAAGACGCTTTCCCGCAACAACCTTTTCGAACCAAGGGTCGAAAGAAGAATGCAATCGAGCCTCGTCGGCCTCAAACTTTTTGGCAAGGATCTTTATCTTCATAAGTTGAAGCTTACGATGATCTACCACCTCTTTCTCTGTGTTTTTCATGCAGAAGCTGATGGCATCAAGCTGATCCTGATCAAGGGCTACGGCAGTGTCGACGGGATGCTTTAAGGTCAAGGCCTTTGCCACGTGATCCTGCATCGACAAGTACCACCCCACCTTAACCGAACCCTGGGGCGGGTCGGAACCGTTAGGGAAACCAGAGGAGTGAACCTTGCTGGAAACCTTATTCGCGACTCTGGGGAGCTTAGCAGGAGGGTTTAACTCCTTGTCGCCAGTAACCCGTCCTTCAAACACAGCTGCATTGTCAACTGCATTGCTGTCCTCGGCTGCCTTCTCTCTCCCGCCATCCTCCCCAGCAATCTGAGAGAGGAGACCTTGCGAAACTCAGGAATCAAGGGAGGGAATCGGCGGTGCTGCCGACCAAGAACTGCAACAGAGCTGGCTGCCAAGTCAGGAGATGCCTGCAAAGATAGACCCAGGAACGAAGCCGCGCTCTCCAGACAGGAGGCCATGCGTTTGCAGAGCAGAACGGGGTATGCCGACACCAAAGAAGACGACAACTGCATAGAACGCTCATGGAACACAAGGCCCCACGGGCGATGCACGTGATTGCCTGGACAAGTAGCTCGAAGCGAGTGGAACAAGCCTCGAGTGCACAAGAAGCGAGTGGACTTGGGTCGATCGGAACCATGACAACACTGGTCGAAATCAACGTACTCCAAGGCGGCCGGCGGCCAAAGCAAGCCCTCGGCCTCAGCAAAGCATTGAAGAACCTTCCAGAAAAGCGAATTCCGAGGATTCTCAACACTGACATTGATGCCTGAAGCGGAACAATGCAGTAGAAGCTTGTAAACGAAACGGTACAGCACATTGTCCCTGCGCACTGCAAGGCTCTGCTGAGACGCGGCACTCAGTGACGGCAGGCCTAAAGGGAAATCATCGGAACGCAAAGGTTTAGGGGCCTTAGAGGCAAGGGCATGATTCCTTGGCAGGGGACGCTCACGAGAGCGAGAAGCCGTGCCCGCAGGGGGCGATGCATGCACGTGAAAAGGAGGGCACTCCTTAATGAGATCCCAAAAGATTGCCTGTGCTGAATCTAAGGTCAGATCAAGCTTGGCTACAGGAGAGACTGCCCTATAGCAAGAACTGTCTAACCCTAAAACCCGAAAACCCAAATCCTTGCAAGCCTTGCTGAAACGTGCACTGCCAGCGAAAAGCTCGTAAACCCAGGAGTCGGATTTCACAGGCGGCTGTTCCTGGGCAGTCACAGGAATGGGAAAGGCTAGATCAGGCGGGGGCCTAAACCCGAGATTAAGCAGGGTCCTTGCTGACTCAGTTGAAACTTTCTCAAGGCTCGCGACAGTGAAGGCCACACAAACCAAGCGATCGCCAACCCAGCTTTCGGTCTCGTGAGGGTATTTAAAGGCATCGAAAGTGACCGGGGTCTCGAGGCTAAGGATTGAGCCTTTTACTATGTCACCTTTGATTGACCGTGTGTGAGGTCCGCATCCATCAGCGATCCAGATGCCACCTCCCTGAAAAGATGTCACGGGTATGACCCCGTTGGGGGTAGGATGGTTCCTCGAATCGACATGCAAATCGGTTTTGGTGTTGTGAAACAGACTGATTGTAGTGAAGAAATGATCAGGCATGAAAGTGCGAACAAAAGTAGTGAAGAGCTTGACGCAGAATGGAAACAGAGCACATTCACTCCGAAGACCCTGCAATCCACCTTTTGCGTATGCCCCACAACTGAAGCTGCTCGGAGGCTGCGAGGAGGCTCCTCTAGAAGGAATCTCCTTGGGCAAAAGATCAAAAATCTGAACAACATCTTGCTTTGTAATCCCTGACCCTCTGGCCAAAATGGCCTGCGCGAGGACCTCAGCATCGCTAGGGGCAGAATCCGAAGTGGCCACGAGGTCAGGCGCCTGGGGCGTCGCATGGCCCCATCACTGTACCTGATTTGTGCATTCAGTAAAGGGGTGATCCCCAAAACAACGCCAACACTGGTGGAAGCCTCGCGGGCATCTTCCTTTCGTCACCTTGAGCCTGCATGTACCCAAGTTAAACCCAAAACAATTCGGCTTGCCCTGAGGATCTTTGGCTGCACAGCCATCCGGAATGGTCACACGGGATGCCTTGCCTCCGCCCTTTTCACCGCCCTTGTTGGGCGTCTTACCCTTCCCGTCACCTTTGGTTGGCGTGGTAAGCTCCTTGAAAGGGCGCTTCGTTGGGTGAGGGGCAGGAGGAGGAGCTACAAGCGGCTGAAGAAACTGATTTATCTCCTGGCTTCCCGATAGATCGCGCAAGGCAGCATCCATGGGTTTTTCAACACCTATGGGTTTCTGCAATTGTCCCTCAAGCATGTCGGCCAACCGGACAAAAAGCTCGCGATCTGCCGTAACAACTTGTCCCAAGCTAACTGCCACATATCCCTTTGGCACGGTGCGTTGAACTGCTTCGAAGAGCTTGTTGATCCAAGTTTCCATAGCTTCAAAGCTACACAAGTGACCCAGATCAAAGGCTAGCGACCGTCTCTGGAAGGCCTGCCGGAGAGGGTACATGCCTGCGGTGTCGCACGTCGGCTCCGGCTTTTTCTGGATCACCTTTAGGTTGCCCTCGTTGTCCATCTGAACGGCAGAATCCTTCTTCTGGGGAGACATCTCTTGGAAGCGGGATATCCATCTGTTAATCGGAATGTACTTGAGTGTGTTATTCTCGTACATGTCGGTCACAAGGTCGATGCAGCTATGGGCAGGGGTTGTATGAGAAGTTAGGATGAGACCCGACAGCCTACGATGCTGCGCCTCAATCCGCTCCTTTCGTTCGGCCTGGGGCAGGCGGCGCACGGAACCTTCTGGAGTCCCTTCGACCCTAGACTTGAGGTCCGCCACATTGAGTGATTGCGATTCAAACAGCAACCTACGGATCACTGAAACCTGAAAGGAACCAGGAGCCGGGGTGACTACAGTGGCTAACCATGAGTCGACAGCTTCATCTGTCAGACCGTGCGGTGTAGATGATGCGGCGAATGCCAGCTTTCCAAATGTGTTGTAACCGGCTTCAATCAACTTACCTAGAAGATCGTTGCTGAGGCCTATTTTACTGCATCTTTCCCGGAACGACGCTTCACTGTCCAATATGACAGAGGACATGGCTCAGCCTGCAGGCTACTCGGACTCGGCCGTTGACACAGTATTGAAGCAGAATGCTTCGGTCACTGTCTGAGCCAACGGGCGGTCACTGTCTGAGCCAACGGGCGCCGGATCCACGCTTTGACATGTTGCCAAGCTGCTGCACAGCTGACCATGACATCGTGATTTCAGCAACGACACTTTAAGCATGTTCGCCAAACTTCCAGCACCACGGGCCATAGGCCGGTGCATGATGCATGGATGTGTTTCACAGTCCTACATCAGATCTAGCCCGCGCCATTCCAAGAGAAAGGGTCTGGGTTTTCGGCATGCCCCGGGCTCAGAAAGCCGGCATCCGCAGTCTGTCACCTCGGGTCCTAGACCGGTGCCATGTGTATTCTCCGGAGCCACGATATACAGCCCCAACAGTTCACATCAACGTCGAATGAAACTCACTCCTGAATGGGGAAAGCGGGTCCCACGGATCCGAAGGATCGGGACGTCTTTTCGCATTGGCATTGTCTGAGCTCGCCACGGGCCAAAAGCCGGCGATGCAAAAGAACTGCAGTGGTACATCCCACCACCGAGCTCGGCCGATTTTTCTTTCGAGATTATCTGTTCAATCAGCGCCCGACATCGCCCGCCTGCACTGATGGCAGGTGTCCGGATCATCGGCATCGTCTTCCTCGAAATCCCTGTATCTGTCTGTGAGGGGACGCCCACAAAAGAAAGTGCCCTCGTCCCTAAGTCGATGAACGATGCCAGACAGGCTATGCACACGGAGCTCCGCCATAGTGCACTCGAAAGGTGGCCTAAGCTCAAGACCGCAACGCGGCATCGGCTCATACCCCACGATGGACTCAGCAGACTCAGAAGACTCCACATCGGCGGCACCCACATGTTGATCTTCAGGAGGAGCGGGAGCCTGTGCAGCAGTCGTGTCGCCGGCGAGTGCCGATGCCACCGCAGCGACTCTGTCCGTGACCTCGGCATCCGGGTCGAACTGGTTCTGGCGGATGGTCCTGAACATTGCCAGGATTTTGCCCGACAAGTTGATGTAGAACTGTCGACTATAAATCAAAGTCGAAGAAGGGCCGCCCTTCCTGAGGTGATGTCCCATCAACAACCTCTCCTTGGGGGTAAAAGAAATTATATCATTCATGAGCCTAGGGGTAATTCTCAGCAGGGGTACTTCTCAGCCACTGCCGAAGATTTAAGAAGATTGTTGAATTATTTGGAAGATTGTTGAAGAAAAACGAATTATTTGGAAGATTGTTGAAGAAAAATGAATTATTTGGAAGATTATTGAAGAAAAACAAATTATTTGGAAGATTGTGGCAGAAATGCGAATTATGTGAGGGTTTCAATTTGAGGCTTAAACACGGTTTAGGGTTCAGGGCTCATGGTTTAGGCTTCCTGGCACGGCTCGAGGACCTGCCAAAATGGAACACCGAGGTTTAGGGTTTAAAGATTCTAGGTCTAGTATTGGTCAGCTTCGGGGCCCACAAAGTTTAGGGTGCCAACTTCCGAGGTTCAGGGTTTAAAGGTTTAGGGTTTAGGGCTTACGGTTGTTCGGGTCTAAAGGTGTAGGGTTTAGGGTTTAGGGTTTGGGTGAAAACACCCACTTTGTGGGAGTACTAGAGTTGAAAACAAATATGAGTAATCGAGTAGTGAAGTAATAGAGTAATAGAATAATAGAGTAGTAGACTAATAGAGTACTAGAGTATTTGAGTAATAGAGTAATAGAGTAATAGAGTAATAGAATAATAGAGTAATGGAGTAACAGAGTAATAGACTATGTGTGTGGAAAATTGAAACCCTTTGCTATGTTCGCGAAGCGAGGAATTTTTTTTGTTTTTTATGCAAAATTCATGCAAATGCTTTTGGTGCGAGTGTCTGGAGCAAGCCTTGTAGTGTGTGTGGAGTACTAGAGTTGAAAACAAATATGGATGTTCGCGAAGCGAGGAAAATTTTTGTTTTTTTATGCAAAATTCATGCAAATGCTTTTGGTGCGAGTGTCTGGAGCAAGCCTTGTAGTGTGTGTGGAGTACTAGAGTTGAAAACAAATATGGATGTTCGCGAAGCGAGGAAATTTTTTGTTTTTTTATGCAAAATTCATGCAAATGCTTTTGGTGCGAGTGTCTGGAGCAAGCCTTGTAGTGTGTGTGGAGTACTAGAGTTGAAAACAAATATGGATGTTCGCGAAGCGAAGAATTTTTTTTTGTTTTTTATGCAAAATTCATGCAAATGCTTTTGATGCGAGTGTCTGGAGCAAGCCTTGTAGTGTGTGTGGAGTACTAGAGTTGAAAACAAATATGGATGTTCGCGAAGCGAGGAAATTTTTTGTTTTTTTATGCAAAATTCATGCAAATGCTTTTGGTGCGAGTGTCTGGAGCAAGCCTTGTAGTGTGTGTGGAGTACCAGAGTTGAAAACAAATATGGATGTTCGCGAAGCGAGGAAATTTTTTGTTTTTATATGCAAAATTCATGCAAATGCTTTTGGTGTGAGTGTCTGGAGCAAGCCTTGTAATTAGTGTGTGTGGAGTACTAGAGTTGAAAACAAATATGGATGTTCGCGAAGCGAAGAAATTTTTTGTTTTTTATGCAAAATTCATGCAAATGCTTTTGGCGCGAGTGTCTGGAGCAAGCCTTGTAGTGTGTGTGGAGTACAAGAGTTGAAAACAAATATGGATGTTCGCGAAGCGAGGAAATTTTTTGTTTTTTTATGCAAAATTCATGCAAATGCTTTTGGTGCGAGTATCTGGAGCAAGCCTTGTAATTAGTGTGTGTGGAGTACTAGAGTCGAAACCAAATATGGATGTTCGCGAAGCGAAGAAATTTTTTGTTTTTTTATGCAAAATTCATGCAAATGCTTTTGATGCGAGTGTCTGGAGCAAGCCTTGTAGTGTGTGTGGAGTACTAGAGTTGAAAACAAATATGGATGTTCGCGAAGCGAGGAAATTTTTTTGTTTTTTATGCAAAATTCATGCAAATGCTTTTGGTGCGAGTGTCTGGAGCAAGCCTTGTAGTGTGTGTGGAGTACCAGAGTTGAAAACAAATATGGATGTTCGCGAAGCGAGGAAATTTTTGTTTTTTTTATGCAAAATTCATGCAAATGCTTTTGGTGTGAGTGTCTGGAGCAAGCCTTGTAATTAGTGTGTGTGGAGTACTAGAGTTGAAAACAAATATGGATGTTCGCGAAGCGAAGAAATTTTTTGTTTTTTATGCAAAATTCATGCAAATGCTTTTGGCGCGAGTGTCTGGAGCAAGCCTTGTAGTGTGTGTGGAGTACTAGAGTTGAAAACAAATATGGATGTTCGCGAAGCGAAGAAATTTTTTTGTTTTTTTATGCAAAATTCATGCAAATGCTTTTGGTGCGAGTATCTGGAGCAAGCCTTGTAATTAGTGTGTGTGGAGTACTAGAGTTGAAAACAAATATGGATGTTCGCGAAGCGAGGAAATTTTTTGTTTTTTTATGCAAAATTCATGCAAATGCTTTTGGTGCGAGTGTCTGGAGCAAGCCTTGTAGTGTGTGTGGAGTACTAGAGTTGAAAACAAAATATGGATGTTCGCGAAGCGAAGAAATTTTTTTTGTTTTTTTATGCAAAATTCATGCAAATGCTTTTGATGCGAGTGTCTGGCGTCTGGAGCAAGCCTTGTAGTGTGTGTGGAGTACTAGAGTTGAAAACAAATATGGATGTTCGCGAAGCGAGGAAATTTTTTTGTTTTTTTATGCAAAATTCATGCAAATGCTTTTGGTGCGAGTGTCTGGAGCAAGCCTTGTAGTCTTCCCTGTTCTACGTAAGACTGCTGCATGCTTTTAAATTCTTCTAAATTCTTCTAGATTCGTCGGAATTCTGCAATTTTCTTTCAAAATCTTCCGGTTTCTGCCTGTCTGTCAAGACATGCCTGGTTCCCAACACCATTTTTTTTCATTTGTACACACACACCATATCCCCCATTTCTTCGTTTTTCTACCTTTTCTACCTTTTTCTACCTTTTTCTACCTTTTTCTACCTTTTTCTACCTTTTTCTACCTTTTTCTACCTTTTTCTACCTTTTTTCTACCTTTTTCTACCTTTTTCTACCTTTTTCTACCTTTTTCTACCTTTTTCTACCTTTTTCTACCTTTTTCTACCTTTTATTCGGTTGAGGTTTGTTTTTTTTTCTCTTTTTTTCCCCTTTCTACCGGCATGCTTGGGGGAAGGAAATGCTGCCCGATTTTCAGCCCCTCCCCCCCCCCTCCCCTAGGCCATACGTTTAGGGCCTAGGGTTTAGGGCCTTAGGTTTAGGGCCTAGGGTTTGGGGCCTTAGGTTTAGGGCCTAGGGTTTGGGGCCTTAGGTTTAGTGCCTAGGGTTTAGGGCCTTGCGTTTAGGGCCTTGGGTTTAGGGCCTAGGGTTTAGGGCCTAGGGTTTGGGGCCTTAGGTTTAGGGCCTAGGGTTTAGGGCCTTAGGTTTAGGGCCTAGGGTTTGGGGCCTTAGGTTTAGGGCCTAGGTTTAGTGCCTAGGGTTTAGGGCCTTACGTTTAGGGCCTAGGGTTTAGGGCCTAGGGTTTAGGGCCTAGGGTTTGGGGCCTTAGGTTGACGGCCTAGGGTTTGGGGCCTTAGGTTTAGGGCCTAGGGTTTAGGGCCTTACGTTTAGGGCCTAGGGTTTAGGGCCTTAGGTTTAGGGCCTAGGGTTTAGATGTATGTATATACGTGTGTATGTATGTATGTTTGTATGTATGCATGTATATGTATGTATGTATGTATGTATGTACATGTGTGTGTGGGTGTGCAGGTGTGTATGTTCGTATGTGTAGGTGTTTATGTGTGTGTGTGTGTGTCTGTGTGTGTATGCATGTGCTTATGTATGTATGCATGTATGGATGTATCTGCCTATGTATGTATGTATATATGTATGTATTGGAGAGGGCCCTCAACACGTTTATTAAACTCCATATTTGGGGCTTAAACAGGCTGTTTCAGAGGCAGAACGGGCCTGAGTTTCCACATAAACGGGCCTGAGTTTCCACATAAACGGGCCTGAGTTTCCACATAAACGGGCCTGAGTTTCCACATAAACGGGCCTGAGTTTCCACATAAACGGGCCTGAGTTTCCACATAAACGGGCCTGAGTTTCCACATAAACGGGCCTGAGTTTCCACATAAACGGGCCTGAGTTTCCACATAAACGGGCCTGAGTTTCCACAAAAACGTGCTTGAATTTCCACATAAACGGGCCTGAATTGCCACAAAATAGTGCTAGAATGTCCACATAAACGGGCCTGAATTGCCACAAAATAGTGCTAGAATTTCCACATAAACGGGCCTGAATTGCCATATAAACGGGCCTGAATTTCCACATAAACGGGCCTGAATTTCCGCATAAATGGGCCTGGAGCCTGAATTTCGACACGAACGGGCATGAGTTTCCACATAAACTGGCATGAGTTTCCACATAAATGGGCTTGAATTTCCAGATAAACGAACCTGAATTTCGACATAAACAGGCATGAGTTTCCACATAAACGGGCATGAGTTTCCACACAATCGGGCCTAGGCCTAGTTTCCACACAGCCGGGCCTGAGTTTCCAATCATAATGCTTGATTGTCTTTCCATGTAAAAAAAGCTGCAGTCTCCACTTCCGCAAACAGGCTTGAGCGGCTTGAAGTCTAAGTGAGTTCCACATGGGCAAGCATACCGCATTCTCGGCACTTTTCCAGCTGCCGCTTGCTGTTGCGTGCCAGCAGCACACGGAGCTGAAGCCGAGTAGAGTAGTTGGCCTCAAGGTACGCAGAGGATTTGAAAGCGTTTAGCAGTTTCACTGTCACAATTTTTAATTTTTATTTACCAAGCTCCAAGATTGCACACAGGCAGCTGCGGCTACAGCACGAAGAAGACCCTCTCATTCAATGACCAGACCCGGTCCTATATGTCCAAACTCCACCTAGACCTAAACCTACAACCTGGAAACCAGAGCCCCCAGCCCAAGCCCAAGCCCCTAAACCTAAAGCCTAAAGTCCTAAAGTTTAAGATTTAAGGCGTTTAAGGGCCATGGGCCGCACAGGCCCCTTGAAGTAAAGGGTCGTGGGCAGTAGAGCCCTTGGATTTTCAGTGTGAGTCATGGCTGTAGAACCCCTAGCCGAGGCCCTAGCCTCAAAGACTCAAAGGGTCATGGGCCGTAGAGCCTTAAAAAAAAGGGTCGTGGGCCTATAGAGTTTTAGAGTTCAAAGGTCAGTCATGGGCCGTTGCACCCACTAATTTTAAAGCCTAACCCCAAACCCCAACACGCGGGCTTCTTGGGACCGCACTCTCGGATCGCAGCTGGTGTCCAGCCTCAGCAACACACATCACAGATTTGTGTGGCAAATTACAGAACGCAACCGGTTGTGTTCTGTTATTTGCCACAAATTCTCTGGCTTGGGGCAACCAAAACATCAGAAGAGGAAACCGCAAACCCGGATTTGTGTGGCAAAACACAGATCGCAACCGGTTGCGTTATGTAATTTGCCACCAATTCTCTGGCCTGGCGAAACCAAAACATCAGAAGAGGAAACCGTAAACCCGGATTTGTGTGGCAAAACACAGATCGCAACCGGTTGCGTTCTGTAATTTGCCACAAATTCTCTGGCCTCGGGCAACCAAAACATCAGAAGAGGAAACCGCAAACCCGGATTTGTGTGGCAAAACACAGATCGCAACCGGTTGCGTTCTGTAATTTCACAAATTCTGGCCTGGCGAAACCAAAACATCAGAAGAGGAAACCGCAAACCCGGATTTGTGTGGCAAAACACAGATCGCAACCGGTTGCGTTCTGTAATTTGCCACAAATTCTCTGGCCTGGGGCAACCAAAACATCAGAAGAGGAAACCGCAAACCCGGATTTGTGTGGCAAAACACAGATCGCAACCGGTTGCGTTCTGTAATTTGCCACAAATTCTCTGGCCTGGGAAACCAAAACATCAGAAGAGGAAACCGCAAACCCGGATTTGTGTGGCAAAACACAGATCGCAACCGGTTGCGTTCTGTAATTTGCCACAAATTCTCTGGCCTGGGGCAACCAAAACATCAGAAGAGGAAACCGCAAGCCCGGATGTCGGGTGGCAAAACATTCGGGAAGTCCACGAGAACTAGTACGTATCTTTTTGTTCACCTTGCTGCTGCCGCTGCTGGTCGTGACACGCATCCCGGGAAAGGCCCACGAGACCAGGATTTGCACAGCATGATGAATGAATGATAGAATGATTCACTTAGACGCCGCAAAGGATGTAGAATTCTCAGCAGTCCAGCAGATGGATATCCAGCTTCCCGACCAGATTGGTCCAGACACATTGCGCAGCTGTGACACTCTTCATTGGAATTTTAAGTTCTCGTGCCCACTTCGGTCGGTAACCGTCCGGGTCCTCAATCCGTGTACTCCATGCCATCGCGCAAAACACCAATGCGAGCTCAGACGAAGGATTTCTCTCGGGCAAACAGCAGCCTGCTGAATCTACTGCCAGAATCAGGGCGTGCGCAATGCTGAGCACGCTGTGTGCTGCGCAGAAGTCAAGTCTGGACACCAGCATAGAGTAGTATGCGGATTCCAAAGCGTGTTGCCAATCCTTCAAGATGCCCCTTCCTGCAGGCGATGCCGCTACCGAGGCCCCATAGCGGACGTTTGACCCCAGGCTTTGCTTGCCGTTCAAGCGAAACTTCGGCCGTCGTTTATTGCATGCACCTCTCTTGCTTGGCCGACATTTCTCGCACTTCCCGTCCCGACGGTACGTGTGCCCCGTCTTGCACAGCACACAGCGCCATTGTGGCATGTTTCGTAGAGACGAACTAAGACTAAGACTAAGTTGTCTGCAAGAGCCTCGACTGGCTATTCATGCTTCGTTTATGTATGAGCTTGAGAGGTAGGGTGTTGGAAGTCTGGTACTGCGCTGACTGATTTGACGGGTACCCCCAAGACCCTGGACTAACCCTACCTTGAAAGGTTCTGACCACGTCAACGTGACTGTTGCACCACCTTCTGAGCCCAAGGAAACAGCACCAGGTCATGAACGTGGTCATGGGTTGATGAAGCCTGTGCAGGCCTTACAGTTGCAGGGTTGTGGGCTGTGTAGCCAGTTTTGGGCTGTATCGGCAGGATGGACCTAAACCTAGAACCTGGAAACCAGAGCCCCAAGCCCAAGCCCCTAAAGTCCTAAAGTCCTAAAGTTTAAGGGCCATGGGCCGCAGAGCCCCCTTGAAGTAAAGGGTCGTGGGCAGTAGAGCCTTCAGATTTAAAGGGTGAGTGAGTCATGGCTGTACAGCCCTTAGCCGCCTTAAAGGGTCATGGGCCCTAGAAGCCCTTGAAAAAAAGGGTCGTGGGCCGTGGAGCTCGTAGAGTCTTAGCCCTGAAAGGGGCCGTAGAGCTACTAAGTCACTAGGTCACTAGGATCTGTGGGCTGTACAGCCCCTTAATGACGGTGGTTTGGGCTGTGCAGGCCTTACTGATACAGGATTGTGGGCTGTAGTTCTTTTAGAGTCTTAGAGTTCAAGGGTCGGGCCGTAGAGCCCATACTAAGCCTTATGAACTAAGTCACTAGGATCCGTGGGCTGTACAGCCCCTCAACGGCGGGGGTTTGGGCTGTGCAGGCCTTACAGATACAGGGTTGTTGGCTGTGTAGCCAGTTTTGGGCTGTACGTGTCGGCAGTATCTGCATATGATAGTCTAAGCCAGCCATCATTGATCCCCTTCAAAAGTCCGAGCTCCGGGCTTTAGAAGATCAAAAGCCTTGCTCCGAAAGGTTCTCACCTGGACTGAGCCGACAAACGCACCACCAGGCTCTAGGGAGGATTTCGAGCTCCCCGATTGCACACAAGCACGCGAAACACCTGTTGTTTAATCCGCACGCAGCGAGTCTGCCGGCCAGCCGTCGATGCACTCGGTCCTGAGACAGGGGGGCCCCCGGGGCCGGTGCAACAGGAAGCTATGACAGCTATGGCTATGATCTAGCCCAGCCTTCCCAGCATTCCAAAGCGTGTGCATATAAGCATGGCCGTCGCCATGCATGCACATCCAACTGCAAATTGCAACCTGCGACACATAGGGGTTGAGCTAACAGCCAAAGTCCTCAGAAATGACTCACATGATTTAGCCCAGCCTTCCAGCAAGCTAAATCACTGGAAAGCCATGAACAGAACCTTGGCCAGTTGCATTTCACACCCACTCTCGCACTCGAGCGGCCGTCCAGCTTGACACGTGGATGAATTCCGGGCAGCGAAACGAAATGCTTTTTTATATCCAAGTAGCCAAAAATCGCCAAGCGATGATGTTGTGCTGCAGTCCGCCGTGTTCGGGAGCATCATCATCAGTCCATCCTGAAAGTACGGAAGTTAATATATATATATACACATATATATATAACATTATATATATATGTAGTGCACATGCAGCTTTTGCACTCGTTCTACAGCCTACACACAGCTAGCAAGCACATGATCTGGATGGACAGCGCGTCCTGTGCAGATTCCCGGCTGGACCGCTTGACGCTGCACGGCCTTCTTCGAGCCTGAATATCCAGATGCAGAACGACAATAAACAATGGCAACGATTCGGAGCTGCAACTTAATGCAGACGAAGCCACATGACCAGCTTCGACTGCATATGAATGCACAACAGCGCAGTCATGTCGAAAAGGAGGCTCTGGAGCTTCCCCATGCTTCGCAACAACTGTGGATGAAAGCGAATCAAGGGCAAGACACCAGCCAAAAAGTCCGTGGCCCAAGTCATACACTTGATCATGTGATCGAAGTCGTGCTGGTCGGCGATGTAGTGAAGTTTCTCCAGCGTGGCTTGAATGCTGTCCGGGTCGTAAAGTCGAAGGAAGAAATCACTGCGGGGCATCTTCTCCAACCGTTCGTAATCCCCAGTGTCAGGGTCCATGCTCTCGATTGCATCCTGTGCTATCTTGAAGAGCGCGTGGGTGAAGGCTAGCACCTCGCAGGTCTCCTTGTTGTCGTTCCAGATTCGCGCCACAAAGTGGGTAACCATCGCGAGTTTGGCATGGTCCAAAGGGCCCTGTCGATGCGTTGTGTGTGCACAGCCATCGTAAACGGAGAACAGAGCCACCATCCAAACCCCGAACACCGAATCGTCCAACTCCAGCGGCATGGCTGGAACGGAAGCTCGCTTAGCCCAGACGATCACTACTATAACTTGGTCCAATGCTGCATCCAGTATCAAGCGGATGCTTGCAACAGCAGCCACCCCATCGGAGTTCCTTTCGCGAGAAACACTTCACAGCGTCATGTCCTACCGACAGCACCCGGAATCGCCGGGGCCCCAGGCGACTGCACGGTGCCGCGTAGTGGCGGAGCTCCTGGGACGTGGGTCCCAAGGCTTCGGTGTTGAAGATGGGACGGTTACCACTCACGACTCGGCAAGCCAGGCGATGGTTTGGGTGTTCAAGACGGACCCGCTACTTCAAAGGTTCCTAGCGGCTGCTAGCTGCTCTGGCTGATCACTAGACTGTCATCCTCACACAGCTGTAACCATGAAGCGCGAATTGGAGTGTTTTCCTCTGAACTGCAAACGCCGAAGCTTTACGTGCTTGTGCAAAGTTTGCAAGAACTGAAGACTGAAGTAGTTACGAACCCAGGCCGAGATCACGGCCACCAAAGAAGACCAGACCTGGGCAGCAGGGGTTCGGGATCCTATGGGGGCAAAGGGGAATCGCGCACTCGACTCGCACTCACTTGCAGGGCGAAGGGGAACAACCTACCAGCGGGGCCGAAAGGGGACAGGGTGCCCTGGAAACTTAAGGGAAGGGAAACCGAGGACAGGGCAGCAGGAGGCGGGGAGGAGCTCGGAAAGGAAAGACGCTCATTTTGCTCGGAACTGCTCTTAATCAGGCTCGTGAGCTGTGAGTCGTCCTTCGACGTCACAAACTCAAAGAAGTTGCATGCAAGGTGGGCACCGGCCATGCGCCCTGGAGCAAATTAATTAAGCTGAAAACTGCAAGCCACGTCCAAGCTCCCATTGCTCTTGCTTCAGCTGCCGCAGGCGCCTCACCATGGACGCTCGGGCATCCATCAGGTCTTGGAACGTCCGGATCTCACCAGGCACCGCGGCAACGTAGTCAGAGCAATGGACCATCTCGCAAAAGCAGTGCAGAATCTGGACGACGTCCTCGAACATCTGGCCTCGGAGTGGAAATTGCGTGTACAGCCAACACTCCAAAAAGCGGTGCGACACGTCCTGGCTGAAGCCGACTCTGCGCCACCAGGCTGGTGCCAAAAGACGCACGACCGCGGCCGGTGTGAATACGCCCCAGCGAGATGACCCTGGGAGCACCGCCTCCGCTTCGTCGTGGAACTTCAAATGCATGGCATTGCGGCGGTCCTTGTAGTAGCCATCATCCGTGGTGTGGAAGCGGTCCATCTCGCCCTCGAATTGGGGCCCCCAGGTCGCAGCGAAGTGAACGAGCAGCCACCAGAGCTTGTTGCAGCTCTCCAGACCGCCGCAGTATATGGAGTCCATGGCTGCAACGCCTTCAGCGTGGCAACTAGGCTTGAGCATGCAGCAGCTGCCATGCACACTCGCGACCTCGGAAGGAAAGCACACCGGAACACGGACCTGGACGGGAAGCAACAGCCAGGATGCGAACACAGGCAAAGGCCAGCCAGGCCCGCGGCTCAAAAGTTGACCACCTCATCATAAGACACCTGCTTGCCCCGGCGGGCAGCCTCGAGCCCCTCCAAGAAGCCGCGGGCATAAATGTCGCGCCTCGGAAGCGGTGAGCGACACGAGAACTCGAGCGAGGCCCACACTCCGTCGAAGTCAGGTTGGAGTCCATACGAACCTCGTAGCCGCCAACGAGGTAGATGAGGCCCTGTCGGGAGCCAGGGCCAGCGGAGCGAGGCTGAAGCAGGAAACGGACCTCCTTGCCTCCTTTCTGCCCGGGTCCGGCTCGGTCTTGATCTCATCCTTGGGCTTCTGCGAGGAGGGCTCGGTGACTTCCGGCATCGTGACCTGAGCAAAGGCGCGGGGAGGCCACGAAGTCCCGAACACAGGCCGAGATCACGGCCACCAAAGAAGACCAGACCTGAGTGGAAGGAGGGGGCGAGGACAGGGCAGCAGGAGGCGGGGAGGAGAGCAAGGAAAGCACACTTCCACTCCTGGCGGCCAGCCAAGCAACGAGGCTGAGAGGCGCGAGGTGCAGGGAGGGAGGGGCAGGGACGCACGGCACTGCCTGGCAGCCTCGGAGCCCCTACAGCCTTCCAACCTGAGCAACCCTGAAGCCTTGCACGCACGACACTCCTACCTGCACTCCTACCGGCGACCCTCCTACGGCAGCACTGCGGGAGCCCGGCAGCGAGAAGCGAGCAGGTCAGACCTGGGCGGGAGAAGGCTAGGAGAAGAGGGTGGCGGGGGAGGGTCGCAGAGCACTGCCTGGCAGCCTCAGAAAACCCAAAGCCTCGCAACCTGAACCCCAAAGGAACCCCGAAACCTGGCGCACACAGACACGGCACTACCTGCACTCCTAGGGCGAACCCCTTCAAGGCAAACACCCTGAGCTCCCGACACAACCCGTCCCACCCACCAGCCCGGCCCGACCCAGCCCAGCTTGAAAGGAAGGAGCTCGGAGAACAAAGTTAAAGCAGGGCACTGGGGCGGGGGACCTAACGCAGGGCACTGGGCACACAGACGACCTAACGCAAGCACTTGCAGGGACGAGAGGCTCCCTTTTCGGCCCCCGTACTCCGGCCTACGCCTGGATCTTACGGTGCTTGGGCTATATAGCCCAAGGGCCGTGACTCGTAGCCTTCCCTTTGAGAGTGGATGGCAGACAACGATTCAACCCGTTGTTTTCGGGGCTTGGAGTGTGTAGCTACAGCATTACTCATTACGGATTATGGGACTTCGTGATACGCTAAAAATAACGCAAAGCTCTAAATAAGACACTTCAATAATTAAACCTCGCCTTACTTGGATACTTACTGTCCTAAGATCCTCCAAGCAGGGCCTGAGGGACTTCACATTTTGACAACTTGGAGCCCGTCTCTCTCTCCAACTTCCGAAACCAGCTCGAGATCAGAAGGTCCAAGGCAGCGGCCAACCAGCATTTTACGAAGGTCACGATCACGAGTCACCATTCCTGGCGGCTTGGCGGGTTGCATGACAAATCACCAACTTGAAACACTTGCAGGCTGCGGCATGCTTTGCTGAAAGAAATGGACATGCCGATGCATCAACGAACATTTTTTTGATTCGGAGCACTCTGTGCGCCGACCACACCGGCACGTCGCAAATGCAGTTTGTGAGGCCCATGGTCCCATGGTCCCATGGTGCAAGCAAGGTTTCTTACTTGGAGCCCGGTTGGGGCTACAGATACTGTCTACTGTTTGATAGCACCAAGGCCCAAGGCCTCAAACTAGTGCAACGGCCGCTCCCCGTTGAAAGATAGCTGCAGCCACATCTAAGAAGCCGGCCCGGACCCAAGGTCCCAACCGAAGGCGCAGGGATTTACAGCTTCAAACTGCCGCAGCCATCAAAATCAAAAGGTTGGCCTGTTGGCCGAACGGGTGGCCTCTTCACGAAAGCCCCGATCCTGCGCTCGAAAGCATCATGTCGAGATTCTGCGGGATCGTCACGCCGTGCTCCTGTCGGGTTTTGACCATGATGCGCGCACGCCTGGCCAGGTTCTGTCGAGACTCGGACTCCCTCAGAGGACGACTCAACGCTTGAACCACGGCCAGAGTGCAATTTGTCGACATCGTGCTTCGCACCAGCGTCTGCTGGAGCTGCATCCGACTCCAGAGGTCCTGGCGTCAGATACGGAGCATAAAACAGGCAGCCGAAAGCCTTTCCCCTCCCTCTTAAACTTTAAACTAAAGGCTGAAAAGGCTTGCTTAAACGCTTTAAGTATCCACTCCCACCCTGAACCCTAAACGGCCCTGGCCCTAAACTCTAAACCGCAACTCCTAGCCTCAAGCCCTACACTCAGTCAGTCTAGAGTCTAGTCAAGTCTAGACAGACTTTACTAAACTCTAGACTCCATCTAATCAATCTCTAAACTTCTAAACTCTAAACTCAAAAACTGTAGAAGACTCTAGACTCTAGACTCTAGACTGTAAACTCTAAAGCCCTACATTGCCCACATTGCCCCAAACGGAGGATTTGGACCTTGAAATCAAAAATCCGAGTGTGGGTCCTGGTTGAACTCGGATCGCTTCAAGGACTGGAACATGGGGACAATCTGATCCAGAAGCGTGAAGTTCTTTGCACACTGGTGCAGGGTTTTGCTTTCCTTGGATTGGGAAATTGGGAGCACTTTCTGCAAGACCTTGTCATCACATCCTTCCCCGAAAGCCGTCGCAACGAACTGCATGGTATCAGACTCCAGGGTGGCCGTGGCCTCAGCTTCGACCTTTTGGATGGCCTTGCACGTCTCAATCACGATGCCCTCCACATTCATCTTCATCCTGCAGTGTGTTAATGTTAAGCTAATGATCAGGTCAGCAATAAGGTTATGATAGACTTCTTCCTAAAAGGCTGAACCACAGAAACTGGCAGTTCAAGGGCAAGCCAAGGCCGCGGGGGGTCCTGAACTCCAGATGCTTGCACGCAGCAGCGCCAAAGAGAACCTTCTGTCCTTCATCAGTCAGCTCCAACTGCTGCAACCCAGCTCGGAATTCGTTCACGATAGTATGCAGAGAAAGTGCATCGTCAACGAATGCTTGGCACGTCTCGGTAAAATCGGCATGGGCAACGGCAGCAATGTCCTGAAAGGTAATCTTCTCCCCAATGTGCTGCAAAGTCTGGATGCGAGCAGACACGTGGCCAAACACGGGGAAGAGACACTGAATCCACAACGGGGCACGAACGGACGTCTGGGCTCCCTTCTGCGCAGCAGCGTCGACGGCCATCGGAGACTCATCGGCGGCCATAGGTGTGTCCTCATCGGGCAACTTCTGCGTGTTCTCATGGGGCAAGTTCTGTGCGTTCTCACCAGGGAAGTTCTGCGTGCTGTCACCGGGCAAGTTCTCCGCAGCCGCGGCGGCCACACGTGTGTCCTCATCGGGCAACTTCTGTGTGTTCTCATCCGGCATCTGTGCGTTCTCACCAGGGAAGTTCTGCGTGCTGTCACCGGGCAAGTTCTCCGCAGCCGCGGCGGCCATAGGTGTGTCCTCATCGGGCAACTTCTGCGTGTTCTCATCCGGCAAGTTCTGTGCGTTCTCACCGGGGAAGTTCTGCGTGCTGTCACCGGGCAAGTTCTCCGCAGCCGTGGTGGCCATAGGTGTGCCCTCATCGGGCAACTTCTGTGTGATCTCATTCGGCAAGTTCTGTGCGTTCTCATCGGGCAAGTTCTGCGTGTTGTCGCCAGGCAAGTTCTCCGCAGCTATGGCGGCCATGAGTGTGTCCTCATCGGGCAGGTCCTGTGTGTTCTCATCGGGCAAGTTCTGTGCGTTCTCATCGGGCAAGTTCTGCGTGTTGTCGCCGGGCAAGTTCTCCGCAGCTATGGCGGCCATGAGTGTGTCCTCATCGGGCAGGTCCTGTGTGTTCTCATCGGACAAGTTCTGTGCGTTCTCATCGGGCAAGTTCTGCGTGTTGTCGCCGGGCAAGTTCTCCGCAGCTACGGCGGCCATGAGTGTGTCCTCATCGGGCAGGTCCTGTGTGTTCTCATCGGGCAAGTTCGCCGTAGCCGCAGTGTCCGTAGCATCGTCGTTCGCCAACTCGATCAACTCTTCGCCGTCCAGATCATCGGTCACAGTCAAACCTGGAACCCGCAGGGGGTGACCCAACCATTTCACCAAGGCACCAAGCATTCCCTTGCACTGTTCTGCGGCCGTCTTGAGAGCATCCATGTCGAGGTTCTCATGGCAAACTCCCAAAAAGTTCACGTCAGAAATGTCGCTTCCGCCAAAGGCAACACAGAAGTGCAGCAACGAGACAAATCGATCGTTGGCCAGGAAAGGCTTGAAGCAGTTGTCCAGGAACTTCTCAAGCATCATCTCCACCTTTGAGCCGGCGGCACATATCACTTGCTTGAAGCTAGGCGTATTCAACAGCAAGGTTGGTGTTGATGACTCTGCCGGAAGCATGTTCGCGAAGTCGACGAGTGGCTGCTTCTTGTAATCGAACTCCACCGGCTCTGCCCAAACCAGGTCTGCAATCGAGCTTTGCAAGGCATGCAGGAAGTCCAAGGAGGGCTTCATCTCCGTGGATCGGCTCAGTTTCTCCTCCTCAGTCAGCAAGTTGCCGAATCGCTCGATCTTCCAATCCAGGATGGTTTCCACGGCATTATCGCAGGTCTTTTTGCAGGAGGTCACCACTTCATCATCAGTCTTGTTGAAGGCATCCACAATGGCACCCGCATACTCCTGCACCATATCCTGCCTTTTCTTGTCCGCCAAGGCATCGCCATGTGCGATCAGCTCCTGGAGCCCCGAACCTTACCTAGAGCAAAGCAGCTTGCCTTAAATCGCCATTAAACCAACAGCAACCAACAACAACCAACAAGAACCAACAACACCCCAAAACAAGCAACACGCAACAATGACAACAAGAACAACAAGAACAACAACAAGAACAACAACAACAAGAACAACAACAAGAACAACAACAACAACAACACCAACAACACCACCAACACCACCACCACCACCACCACCACCAACGACAACAACACCAACGACAACACCAACGACAACACCAACGACAACAACAACAACAACAACAGTGTCATGGAGTTGAACTAGCTCTCTCACTAAGCTTGCTGAGCAGAGGACTCCGGTTGGGTGGTCTAACCGTTAACCCCCTAGAAAAGTGTTGTACCAAACCACGACACTAAGCCACTAAGTCACTAAGCGCTTGCTAAGCACTCGCTAGGTACTGTAGATGCAATCGTATCGCAAAGAACGACATACCAGAGAGGTCAAGTCAAAGCGGGTTCGAGGCCCAATAAAGCATCTGCTGAGAGACTGTCGCTTAGTAAGGTTTCTTGGCGGGGAGGGCGGGGAGGAAACAACTCCATGAATTGAACGTAGTGAACATGAAGCACAAAAAAAACTCTCCCGCCCCGACTCCTGAAGTTTGTTCTTCACCGCAGACAGCTCATCTTTGTGCTGCTCGAGAAAGTGCAAGCTCCCACTCGTTGTGATCTCGCCATACTCGGTCGCCATTGCGTCGAACTTCTCAGCAGCCTCAGCACAGCTCATGAAGTCGCCATCCGGGGATGTATCCGCAACACACAACTCTGCAGCTGTCGTCGCGAGCTTCGCCACTCGACTGGTAAGGGATGTGTCCTTTGCCCGCTGCTCTATTGCGGCAGCAGCTTCTTCCAGAATGGCGATCCCCGTGGAGAAGTTGTTCACCATCTTGGCGAGCTTCAAGCTTTTGTCACCCTTGAACTTCTCTATGTTCGCCCCGAGAAGCTCTACCGGCACTGCCCGATCCATCGGCTTCAGCATAGGCTGCAAGAGCTGCAACTCCTGGGTGATTCCACCCTTCATGTCGGACGCCAACACCGCATCGACGAAAACCTTCATCTCCGCGACCTTGCCGTCCTCGCGAAGCAACGATGCCGCCAGTCTCGTCACTTCACGCTCTTGAAAGGTGGCTCTGCTGAGCTCATTGGAAATGATGCAGGCATTCAAGCCGGCACCTGTTGACAAGATCACATCCAGGACCCCCGTCCAGTCCTTGGCCTTCGCCTTTTGATCCACCTCCCGCTGGAGACACATCTCCAGGAGCTTCGGGCTCACTTGGAACGTCACCTCTCCCGAGCTCGCGTCCTGTAGCTCCTGCGCTTTCTGCTGGATGGCAAAGCCGCTGGCTTCCGGGTTCTGCGCAAGTGCAGCGAAGTCCTTGCCAATGTTCAACATGCGCTGAAGTGTGCGGAGCTTCTCCAGAACGACCATCCCAGGGCAATCCTCCTCGTAGCCTGAGGTGTACCTGCAGGTCCACGATCAAAAGGAAACAAAGGGGATTTAGGACAGGGTTTTAATTAAGTTCAGAGTCTAGGTGAGTCTACAGTCTGGAGTCTGGCTAGCGGCTAGCGAGACATATAGAGTAATATCGAGTTGGAGAACCGACAAACAGCTAAGTCAAGTTTATGGTTTAGAGTTAAAGTTTAGAGTTTATAGATTCTAGAGTCTAGAGTTTAGATATGTTTGTTCAGCCTTTCTTGTCTATGAGGCATTCTACAGCACCTATCTGATCCGAGGCGCAGTTTCACAAGCGTCGGAGTGAGCTTCCCCGCAACCTTGTCCACCAGCGATGAGACGAGCTTGGTTTTGACGGTTGTGATGCCCTCGTCCTTCATGTTCTGCAGCATGTGGACCCCATCAAGCACAACCTTCTCCGCTGCTTGCAGCTCCTTCACCTGCTTGGAGTCTTTCGACGGGGTCTCCTTCGCTTCGTTCTTTGGTTTGGTCTTCGGCTTCGGCTCCTTGGTTTCCTTGCTTGCACCCGATGTCCTTCTCCCTTTACCACCCTTGTTGCTGTTCTTTCCCTGGCCGCCCGTGACGTTCTTGGTATCTTCTTCCTCGCCTTGTGACAAATGCTGGTATGGAAACTTCGCACATCATGGGCGACAAGCGTGTGACCCCCTCACCCCTCTTAGGCTAAAGCCCCAAGGCCTAAGGCCCTAAGGCCCAAGGCCTTTACAGGCCATTCACCAACCCATGACAGGCTTGACAGCCCACACCCAACCCGAAGGCCGGCCTTGACAGGCCAATTCCATTACCATCATTACGGGCTTGACAGCCCAGACCCTGTAAGTCGCGCACACAATCGGAAGGTGTTTGAATCAAAGTTTGACAAACAAGCTAGCAGCGCAGCTAGGACTAGGACCTTGGAAGCCTAGTAGAAGAACTTCCTTCCAACCACCCTGTCCTGGCCCCACCCTCCCCGAATGTGCTTCAGACAAGCCCTTCGAATTAGTTCAATTAGGCTTATGCCAGGCTTAAACCGACAACCCAGGAGAAAAAAAGCAACAATCTACTGAATCTACTGTACATTATGATAACCAGGGGCCCACTGTGACCGTCACAGCGTCGAACGCGAAGAGGTCGTCGAACTCATCCGCCCCCTTTTTGCGCTTGTTCTCGAAGGAGAGCGCAACAGCTCCGTCATCCGATGCCGATGAAGTCAACCGGTGGCCTCTCTGAAGCTGGTCCCACTGGTTCTTCACCTCATCCTGAAAGGCTTCTTTGTCGGAGCTGCCAAGGGTTGTCACTTTGCACGCAGTGGATCGCTGAATGTCAAAGATCTCGGTTGTTCCAGCTGGCATGCCCATATCACGCGAGCGCATCACTCCAACCAAAGTCGCGGAGCCTTGGGTAATCTTCGTTATCTCCGTCGGGTTCGGCTTGCGGTTTTCGTACTTCTCGAAGAGGTCGACAGGCCACAGCACACCTGAGAGCAGAATTGCTGGGGCATTATGCCTGGACTTGAAGAAAGGGGCCGACTGACCAATCATGACAGTCTGCTCTCAGCCGAGGCACCTAGTAGCCGTCTCATTTCGAGGCCGCCCTCTTGGTTCTGATTCACGACAATGTTCGGCTGCTCAATCTCCGGGTCCTCCGGCAGGGGCTGTCCCAGTTTGCGCCGTTTGGCCATCGACTCTTGGACACCCTTCTCGTAAGATTCCAAATCGCTTCTGTGGGATTGGAAAGCTTCGTCGTCCTCGGCCAACTTCTTCAGGTAAGCGCTGCGCTTATCCTTGTCGGTCAGAATCTGTGGATCTTTCTTCCTACAGACCCCGATGCAGGGCAGGCACAAGCTGTGCCGATCGCTTTTGAAAGCCAGCAGCGGCTTCCCCGGTACATCGAAGGGGTTGGGTGTGGTTCGTAGCCGCCGGCACATGCGGCACCCCTTGAAGGAGTCGGTTCCCCAGCCTTCTGGAGCCTCGTCCTTGACTGAGCCCAACAGGCTAACAGCATCGCTCCCCGCCGATGATGGAGCCGATGTGCCATGTGAGCGTTTCCGAGACATTGCCACCGCCTTCGGCGAGTGCAATCTGCACAAAAAGAGCAAATGCCGGATGCACCTGCTCTGGCTAGCTGAGATATGGCCTTCGAGTCACCACGGCACAGCAAAACAGCTCACGTCCCAAAGTAACACACGAGACAAGAAACGCAGTTGTGATCGCGACTATCTCACTTGCAGAAGGAGACCAATCGAAGCAACGACACATTTCTGCCGAATCTTCATTCTGTCCGAGAAAGGATACTGAAGCAGCGCAGTCTGCACGTCCACAACAAATGCATTAAGCACGACATGTTAGCGGTCTTAGCGGCTTAGCGTTTGTAGGTTGGCTGCCAGACTGAGACGAGAAGTTTGGTTATTTAGCGTCCTGTGGACCTTTTGCGGCACTGCAGAATTTATAAAACGGAGCTACTGGCCATCAAAACTTGCGAGGGCAATCTCGTGCCACGACGCAGGTTGCAGTTGCAGCCTTCACTCACGCGATGGTACCTACCACTACATATGCAAGGGCCGCTTCCGGCTTAACGGCTTAACTGCTTAATTACCTGGCTAAGCCTTGTAAAGACTCCACAACACCTTAAAGCAACCTACGCTTAGAACTTGCAGGACCTGGCCTGAGGCTAGGAAGCAAAGGAAGGCTAAGCTTAAGCTTAAGGCTTAAGGCTTAAGGCCTACCAAGTCTTACGGCTCAATAAAGGACCAAAACAAAAGCACGCAAGATTCCGCAAGATGCTATCAAGATAACGGTTAACTGTTAACTGTTAACAATAGACCCGGTAGTGACAGTAGCGACTTGACTAGGACTAGGCCTAGGCCTAGGGCCGGTCTCGTTGCGTGGCGGGCTGGCAATCTGCAACCATCAAACCTCACTCAAAATCGAACAAGTCGTCGTCCACTGGCGTGCAGGAGGACTCCTTCTTGGTCATCATTGCAACAGTCAGCTGCCCTTCGATGGCTCTGTGGATGAGCAGCGCGCAGGCCATGCTATGGGCCTGCATGGCGTTCCCCGCCAGGTTGCGAAGCATCTCGGGCGAAAACTCATCGAGCCGACCTTGGGTTTTGCCAAAATGAAGTCCTTGCAACAACATCGCTTCCAGGCCCGAAACCATGCGACCTCGATGCAGGATTAACTGCTGTCCAGTTGGAAGAACGATGGACGCCCGGTGGCATGGGATGTTGGAGGAGCTCGGGCCGCGCAGGCCCTGTGACATCTCCACTATCGCACATCTGGGGTCAGGCAGCGCCACTCGCATGACCTTGCACAAGTCGAGTTGGCGATCTGTCAATGACAGTAGTCCGGGGTATCGATTGTACGTGGCTTCACTCGGGGTGTTGTTAACCCACCAGTCCACCCCCTGGCGTTGCAATGCCTTCACGTGGGCTTCTGCCCACTTGTGTTTTTTCACTTTGGGTGGAGATTCCGCTCGTCTCTTGAGCATGACCTCGCGTGATCTGTTGAGTTCATCCTTGACTGCCGGGTGACTCTCGTCCAGGATGATGTCATCAAGATGCTTCGTGCTGCTGCGCGACAGCTTGTTGAGGATCTCCTCCACCGTGCTCCTGACAAAGTCCTCCGCGAAGCCAGCCTGCTCAAGTTTGGACTTCGGCCAGCAGATCATGTAGATTCTCTTACGTGACACTGGCCAACCTAGGCCAAGGGGGTCAAGCACGACCGCCTGCATGAAATAGCCTCTGGCGGACATGGCTTGCTTGACATAGTCCAAGTTGGAATGCTCGAGCCGGTGCTCTGAAGTTCCGCTCCGCTTCGGAGGCTCCGCCAACCCCATGACATTCTCCATGATGATGCAACTCACCGGTGGAAGCCCAAGAGAAGTGCGTTTGTCCAAGAAGGTCATCATCTCGCCAAAAGTCTTTCCCGTGCGAAGACTTGCATTCTTCACAGTCTCTTGGTTCATCAAGTTCTCTGAGGCACGGTTGAGTCGCGATACATCCTGGCATGGGAAACCAAAGATAAGGTCCGTGAAGTCTGCTGGGATTTCGCACTCCTCCCGGCTCAAGTGTTCTTCAACTTGGCCACCATGGGGACCGGCTGCTGCTAGGTGCTCCGTGCTGACAAAAAGTCGTGCCATGTCGACGTCACCTGTGTGCTTGAACATGGCTTCCAGGAAGCCTCGCTTGTCGGGATCACTCTCGCAACTGAAGACATGCTCAAACTCCGACCGGACTGAGAAGCAAGTCCTGACGGCATCTGCAAAAGCCTTGCCCACAAGCACCGGGGCATCAGTTCCAGAGCATGCTGTTGCCATGCGAATGGAGCCGGCTTTGCTCAAGGCAAAGGCCATGTCGGACTGGTGAGAAGTATTCAAGCGACGGATGGATTCTACAATCCACTGGCGGAGCTGAGTGGAGCCAGTGCTGACGAACGCCTCCAAGCCTTTCTCCTCAATTTCCATTTCCATCTGTGGCAGCACCAGGGGAACGACATGTTCCAACTCGGGCAGGGACGAAGGATCCGGACCCACTGTCTCGGTCCCATCATTTGCAGGCTCGGATTCATCACCACTTCTCCCAGATGCCGCACCCGACTCCGCAGACTCCGCTTCGGACGCTGGATTCTCGGGGACCGCATCTTCACCGTCATCGTTAGAAGTCACATTCGAGCCGTCCGAGCTCCCTGACGTTGGGCTGCTTGCCGCTTCCACGGCCATGGCTTTGGCCGTGGCTTTCGCCTTGGATTTCACCTTGGCTTTCGCCGTGGCTTTCGCCTTGGCCTTGCTGACCGGCTGTCGTTTGCGTTTGCCAGGCATGGCCACCACAAGTGCAGGAGGGCCCTAATAATCCTAATAGCCCTGCTTACCCTAGCAATGTGGGAAGGCACACAGCTGTGATCGCTGAAGCATGCCCGTTTCTAGTCGCATAGGTCTAAGGCTAAGGCCTGGGCCTAAGACCTAAGACCAAGTTTGTGCGCAGCCTGCACGGGAATGACATGCATGACATGAGCCTGCCACTTCGAATGCTTCATGCCTTCGGTCATGATTTTCGAGACGAATCAAGTTCACGTGAGCTCACTCAGAAGCCATGTAGCACGAACTCTGCTCCAAGAGGTGGTGCATAGATGTGGACCCAAAACTTGAAACCTCTGGCTTTCGACCCTCTAAACTCTAAACTTTAAAATCTAAACTAAACCGAAACCCATACATTATCGCCACGTCAAAACGTACCTGACTCCATCCAAAAGCACCTTTTACTGGCAAGCTCCCAGACTGAACACAAGCAGCTACGGCAGCTACAGTACAGCATGAAGAAGACCCTCATTCAATGACCAGACCTAGGACCTAGGATCTGCCAAGACCTAACACCAAGTTTACGCGCATCGTGCACATGGGCCTGCCACTTCGAAAGCTTGAATGTGACCTCATCGAAGCCATGTCGCACGACCTGAGCTCCAAGAGGTGGTGCATAGACGTGGACCCAAAACTTGCAACGTCGGGCCTTCGACCCTCTACGCTTTAAAACTTTAAAATCGATACTAAACCGAAACCCATACATGCCACAAATCATCGCCACGTCAAAAATTTCTAGTGCAGCCTCGAGAATGCATGCACATGTCCGGTCACTGCAGGCCTCGAAAAGGAAGACGCATGCAAAGACCTCGGAGGAGACACCCAGGGCGAACTTTAGAAACTTATCAGGCTGTACAGTCCAAGAAAAGGAAGCCTAGGTCGGGTTTACGGTGAGTCTTAGGGTAAGTCTTAGGGCCTTAGGGTCTTACGGGTTCTATTGCTTGGAGAAGTAAGGTCCGGGAGTTAGCCTTAAGAGGGATTGAAAGGTTTATGTCGTTTATGTAATTAAATACATAAGCGTTGGGGGTTTAGGGCCTTGCCTGCTCTCAGCCCGCACTTGCCTCGGCCATCCGCCGTGGAGTCTGGTGACCAGACGGTGGGTGCCACCTTCGCCTTGCCGGAGTGATGCGAGCAAGATGGCTCTTGGCTCTTGCACCGGGCCCCTGCGAAGTATACGCGTTCAGCGTACAAGACACGTTGGCACGTCCTTTGCGCATGGCCCTCCAACGTGTTGCAGTTTTCTGAACTGGGCCTTGCTACCCGGTGGGCACCGTTTTGCAAACGGAGGCCGACTGCCAGGGCTTGGGCTTATGGCGGTACGCCGTGTCGATTGGTGCGGCATCGAGGAGTGCATTTTCTGTCTTGGGCTGAGAGTTGATGCGTCTCGTGCTCGTCAGCGCAAGCGGCTGCGTTAGCTTGGCTTCCTGTTTTGCTTTTCCGACTGTGATTCGGGATTGCGTCCTTATTCATGACTTCTTCAGGGTATGACACGAGCTTTGTTGTCCGAGGCCTGGAAACCTTCTTTGTGTCCGGCTTCTTGGGGGATCAGGAGCTTGAAGGGAATTCTGGCCACCTGTCCTGTCACGGGACAAATGCCCAAAATAGGCACCTTCGGGCTTCGGGCCTCGACAGGCTCAATGTAGTTTCCGTGTTCTTCAAAGAACAGAGAAACTACTACTAGACTTCCTAGACTTTTTTACTAGACCTTCTTGGAACTACAACCGTACGGAGCCCAACTTAGGCAGCTGCACTATGCAAACCCCACAATCCCCACAATGAATGATTATTATTACCCTAAGGCTCCAAAGAGGGTCTGGGGCTTTCCGGGGAGAGGGTTTCGGCTTTGGGGGCTAGGGTTTGGGATCTCACTACGAGGGTTCAAGAGCATTAGGGTAGCAACAAGCAAGGCCAGGCAAACCCCACAATGAATGATCATTATTTCCACCGAAGCAAGGCTAGGCAACGATAGGAAAAACCAAGGAACACCAACCAATAAGACGGTAACCACTGCTGCTGCTACTACTGCTGACTACTAGTACTACTAATCAACTACTGCTACGACAAATACTTAGTAATAGTACTGCTAGACTTAGTAGAAGACTACTAGCCATCTGTGCCCTGGGTGCCACACCCACACACCCGAACAGCAGGGTCGCGGTCAAGAGACTGTCCGAAGCGACCTGGGCGAGAACATGCCGAATGATTTCGGGCTCCTAAACTCATGATCTGGAGTCAAGACGGAGGGCACTTGTTTAACTTCAGCTAAGGGAGCTCCAAGCATAAGCACAGGCTAGCCACAAGCTACACACTACACTCACTACACGCCTGGGAGACTAGCACAGGTTGTGCATCATGGCAGCAAGCCCCATTTGGTCCAATAAGATTCTTCACGAGGGCTACCATCCCGGCTACAGCAAGGCTTAGGACTTCTGGGGCTATACTATATCGTAAAGGATACAATTCAAGCTTTATGCAGGGGGTTAAAGCAGGAGTCTGTAGCTTACGGTAGGGCAAAGGATACCACTGGATAAGGGTCTTCTGGGGCTGTAGGGTTCTCTGAAGGCAGGACTAATTGTCAGAGCATTCGATGCAGAACTTCAACTTGCCTGTGAGGTGATAGTAGAACTGGATGTTTGGGGAGGCGTTTGGGACGTGCTGGGGAGGTGCCGGGGAGGTGTTGGGGAGATGCTGCGGAGGGGCTACACCCCGGATCCTAGTAATGGCTCTACGGCCCCTTTCAAGGCTCTACGACTGTACGACTCTACGGCTCAACGGCCCATGACTGACCCTTGAACTCTAAGACGCTAAGAAACTGGCTACACAGCCACAACCCTGTATCTGTAAACCCCCCTCATTAAGGGGCTATACAGCCCACGATCCTAGTGACTTAAGAAACTGGCTACACAGCCCACGACCATGTATCTGTAAGGCCTGCACAGCCCAAACCTCCGTCATTAAGGGGCTATACAGCCCACGGATCCTAGTGACTTAAGAAACTGGCTACACAGTTGGCTACACAGCCCACGACCCTGTATCTGTAAGGCCTGCACAGCCCAAACCCCCATCATTAAGGGCAATTAATTAGGGCTCTGTACAGCCCACGGATCCTAGTGACTTAGTGACACTTGAACTGCAAGACTCTAAGAAACTGGCTGCACAGCCCACAGCCCTGTATCTCTCAACCCCCGTCATTGGCCCACGGCCTAGTGACTTAGTAAGGGCTCTACGGCCCCTTTCAGCTCTACGGCGTCTCTCTGCACGGCCTCTGAGGATCCACCCGATGCGAGGTTGCCCAAAGCCCAGGCCACAGGCACACCCGAAGAAGCCTCGCCGAGGAGTGAACAATCAAAGTGGGCCCACCACATAACCTTCTCCATCAGACCCGTGCTCAACATTCCGCAGTGTCCGAAAAGGTGAAGGTAGGGGGATCGACATGGATCAAGGCAGGTGGGGGGTGAGGGGGGGGGGGGGGGGACAAAGTGAGGGGAGTGGGGGCGGTGGGGGGGGTGGGGGGGGGGGGGGAGGGGGTGGGGGGGTGCGCGCGTGCGCGCGCGCGCGCGCGCGTTTTTTTTTTTTTTAAAAAAAAGTAGATTGCGAAAATTTGAAGCAATTTTCGCCGCCCATGCATGTGGAAACTCTGGCGGGTTATGTGGAAACTCTGGCGGTTTGTGCGGAAACTCTTGTGGAAACTCTGGCGGGTCATGCGGAAACTTTTGTGGAAACTCGGGCGGGTTGTGCGGAAACTCTTGTGGACACTCTGGCGGTTTGTGCGGAAACTTTTGTGGAAACTCGGGCGGGTTGTGCGGAAACTCTTGTGGAAACTCTGGCGGTTTGTGCGGAAACTCTTGTGGAAACTCTGGCGGGTTATGCGGAAACTTTTGTGGAAACTCTGGCGGGTTATGCGGAAACTCTTGTGGAAACTCTGGCGGGTTATGCGGAAACTTTTGTGGAAACTCTGGCGGGTTATGCGGAAACTCTTGTGGAAACTATGGCGGTTCGTGCGGAAACTTTTGTGGAAACTCTGGCTTTTGTCATCTTAAAACGTGTGCATTCTAAAGTATTAAGCTTTTTTCGTTGGTTTCCACACCATTTCGGCAAATGTTTCCGCAAGAGTTTCCGCATAACCCGCCAGAGTTTCCACAAGAGTTTCCGCATAACCCACCAGAGTTTCCACAAGAGTTTCCGCATAACCCGCCAGAGTTTCCACAAAAGTTTCCGCATAACCCGCCAGAGTTTCCACAAGAGTTTCCGCATAACCCACCAGAGTTTCCGCAAGAGTTTCCGCATAACCCGCCAGAGTTTCCACAAGAGTTTCCGCATAACCCGCCAGAGTTTCCACAAGAGTTTCCGCATAAACCGCCCGAGTTTCCACAAAAGTTTCCGCACAAACCGCCAGAGTTTCCACAAGAGTTTCCGCACAAACCGCCAGAGTTTCCACAAGAGTTTCCGCACAAACCACCAGGATTTTCACAAGAGTTTCCGCATAACCCGCCCGATGTTCCACAACGTTTACACACCAGTTTCCATTCAACCCATCCGAGTTGTCCCACAGTTTCCGCATAGGCGGCCCAAGTTTCCACTGAGTTCCAACAATGGACGCATGCACAACCCTGACACGTGAACGTTAAAGCTCTGTGTAAGAATCAAGCCTCAAGCCCTCAAGCGGACTGAAACCGAGTGTTATCAACAGTCAGAGTCATGTCGTCCATCAGCCTCGGGAGTCGGAAGTCTGCCGAGCCGGCCGGAAGCAGCAATGGCAGTAGTTGGTCGACCTCGTTTTAGGGTCGAGGGCCAGGGTCAGGCAGTTGTGGAATGTATTTTGAATGCATCATGTCTTCAATAAGTGCTGTTGACTTTTCGCTTGGGGCTTAGGCTTGGGCCTTTTTGAATTTAAACGAATAAGTTTGCACATGATTGCATTCAGGCTTCTGTCGTTGAACACACTCACGAAGTGAGGGCCTGCTGCACCAGGTCTGTTTGGAGATTATGGTTTCCCAAGGCCCAGACCAACGGAGTATCTGAGTATCTCGTCATCGACCTGGGCAAGAAAAGACGTGAAATACACCCATGCGCAAACATGTACTCGACGGCTGCTGCTGAGATTTCTGTAATGCGTGCAAAAGCAGCACGGCTCTTTTTGTGTACAGTGTACAGTGTATGTGAATGCTGGATTCTGCATTTTCACAACTTTGTCTCTGGATTGTTCTCTAGCTTGAGCAGCTGTTTGAGGCAACAGATAAATATCTCGTAAAATTAGTTTTGGAACGCGGAGCAAGACAAGACACGCTGTCACTTTGGGGTCCCGACGGTGTTCCCTTCATTCACAGTCTGCCGGAGACCCAGGAGCCACCCCGAGAACCTCATCAGACAAAGGTCCGGGAGGTGGTCGTGAACGCTGTTCACGACCACCTTTGGCTACGTTCCGGCACAGCAATACCTGCAAGATCCGGCGGCAGAATTTTCCGCCGCTGGTCCTGGAGGCGTTTTTTTAAGGGTAGTTCAGAAAACAAACGCCGCCACATGTACAGTTCCGCCGGAGCCAATTGAAAACCGCCGACAACGGAGGACCCCAAAGACATGCTTAAACGTTTGGGCGGGGCATACAAAGCAGGAACCATCTCCTTCAGGGATGTATCAATAGGTGCAGCAGGCACGCATTCGGGGGGAGATAAAACATCCCTTCAGGGTTGATGTCTCGACCGGTGCCAAACAGCTAGATGACAAAGTGTTGAGTGGCTGGCCCCTAAGCATCTTGAAACGATACCTGGGTAGGGGTCTAGCAACTTGTTAGGATAGTTGACCCGGGGCTGTGGTGGTGTACCTATAACTTGTCCCATCACAATAGTCTCGCCGTTGGCAGGGGTGTTTGCTGTTGAAGGTTTCGAACGAAAAGCAATCGGACTTTCAAGTCAAATCACCCTGAGCATGTAGATACATGAAAAATGGCTCTCCGCGCTTTTCCGCCGTTCTCCGCGTTATTCCGCCGTATTCCGCCTTTTTCCGCCGCCGGTTTGGGAAAATTCTGCCGCCGATGTTGACAACCTTTCGGAATTCTGTACAATCGCGTCGAAAACCAGCAAATAAGAGTTAGATAGCATCTGGCAGCACACTCCGCCGTTCCTGGCTCAGCACGAGACACTACCAGCAAGATCAAGATCGATGGCTTGTTGAGCAGAGCTTTCCAGCGAATGCATGCAGCAACCCTGCAGTGCCCGTTCAAACAGCTTTGCATGCATCCTGCTGCACCCTGGGGTGGCATTCGCACCCCGCAGCCATCGGCGTGGCGCAGGTCACGTCAGTTAAGATTCGTGTCCACAGTTCAATGTTTAGGTTGCTTTTTTACGAACTAGCAGACTGTTCACCTAACAGCAAGACAGATCAGACACCGAGGCAAGAGAGCCCAAAGGACTGCAAAGCATGGCGAAGCAAATCCGCCGCCAGCAAACACATTCCGCCGCCGAGAACCCAAAAGCAGCCATCAATCCAAAAAGGAGTCTTTTGCCCTCGGGGGCATAATTTTCAGCCGCCAGGAGTTTGCAGGTATGTCTCATGGCCAGCCAACCCAAAAGACCATTGGAACATCACAGCTCATAGAGGAAATTCGCGGAAACTCGAAGCCTCCAAAACTTTAAAACCCCAACCTAAAGCCCGGGTGCCCGGCATTGCCAGCTGTTGTTGTCTACCAGCCGATGGCCTTGGAGGTGGTTCTTTAAGCGCGTTTTTTGTGGAAAAGCTTAGCATTGTATTTGTAGCTGCAGCTTTAGAGTCTATATGGTTTGGGTTTTAGGTTTTGACATTCTAAAGGTTCATTCTAAAGTTTAAAAGAGATTACGGTTTCGGATTCCAGTGTCGTGGGAGGATAAGATCAACCGACAGTCCTGAGCCGTTTCGGTAAACAAGCTTCTCAGGGTTCCTATCAATGGTTTAGAGTTAGAGTTTAAATTAGGAAGCTTAGGGTTCAAGTTTGGGGTACGATAACGTTTGCAAATGCGTTTATGGGGTCCGTGCGATGATCGAGGTAGATTGATTCCTCAGCTCGGGAGCAAGTTTGGCTTTCTAGGATTCTAGGACCTAGGACAGATGGACCTGTACAGGGTTCACGTACAGTAGATGGGGAAACCACGCAAACCATTTTTTGCAATTTACGGCATTTACGGATCGTATGCCCGAGTTGCACAACAGGCCGGCCCTCTAAGACTCAAGATGTTGACATGGTTTGGTTTGAGTTTTGAGACTTGGGCGGCTTAGCAACTGAAAAACGTAGATCCTCCAACAGATAGATTCGGGTCACTGTAAGGAATGTAAGGCCGGAAGGCCACGACCACTGTAAGTAAGTTGCCTCAAGCCGAGCCTTTTCTTGCATGGGCACGACCTCGCAACCACTGTGACCGGTACTCAGGTAGGTGTCAGCCACGGCGCGGAGCACGCACCTTGATTGCCCATCCTTCTGCCCTCAGACGACGACTTTCAGCTGCATGGTCATCAGGGGATATGTCGCTTGCTGCTTGAGCGAGCCATCGAACCAGATCGCGTTCCAAGTCGTCAACAGTTGCTTGCCGGCCCAGTCTTGCAGCAACGGTGGCTTCGCGGGGGGAATTCGATGGCGGCATCGTAATCATGCAGAAGCATGATTTGTGAACCTTGCACGTTGCCTTGAATGTAGGCTCGGAGATGCTGGCTATGTGGTTCAATCTCCCGATGGAAACGTCGTCTGCCTTTCTCCGGAAATGCCAGCACCCAGTATCGTATATGGGAAGCTCGAGGAAACCCGAAGCAGGAGGGATTGCCGGACTGATGTTGCCGGCTGCTCCAACCGCGCCTGCATTCGACGCGTCGCTCGGCGAAGGGCCTGGGTCTCCTTGGTCACCTTGGTCCCGATGTTCCGCATCGTCAGGTTCGGCCTGCAACTCTTCCACTTCTTCCTGCAACTCTTCCAATTCTTCTTCCCGAGGCTGCGCGACAGTGTCGGCAGCAATGTCACGACGCATTTCCTGCAACCCGCCCTCCAAAGGATCAAACTCTTCGCGTGCTTCCACCGCTGCTGGGGGTCCTGGCCGGGCACGTGGCTTCTTTCCCTGCTGCGATAGCAGGTCATCAAGCATGTCGAAAGCCTCACCATCTTGCGGCGGCCGTCTACCACGGCCTCTGCCCTGCTGATTCGCTTCTCCATCCGCCGGCAATGTTGCAGCTTCTGCAGTGTATGTTGTCGACAAAGCGTCCACATGGTACACATCAAGTCGGTTTCCCGCAAAGGTCCACTTCAACAAGCACACACGGACAAGCTCGACCTTAGAGTCGCCCACGAAGCACATTTGCGCAGCAAAGCTGTCTTCTGTCATGATGTGCATCCTTGGCAAACAGAAAACTCCTGGGCTAGACCTTGAAGCACAGGACTACTTGACAAATATGTCACGCCCTGAAACCGAACCGAAACTTAAGACTCAAGACTTAAGACTCAAGATCCTAAGCCCGAAGGCCCAAAGCCTTAAGCCTTAAGCCCTAAGCCGAAAGCTCCGTCGGAAACTCCTAGTCCTAGTCCTGAACCAAACTAGTCCGAACCCCTAAAACTTCAGGCTCTAAATGTGCAGTTCAACCCGATAGAACCAATAGAATCTAAAATCAAAATTCTGAATTTGGCTCTGATTCCGTCCAAGTGAGACAGCCTGATTTAAGGGGGGACGCCGCAACGTGCACGGAGCGATGAAATCATCGTGTTTGTGCTGCAGACTCATCCCCACAGCTTCCGCAGTGGAAGCCTTGGCAAATGTGGTGCAATATTTCAGACAAACGGTAGGGCCCGGTAGGGGCCGATCAGGGTCATTGGTCTGGGTCTGTGTGTCCAACCAGTATAGTATAGGGATATAGGCTTATGGCTTACAGGCTTACTGCTTGCTGAATACAGTTTTGGTATTTGTTATTGGGAGTTTAGTATAATAGACCCCAAAATCCGAAAACTTTGTTGTAGTTTTACGCCCCCCCCCCATATTCGGGCTTTGGGCTCTGGGGGTTCAGGGTTTCGTGTTTGGGGTTTCAGGGTTAATACGTGTTTTGGAAGCTTCAGCTTTGTTGGGTGCCGGCTTGAAGGTTACGGTTAAGTTAAGGGTTTGTGACTGTGGGTTCCGGTGTTGGGAACCCTTCGGCTTTGTTGGGTTCAGGGTTTCAGTTTTAAAGGTGCAAACGGAGAGCGCAAACACCATGTTGCAGCTCCAACGGTGCCAGTGTCACCTGTGCCTTGTGATGAGCTTGCCTACCTGCAGCTGCAGCGATTGCATAGAAGCTCATGCGGCTCGGAAGCCCTTGTCCAGCAGCAACATGCTGCTCTGCTGCAAAGATCACACTTTCGTCATATATGCTTCGGACGTTTGGGCTAAGCTCCTTCACGATCTGGTGCAGTAAACCAACCAGCTTGTCATGAAACTGGATTGTGTTCAGCGAGTTGCTGGTGCGGCACAGTGCACCACACGATTGCGGATACTGCACCGTATCTGGCATGCCTGTCGCGGCCGCAAGCCGGGTAGCCTTCTTCTGAAAGCTGTCCACATACCGCTTCAAGTTAAACCCACGTTGATGGAAAACCTCTGACACAACGTGAGGTGAAATCGGAAACTGCTCCTCAGCTGTGGGAGGCCCTTGCCTCATGGCTTGCTGCACCACGGACTGTTGCAAGCTCTGGCAGGCCACAGGCTCTTTCGGCACCGGTGGGTTTGAACGACCGTGTCGAACAGCTACCACCCCACCTTCTCGGGCTGCAGCTTGGACGCCTTCCATAAGGTCGGCCAACGAGTCAGAAGTCACTGGCATAGCACCGTCGGATGCAGATGCAGCTGCATTGTCAGACCTGTCACCTGCACTGGCGCTTGTATCAGTAGCATCCTGCACCGGTGCAGTGTTGCGACGCTTGGCATCTGCCAGAGTCTTGGATGCCAAAGCGCGGGCTTGCAGCTCAGACTTGCGATTGGCATCCAGAGCACCGTAAGCCTTGCGACACGCGCTCCAAGCATCTTTCGAGATCGGATTCCACACTGTGCCGCGTGCCTTCTCAGAAAGCAGCCATTCCTTCCGGAATATCTCCAGCGCACTGCTGGCTTTGGGACGGCGGGGAGCAGCAACTTTGGCAACTCCTGCATTGGAGGCTTCACCTGACACGGAAATTCGGAAAGTAATGGGAAGCACCGGAGGTCACACCCAACCTAACTACCAGGTTACCAACCATTCAAACATTGTTTTGGGTCGTATGCCTGCTCTCAGCACGCGCAAACGCTCGAGGCGCTCCACGGCCAAAACTTGTTGACGGGCCTCTGTTGCAATGGATTGCGCTGCAAAGTACGGCCACTTCGTCTGATCATCACATTGACTCTTATGAGTCGCATGACGTCTTTCGACATTTGCCGTGGTAAGTTTGATGATCAAGCCATGGAGAAGGCAGAACCAACCTCGCAATCGTGACAACTGCAGCTCCCAAAAATGTGTCAGGACAGGAAATATATGATCAACGATTAATGATTAATGATTAATGTAGTGATGCAAGGAGGACTGAAAGTAACACTCCTGTAGTTGAAATTGAAGGCTAGAGTAAGACCTACGACAAGACCCACTGCAAACCCACATGATGTGTAGAATGCAATCTTGCAATAGCAAGTGCTGATACGACTGTTACGATTATGCACTTAAGTCATAAGTCACTTAATATTTATAGCTTATGACTTATACAAACATAATGACATGATGATGTATAGTAGTATAGCCTGTATAGCTGTATAACTGTATAACTGTATAACTGTATAACACTATACTATGATTTGCAACAATATGAAACTTGACAGGAAAGCGTCGGAAGCCAGGCAAGCTGGCCTCAAAGGTGGACTTGTCCATGCTTGCGCGGATTTCGCGCGCCATGCCAGGTGGCAGGCAGCAAGACCTGGCGTCGAAGAATTCGGTGATGAGTGAGGGGTGTGTACTCACGCACCTGGGATCGGCCAAGCTGTAAAGGCGCCAGGGCCAACGGCATATAGTGGCAGTATACCGCCGATGCAAAGCAGCAGCCACCATGAGGAAACGACTCCTTGCTGCTCGGGCTTCGTCGGGACCTGCCGGAAATCTGTAAAGTAACAATTTAAATTTGAAAACCCATTCGACTTCGACCCTGCCTGCAAATCTTGGCCTTGAACCTCACCTTTCAACACCAGGCCCAAGGCAACATGTTGTTGAACCAGTATTGGCAACCATTGCAGGACCCCCCCCAAAAAAAAAATAAAAATAAAAAGCGCCATTGCATAACACCGCTATGGTATGGCCCAACCTCAACATGTATAACCGAGTTTACTTAAGTGGATAAACGGGCCCTGCTAGGCGGCAACTAAGGCCCAAACATGCGCGAATCCACGCGTCGACCGTTTCGTGGTCTGAAAGCCCAGCCAGCAATAGGAGACGTGTCCCCTGACCGCAAAGGAGCACCGCAAAATACTGTAACGCTCCGACATATTTGGAAGTCGGGCCCCACAGCTCGCACATGATGAAAGGCCATGCTTTGTCGTCCACGGCACAATGCGCGAATTTCAGAAAACTAGCATGAAGAAATCGAAGCGGCTCCAATGTGATCGAAAGGAGCATGCGATGGAAGCGCTCTTTATTTCCAAATTCTGTTTCAGTATGTTCCCACCAGGATATAATATATTTCTGTAGCGAAATATATTCGAAACAAAATAGATTCGGAATCTCAATCAATGTATGTGTTGCCAATGGAATATAAAAAGGATTGACAAGACGCTCGGCACACACTCTTTTTAAAAGTCTGGCGAAAGCCGTCGCTCGGGGAATTCCGAGAAGTCGAGACGAAGTGAGATGGTCCCCCCGAGCATCCATGATGCTCCGCATGATGTACAGAAGTACATCATGCACAGTGCATTCGCAATGCACACATCGGATAGTCAGCGATTGACTCATCCCCGGGGAGGGCGGGCGGGACAAAAATTTTTCCGACTTGATTCGGAAAAGCTGCAAGTTGCCATCATCATAACATGTTGAAGTGATGTTGTCGCAACAAGCATGCGTAAAAGTGTTGGTTTCAAAACACAGGTTGCAAGAGACGGGGGGGAAACAAAAGGAAAAACTCTCGTTTTTCCTTTCAAACAAAATTTGGAAATAAAACCCTGTCAATCACGATTGAAGGGTGGCTTATTTCCAAATTCTGTTTCAGTATGTTCCCACCAGGATATAATATATTTCTGTAGCGAAATATATTCGAAACAAAATAGATTCGGAATCTCAATCAATGTATGTGTTGCCAATGGAATATAAAAAGGATTGACAAGACGCTCGGCACACACTCTTTTTAAAAGTCTGGCGAAAGCCGTCGCTCGGGGAATTCCGAGAAGTCGAGACGAAGTGAGATGGTCCCCCCGAGCATCCATGATGCTCCGCATGATGTACAGAAGTACATCATGCACAGTGCATTCGCAATGCACACATCGGATAGTCAGCGATTGACTCATCCCCACGGAACCAACGCAGACTTTGCGATGCTCAGCGCATCCACTTCGAATCGCCGACCAAGGCTTTCATCTGAAATTCCACGAGAAGGGTCATCTGCGATGTTAGACGCGGTATTGACTCTTTCGAACCATGGTATGCAGCACACTGCATCGATGGCATCGTGGGTGGCATCCACAATGTGCATCCCGACAGAGTTGTCGGATGCCCCTTTGATCATGCAGGCACGAGTGCCTTCATTGTCCGAGAAGACGACGAGGTTGCATCCTTTAAGGAGTCCTCTCCAAACGTGTATGCACATAAGTACAGCCAAACATTCGCATTCGAAGATTGGGTTCTTGCTCTCGGGACCAACAAGATGTCGCAGCTCAGAAGAAGCCCACTCGCTGAAGTGTCCAACTTTCGTCCCATTGTCCGATATGAGAACTCCACCGAGACCGATGCGATCGTTGTCGCAAGAAGCATCCACATACACATGCCAAAGATGCAAGACGTTGGCACTCAGAGCCCTCGGAGGCCCTTCAAGAAAACTGTCCCTCAGGAACAGAAGTGCAGCCCTCAAGTTGTCTCCGATGTTGGGGCTTCGCTCTGCAAGATGTTTGGACAGGGTCTTGAATGCGATGCCAGCTTTCTTTCCCGCGATCTGGTTGGCGGCAAACTGCAGGCGGCCCCTCAGCCTCTCGCAGTCTTTCCTAGCCAGCACTCCTTTTTCGATGATAGAAGAAAGACTTTCTCTCAGCTCCTCGCGTCGAGTCGTCGTATTCCTCATGTAGAAGTTGCCGAGGTAGGATTCGCGCAAGTCAAACTCCAGGCCTAAGACTTTTGCCACGCCTCCGAAGATGGTAGGCTTGTCTGGAGACGTGTCCCAGCCAAGGATCTGAAAGAGCGATTCAGCACAAAGGTCGAAGAGCCGTGTAAGTGGCGGGACTTCGTTGCCGACAAAGTCGTCGTAATACACTGACCACATCAAAGCCAGCTGAATCGCCCCAATCGTCCAGATGCCAAGTGAAGTTCTGCAGAACGAGTGGACCGACGCACGAGCGCCGAAGGGCAACACGCACTGCTCGTAGATCTCCGCTTTCCCCGACCGGGGGTTGTACACCGAGAGATAAGCTTCCTCCACCGCCGAAGTGCTCAAAGGAAGATTCTTATACGCCTTGTGTAAGTCATAAGATTTCATCTCGAGCCCGCCGTGCCGTCGGCACTTTGGGTCGCGCTTGAGACGGTAGGCAATGGAAGCGGCGATTGCATCCGCCGTGTGCACAGTCACCGAGTCTTCGGCTGAAGTCGTTGAGTTAACCCCAGAGGCCTTGAAGTCATCTATAGGCCTACACTTGCCGCCCTGCCAAACGCCGAAGCGGCGCGAGAGGACAGCATTAGGACCTAGCGAAGCAGGATCGATGGGTCCTCGTAACCACCCCTTGGCGACCTCCTTGTCAGTGGCCGCCATGAGGGCCTCATCAAGTTCGGGGTCCCCGGAACTTTTGGTGGCGAGAAGAGTTGCTTCCCTCATCACAGCCGCAGAGCTCCGGAGATCAGATACGGATAAGGAAGCAGGTGACAGCTTGGGGCGATATGCAGGATTCCTCGGGATCGCACCACTGAGGTCAAAACCCTTGGCGATGTCATTCGCTATCTCTAGGTCCTCGTGGCCACACTCCTCGAGCATGGTCCTAAAAAGGACCAGCCGCTTCCGCCCCAGGACACGTTTGCAATGTTGCGGCATTGAGTCACGCAACTCCTCTTCCTCGGCCTCCAGCTCACGGGCCTTGCTGATCCAATGCCGGAGCCTCTCGGTGCGTTGGGCTCCTATCTCATGAAGCGACATGTCAGCAAGACGGTCGATGGCCGCCTTGGAATGTGATGGCACACCGTCCAAGAGGTGACGGGGGTGCCCAGCTTTCAGTGCTTGCTCAATGAACTCCTGAGGTTTCCAAGGGATGCCTACGGCCACCTTGTGCATACGGCCACCTTCTGGCTTGCTGCACGACGGGATCCCAGGTGGTGGCTTAGTCAAGGAGCTGGGGCCTAAACCAGACTTACGGGTGGCTGCCTCGGGACCGGCCGTTGGGCAGCACTCTGGGGAGCTTCCAGGGAGGCCGAAACCAAGGTCTTCAAGCTTTCTCTTCTGATCGTCAAGAAGTTTGTGGTGATCGCGTATCGCATAGGCAACAAGCGTGATCCTGGGTCCCCCAAACCATGGAGCTTGACAGTGCCTACCACTCGGATCAAAGATTATTCGTCGGCCCTCGAAGTCAAGAACATTTCCCAAAAGCTCGGGGTGGCCAGGATCAGGACAAGCGACGGAGCCACTAGGTGATTCGATCCACACTCCCCCTTGCTCGAAGGAGGAAATCTTCAAGACCGCATTCGGTAGTCCTGGCTCGTTGTTTCTATCGGTATGCACCTTGCCTGCGAGGTTCTTGCCCAGCATCAGGGAAGTGAAAGGATGGCCCGGGGCAACCCGGCGCACATACTCGCACAAGAGTTTGCTCACACTGGGGTGCGATGAGGTGTTGGAACGCAGGCCCACCTTGTTTGCATGAAAGAAGGCACCACATGACCAGGAGAATTCATCAGTGCCTCGTCCGCCCCTAGACGGGGTATCCGAGACAAGTAGCTCACACAAGTGGCAAATGCAGTCGCGCCATGCTTCGTTGCTGGCTGACGCTCCCAAGTGGAGAGCATAATGCGAGAAAGCTTCGGGGTCCATCTGGTCGTCCTCCATGATGGCTGAGTTTCCATCATCCTCCGCCTCGGCATTAGGGGCAACTGTGGGATGCGACACAGGTGTGGATGAGGCGGCTGAGTTACTTGAGCACGATTCCTGCGCTCCAGCTGGCACAACCCCAATGACACTCTGGCGCAGGATCCGAGTGCCCGCGGGAAGCGTCGGCAGTGAGGGCGAGCATGAGACACAAGGTGGAAGGGGGGTATCGGCTTCCAACTTACGCACGCCGGGAAAAAGGGGTTCAGGACTAAGAAGAACCACAATCTGCCGAAACTCGGGCATAAGGGGTGGCACGCGCTTGCTGCGAGGTTGCACACCAGCTGCAACCTGAGACTCACGCAGGGGAAGGGCAGCACCAGGCGCTAGGTATGAAGCGGGTGCAGGGTGGCCACGTTCGGCGGCAGCACGGACAATGATGTCGGCCAAACGTTGGCAGAGCACACGAGGGTAGACCTTCTCGGCGGCTGTGTCGAAGGCACCTGAGGATCGCGACCAGGGCAGGCGGCGATGAGATGTTGATTCCCCCGGGCAGAGAAGGGATAGCTCGTGTAGCAAAGGGACATTATGGGCTAGGCGGGTGAGCTTGGCACGCTCACCGCCGTGTTGGCAGTTATGAAAAAGGGTTTCCTCAAACTGCAGGTCGGCAACGGCAGTGAGCCACATGGTCGTTTGCCAGAAGTAAGAGCGGCCTGGATTCTCGCAAGAGACGAGCTTCCCAGAACGGATGCAGTGTGCAAAGATCTTGCCAGTGACGGCATAAAGGTCGTTGGCCTTAGCAACGCGAATGCGGAGCTCGCCAGTGAGGTCTGGTAGCCCATCCGGGTGGGCATCACTTCTCGCGGGAGCGGGTAGGTTTTCACCGCGACGAAAAATTTCACGAGCACGACTCGCCGTTCCACAAGGGGGAGCGATGTGCACATAAAGGCAAAAGGGAGAATCGATCAGATCAAGAACCATCTTTACATGTTCGGGATCAAGGAGGTCCAGCTTAAGGACGGGAGAAATCATTTGCTTTGGGGCAACATGGTCGATTCCGATGCTATCTCGGAACCCTGCACGTCGAAGTTCGGCAGTAAGCCTGCCTGAGCCTGAGAAAATTTCAATGCAGAAGAGGGAATCAATCCTGAAAGCATCAGCACCGCAAAGAGAGTGCCCGGCATCAAGTAGCGGCCCCTCCACAGGGCTCGCAGCCTCAGCAGGACGAGAAGGAAAACAATGCGATTTGCTGGAAGCAGCGGCCGATGCTTGCGGGGTTGAGGCGCTCAGTGAAGCATCCAATGAAACACTGGGCGATGGAAAACACAGTGCTGGCACGCTGTCGGGCTCAGGCAGGCATGCGCTTCATGGCTTCTTTGGACACGCATGCGCGGGGTGGTGACCGCCACAACGCATGCAGTTGTGCAGACCCCTGGGGCAGGATTGGCCGACCTTGGCATTTGGACACCCACTAGCCATATTGAATCCCCAGCAGCGGCGCTTTCCGGTCTTAGTCCAAGACGAAAGGCCCTTGAGTTCTTCTGGAAGATTGCTAGGCTCGCGCAATGTCTTGGTTTTTCCCTTGCCTGTACCTTTGCGCTGCTTCTTGGTCGGGGTGTCTGTGGGCTCAAGTTTGAGCTCGGTGCTCTCCCGCTTGAGGGCACCACCTTCTCGCGGGAGGAGATGAAAAATCACCTTCGGGTCAGTCTGCAAGCGGGCCCACAAACTGTCAAGAGGCAAAGCCCCGGATGCATCTCGACGAATCCCGTCGGGGGTAAGCTCTGCCAGGCGCATCCAGGCAGCACGGTCCGCATGCAGAATTTGTTGCACAGAAGTGGCACGGCTGCCAGCAATGGGCTCCTGATGAAGGTGGCCCAAGAGGAAATCCACGAAGCCCTGAATCCTAAAGTAATCAGTCACACCGATCAAGTCAAGAGCAAGGCTTCGGCGGTGCATGGCATGGTGAAGGCTCAGTGCAGTGGAAGTATCGCATGACTGATCGGGGTCACGATCTCTCACGACCAGTGTTGAAGCCTGCACATCCAACTCCTTCCGTGGTTTCTCGGAACGCAGCTCAGCTTCACGAGTGATGAACTTGGCCGGGGAAAGGTAGCTGATGCAGTTATCAGTAAGGAGCTTCATGCAGAGGTCATACGAGGCGTAGCTGCACTCAGTCTGGCCAGACATGGTGATGCCTCTAAGTTTGTTGGCCTGTGCTCGGATGCGCTCGCGGCGCTCCGCGGGGGCTAACTCCTTGACCTCGTTCTCCTTGTTCTCAACGAGTGCCTTGGTCTGGCTGACCAAGAGGGTCTGTGCCTCGAACACCAGGTGGCGAACCGCTGCGATGGATCCCAACGGCGGGGCTGCACCTCCCACCTTGATGAGGGCCGACAACGACTCCTCGGTCGGCGTCTCGCCGGGCTGGCAAGGGGCGAACGCCAGCTTCGCCATCGTGTCGATGGTCTGTGCAACAAGGCGATCCACTGCTTCCTGAGGGAGGCCCACACGTTTGGCTCGCTCCAGGAAGACTGCCTTGGACTCTACAAGGGTTTGCGCCATGATCTCCGATCCTATGTGCACTCACAGAAACTGGTCTTGAGACACGCACATGCAAAGGACCAATCATGCACACAGTGATTGCAAGCTTTGCATGTGGACAGCGCACTGCTGGTCATCATCGCATCGCCGAGCTTGGTCCGCCCGTCCGGACCCCGTGGCGGCCACGAGGTAAACCAAAGGTTCCACTGAAACCCTTGTTTGCCCGGACGAGTCTCCGAACCATGCTCTGGGTCGGTGCGCAATTGACCACTCGTCCATCAGACATGACTGTGAAGCTCAGCGATACACTGAAGTGGTGATCCGCAAGCATCGCACGTCACACGACATTTCTCACTTAGAAGCGCCCTGCTTCTTAGCGATGAAACTCGCCATGGCCCCTGCGTCGCGGAGGGGCCGGCCTGCTGTGCATTGCTTGCACAGCCATCTACTGCTGAAGACCTTTCCACTGAAAGGCTTCATATTGTCAAGCGACCTTCCACAGATCAACTTGCCAGTAGAACCCTTCGCTCGTGAGTGAAGGCTCTTGGTCTTCGGGTTCTGAAAAATGTCTAAATCAGGGCCCATGTTCACAGACGGGATCGCATTCTGCGCTTCGCCTGCTCCAAAACTCTCATAATGAGTCTCCTCCTCGGACTCACCGGAACTCTCAGACTCGCTGCTCGAGGCTTCGTGAACGTCTTCTTGTTCACCCAGGTCCTGATCATCAGGAGGTTCTACGCCTCCATCCTCGGCCAGCTCAACCTCGGGAGCGCACTCGAAGCTCTCGTGAGATGGCGAAAGATTGGCACGCCCCAAGGGTGCCAAAGAGAAACGCGACTCACGGATGGTCGCACCTCCTGCAATCATCCCGCTCTTCGTGCGATCCGGATGGAAAACCCCCTGCCGGATGGCACCAAGACATTCTGCAAGATCTCGTAGCGGCTGCGCCTGCACTTCGCGAGCGTAAGCTTCTTGCGTTTTCCCACTTGGACCTAAGCTGTGGTGTCCCAGGACAAGTTGCGTCCTCTCACTGTATCCAGCCTTCGAGGTCCAAGAAAGCGGCGTTGCCTTCAAGCCGTGCGAGGAGAATGTAAGATCTTCTTCGGCCGCTTGCAGCCGTGAAAGCAGCGCCCTGATCCATGTAGTGGTCTCGTTGGCATCGATGGCATCCCCGCTCCAAGAGTAATCGCAGGCCAGGCGGGGGAGCAACGGCCCGCGATGCCCCTTCTCGAAGTCGAAGCCAACGGCCTTCGCCGCCTCTGCCCAAGCGGCGCCCCAAGGCTTCTGGTGGAGCCCATGGTACGGCGCAACCAAAATGAGCACGGCCCCCGGTCCACTGCTCAACCGGCAATTCTTGTGCTCATAAGTTCTGACCTCGATGAAACCCGTATCGCCATCAAGGTCAAGCTCAAGCTTCGAAATGTTCCTCAGATCGGACACTCGAGCCCTGGAGTAAAGCTGGAACAAGAAGACCCCTGTAGCGTACCTGTCCACCTTGTCAAGGGCTCCCTCTATCAGCGCTCCTTCGAGGAGGAGCACCTCCTCGACCTTCAGGACTCTCGAACGTCTCGGGTCACAGGTGCGAATGTTGGCTCCCCGCAGCGCACCCTTGACCCAAGGGTTGTCACTGATTCCTTGTTCGACCTCAATTCCGAGAACATGTTCCAGGAAATTCACAGTTTCCATAGCCTCACGAATGGCACTGTTCCTGGCTTCGGCTGCAAGTGGTTTGAGGAAGCTCACAAGAAAATCGAGGCTCACCGGGAAAGCCTTCACATGATGCTTGTCGGCCCAACAAATGAATCGTGCAGAAAATCGGGCTCGCTTAAGCAAAGTCGATGTTGCTTTCCCAGCCAAGGCCTGCGCCACGACCCCCAAGGGGTCAGATTCGCCTTTCGCCCAAATGAGAACCCCCAACCTCGAGGCACCAGGTGAGTGACTCAGAACACAGAGCCACCGACGTAGGACATTTTCTCGATCGACACCGGCCTTCTCGCCTGCCTGTAGCCTGGGCTTCTTAAGCACAGCCTCAAAGACGGGCACAACCTTGGTACACTGCAGAGCCACCGGCAGCGGCTCGTCTGAATCACCCGGCCGCCTGTACTGCGTGGCTGGCGGCGGCACGACTCTTGGCACCTTGACGCTATGAAGGTCGACGCTTCTGCCTGGTTTTCCTGAGAAAATGGCAGACAAGGCCTTATTCCTGTCCCACGGATAGCTGAGTGGGGCCACAACATCATGAGTCAAGTGCTGGAGGTGTTGCTCGAAACGATCACATAGATCGGAGGCCGAAGCTTCAGCAGCCATCGAAGAGACCCCACGAGCCAAGGCCCTGAAGCGAGGCCGTGCTCACGGCAGGGGCTGCAGACCAGCCCTAATTGCAACGAAGAGGATTTCCTGCAAGAAATCGCTGCGAGTGGAAGCACTCGAAGCCAGCAGAGCTGATCTAGCAGCAGGATCAAGGAAGTTCCACAGCGTAATCGTCACTCGCACTTTGCACACGGCTCCCGATGCAAAAACGCAATCAAAACTAAGATCGCTGAAGTGAGAGCTCGCTGAGGTACTTGCCAAAGACGCGGAGGACTCACTGCCCTCGTAGTCCATGCAGCGACCCGCCCCACTCGCTAGAAGCACCAGATTAGCACCCAGGGCCTTTTAGAAAGATCCTAGACGTGTCTACCGGGTGGCCTGCCACACCTACCAGTGCTCACTCCCCTTGCAGCGAGAGCAAGCCCTCAAGCCACTATTCCGTCGGGGGAACCCTGGCAACGGTGTGCGGCACCACAGCAGAAGGATCTCGAGGCTCAGACAAAAATTTTTCCGACTTGATTCGGAAAAGCTGCAAGTTGCCATCATCATAACATGTTGAAGTGATGTTGTCGCAACAAGCATGCGTAAAAGTGTTGGTTTCAAAACACAGGTTGCAAGAGAAGGGGGGGAAACAAAAGGAAAAACTCTCGTTTTTCCTTTCAAACAAAATTTGGAAATAAAACCCTGTCAATCACGATTGAAGGGTGGCTTGCTGCATTGCAGCATTCTGCATACCCGACGGTATCGCCGTCCAGCAAGAGCTCTCCACTCAACTTTGATGTCGGCTTCATCGTCTTCGGCAGTCTGTGGAAGGCTGTGGGCCCACACAGCCTTCCCAAGCAGGAAACTCAGGACTCCGCAATACTCCATGGCGAGGAAAGCATCCAGGCATGGACTGAGCTTGGTCCAGTCGGCCAGTAAAGGAAGAACTGGCTGGCTCTTAAACAGGACCTCTGTGGCTGCTCGCACGGCTTTCTCCTCAGCTTGTTGCCTCGTGGCGCAACAAGAATTGATGCAATTATGCACCAAAACACCGCGATCCCAGCAACCGTTCAGCACGTCCTTGAAACAGTTGTCATACAATGCTTCGAGCTTCTGCTTGTTGTGACTTGATGATCCTGGAGACATCTCGCGGCCGTCGTGTGGCAGGTTTGCCTTCAGCATGTTGCAGATTTCTTCGCGGTATGCGCGCCCCTTGGCTAAGTCTTGCGCCGATGGATTTTGGTTCCACCGAAAGAAGCCGGGATCTTGCATGTGCACCCGGAGGGCACCCACGAGGTTCCTCGGCTCACAAGCGCAAAGGCAAAGGTCTACAGGCCTTCGGCTCCAGGCTCACTAGCCTGGGCCCAGGAGAGAACCCAGGATGGATCCATGAAACCTATCAATATCTAGAATCTAGAATCTAGAATCTAGAATCTAGGATCTAGGAATCTAGGACTCTAGGACTCTAGGAGCCGACAACTCGATCCGTAGGTTCCGGAACTAGACTTCTAGAAACGCAAGAGTCATCTGGATATCTGTTTGTCTCGTTGTGTGAGTGTAGCTGCCAATAAAGCTAACCTACTAGTTACTAGTTACTAGCAGTAACTAGCTAGCTAGCAGCTAGCTGCAACAGTTGCTAACAGAGTCCCTGCATCAAGAATCAAGAAGTGAGACGCCATTCGCAAAAATAGGGATCCAGCGTAAAGATTTGGGATAATCTTTCCGCCGGTCTCTTCCGATTTGGGAACTGCTTCCACGGCAGCTGTCACCACCAAATTAATCTGATGGTTTCCACACAGAACATGTTCCATGCATTGCGGAAAGTCACCTTTTTTCGGGTCCAAGGGTGGTCCAGGCTGTAGCAGTTGCTGCTCTCTGTGCATGTTGTAGCGGTGGGCGAAGATTTTCTCATTTGCCAAATGGCCGTCGGTTTCTAGCATAAAGCATGACATTCTCGCAGATGCCACGATGTCTCGAACCACGGTGAGAATAGGTCCGGAGAGCGGATGTTGGAAGAGGCCAGCATTGATTGCCGCAGCGGAATTCGTGACCAATGGTACTGGCGGGAATACCACCTCTTTGTATAATTTCAGGCCAGGGCTTCTCAAAAAGCCCACTGCGAAATGCAAGCGGCCAACCAATACGCTCCATGAGGATCGCTGTTGTTGCTTCGTTGTCTCAGGAACTGCTGCCAAAGAAAGTACCTGTGAAGTCTCGTCAAACATCAAGCAAGCTGCAGCAATGTCAGGTCGTTTACTGGTGATGAAGGCCTTGAATTCATGCAGCTGCGCCAACTGTTTCTCCATCAAAGTATAGCTCACTGCCATCAACGCACGCCGCACGGTCCTGTGGCTGCAATTGAGGCTATCTGCCTGGGCCGCCCTATTGGTGCGTTTATCGAAGGCGACTTGACACATCTCATTCACGGTGAGTTTGTATCTGTCCCGCCGAGCCCCCACGAATTTCGCAGTTTTGGCAGTGCAAAGGGTAAACCTCTGCTTGCCTCTCAGCTGGACCGCCTTGATTCTCGGAACGCTGGAACCCAATGTCACAACTGACTGGTTCACTTCAATCGCAAGTTTGTTCACGGCATCTCCTTGTTCTTGAAGCAGTTGGTGCGACCGTTTTTTTTGTCTCGCCTCCCTGCCAGTTGCAGCCAGCAGGCACAACTGTTCGTAAGAACGAGCGCTTGCCTTGCCAGACCCGAAGACTGAAACCTCCAGGGCAAAGTCGGCAAAGTTGCGTGTATAGAATCGTAGCAACACACCCACACAGTTTGGTGACTAGAATCAAACCACATGTCTTAAAGTCTTGAACGCATTCCAAGCCCGACGCCTTTTGCGGCCGTGAGCCCCCAGCTGCTCCAACTGTGTCGCGGGCCTAAGAGACTGCTGCTAGCACTGCACATACATAGTATGGAAAGATTCTCGAATGCAATGATGAGGTCGGGGCTGCGGCTGCAACGTCGCCATTGTCGAGTTGCTCACACATCTCCTCTCGACGAAATGGTTCAAACCACGAGCCACTAACAAGACTCACTAGACTTCCAGCAACGTCCCCCAAATCCTCCAAACGATCTGCATCATCCTCGCTGTCAATGGCTCTGTCCTGGTGCCCAGCTTGAAACAACCAACGGTCGGACAGGCCATGGGCCATGTTCCTCTCGACTCAGTTGCATGATGCTGACGTGACGATTCGCTGGGCATGGATATTGCACCCAAAGTCCTCGAGGTCCTCCAACAAATCAGGAGCATCCTCAACGCCCACGCCCAACACCTTCTCCTGGCTGTCCAGCTTGCAACAGCATGAACCAAGTGTAAACTGTCAAGTCAAGATGATGACACATCATTACAAATATAGCTACTACACCAGCCCTGTCCTGCTGGTCTGCGCCTCTTATAGGATGCTGGTTTGAGGAAGCACTGATCAGCAGCTCACCAGCCGTCACTGGCCCCTGCAACTACAATTACAAGCAAAGTCCTCGACGCCAGCCAAAAGATCCAGAGCATCTTCAATGCCCATGCCCATGTCCGCATCCCTGTCCTGCCAGTCCATCTTTGAACAGTATGAGGCAACTGTAACCCGTCAGTGAAGTGATGTTCCCCGCGACTCAAGTGGCTCTGATTTGAGGTCTCACTCGGCCTTGCAACGAGCAAAGTCAGGAAAGTTGCAAAGTCCTCGACGCCATCCAAAAGATCCAGAGCATCTTCAATGCCGCTGCCCATGTCCGCATCCCTGTCCTGCCAGTCCATCTTTGAACAGTATGAGTATGAGGCAACTGTAAACGGCAAAAATGGATAGCAAATCATCACATACTGGTAAGTCTAAGTACTGCTTACCCAAGACCTGTGCTTGGCGACCCAAGAAGCCGTCGGTCAAGTGATGTTCCCCGCAACTCAAGTGGCTCTGATTTGAGGTCTCACTCGGCCTTGCAACGAGCAAAGTCAGGAAAGTTGCAAAGTCCTCGATGCCATCCAAAAGATCCAGAGCATCTTCAATGCCGCTGCCCATGTCCGCATCTGTCCTGCCGGTCTAGCTTGCAACAGCATGAGACCAGTGTAAACCGCAAAATTAACAGTTCGTCACATGCTGCTACCCAAGACCTGTGCTCTGCCATCCGTCTGGCCGTCGGTGAAGTGATTCCTCCCGGCTCGAGTGGCTCTGATTTAAATCTATAAGGACTTACTCAACCAGCAAGTTGCAAAGTCCTCGACACCATCCAACAGATCCGGATCACTTCGATGCCCATGCGGCGCTGCCAAGGTGCCAGGTGCGCACTAACAAACCGTACCTCATGTTGTAGGTCGCACCCGACCTCGCTTTTGGTATTTTGGACTGACTGGCTGCTTCGTGTCACGATTATCACGAGGTCTGTGTTGCCTACAGGCGCCCAGTGAACTCTCAAGCATGCGTGGATCCTTGCAGTTGCCATGCGAAAGTGTTGTGCATTGCAGATTTGTCGGTGTTTCCTGCTTCGGCGGGTTTTCTGTGCGGCCTTTTTGGTTCGGGGTTACTTTCATCCTTGGGTGGGGAGGGGCGAGAAAGCGGTGATCCTAGGGCTGCGGTTGTTGGGAAATCACATCCCAGGCAAACGGCAAACGGTCTACCTGCGCGCCCAGTGAAACCCCTTCTGCGCAAAACGCTCCCACAGCAGGAAAGACTGCGCTGGCTGAGTTCCATGCCCGCGCTTCGGAGAAGACTCATCTGCCACTGGCCTGACAGCAAGGCTTAGGACTTTTCGGGCTATACGGCTATATCGCACAGTCGTACTGTATACAATACAAAGCCCACGCTTTATGCAGGGGGTTAAAGCAGGAGTCTGTAGCTTAGGGTAAGGTAAAGGACACCACTGGATAAGGGTCTGTGGGGCTACTGTAGGGTTCTCTGAAGGTAGGATTAATTTCAGAGCGTTCGATGCAGAACTTCAACTTGCCTGTGAGGTGATAGTCCAGTTGGGGGGGTGTTTGGGAGCTGGAGCTAAAGCTGAAGCGGGCGAGACGGCACAAGGCGAGGCTGCAGTCCGAGCTCTCGGCCAGCAGCCTCCTTCGGAGCTTCGGAGCCGGCTCCATGACGATGAAACCTCGAGCACGACCGGAAAAGCCAAAACTGCGACCACGGAAGGCGACGCAAAGGCAACAGGCAGCAGGGGGGTGGATCGGATGTTGGGGAGGTGCTGGAGGAGGTACACACTCTCACCCGCGATGACTCGACCAGGTGTGCCTGGGGACCCTACCGCTTCGTGAGGATGGGACCTGGGCGGACAGCAATGGCTGCTGCATGCACATGCGCTCTGTCCGAGACTGGCAACCGAAGGCCAGGGATAAGTGGAGCAGACAATCCAACCACACGGCACAAGAGAGAACAGCCGACACACAGACACGACTGACCTAGACTAGACTATCATATACAGATGCCGCCGATACAGCCCAAAACTGGCTACACAGCCCGCAACCCTGTCTGTATCTAAGGCCTGCGCAGCCCAAACCCCCGTCATTAAGGGGCTATACAGCCCACGGATCCTAGTGACTTCTCAAACTGGCTACACACAGCCCACGACCCTGTATCCGTAAGGCCTGCACAGCCCAAACCCCGTCATTACGGGGCTGTACAGCCACGGATCCTAGTGACTTAAGAAACTGGCTACACAGCCCACCACCCTGTATCTGTAAGGCCTGCACAGCCCAAACCCCCGTCATTAAGGCTGTACAGCCCACGGATCCTAGTGACTTAAGAAACGGGCTACACAGCCCACGACCCTGTATCCGTAAGGCCTGCACGGCCCAAACCCCGTCATTACGGGACTGTACAGCCCACGGATCCTAGTGGCTTAAGAAACGGGCTACACAGCCCACGACCCTGTATCCGTAAGGCCTGCACGGCCCAAACCCCGTCATTACGGGACTGTACAGCCCACGGATCCTAGTGACCACAGCCCACGACCCTGTATCCGTAAGGCCTGCACGGCCCAAACCCCGTCATTACGGGACTGTACAGCCCACGGATCCTAGTGACTTAAGAAACGGGCTACACAGCCCACGACCCTGTATCTGCAAGGCCTGCACAGCCCAAACCCCCGTCATTAAGGGGCTGCACAGCCCACGGATCCTAGTGACTTAGTAAGGGCTCCGGCCCATGACTGACCCTTGAACTGCAAGACTCTAAGAAACTGGCTGCACAGCCCACAACCCTGCGTCTACAGCCCAGACTGACCCTTGAACTCTATAAGAAATTGGCTACACAGCTGCGCGGCCTCTGGGGATCCACCCGACGCGAGGTTGCCCAAGGCCCAGGCCACAGGCACATCCGAAGAAGCCTCGCCGAGGAGTGAACAATCAAAGTGGGCAGACCACATAACCTTCTCCATCAGACCTAATGGCCTCCGTGCTCAACAGCCCCCAAACCCTTGAACCCAGGCATTCCAGGGGCCCGACAGCACCATTGGCATCGGCAAACGGAGCCTGGCGGCGAAGGGACACCGTGGGGGAAAAATGGATTCGGCAGGCGTGGTTTGCGGATACGAGGTGGGACAAGCTCCGGAGGGACAAGAGGTCTTAGGGAAGCACGAGCGCGCACTCAGCAGTTTTGACAGAAAGCGGTGATTTCCGCACATGTGCCGCTTTGGCACATGTGAAAAGTTTCCCACGGCATGTGACAATGTGAGCTACAGCTATAGTCTAAACTAAACTCTTATTGTCCCTCTTAGTTAGTCTAAACTAAACCCCTGTTGTTTCTCTTAGTATTACTATCCCCTGTCGTAGTCCAACCATATAATCCTATTATAGCCCCACTCCATCAAACATTCCAGAATGCTCAAGACCTGAAGGAAAGGATTCGCCATGGCTGCACAGGAGATAGCTGAACCCTCAGTGTGTTGACGCCCTAAACCTAAACCTCGATGACCCTTGAAGCTCGCAGAGTTTGCAGCCTCCAAGTATGCCCCAAGCCCTAACACAGTTCACGGTATCTTACACCTCAAAGTCTCAAAGTTCAAAGTATGGCCCTAAACCGTGATAGCCTGATAGTGCAGACTAGTCAAAGCGACGAGGCCCGGTACTTCCAGGGACAACAAAACAGCTGCAGGCAGAAGCACAAGAATTGGGCGCGTTCCATGAACAGTGCGAAAGCTGTAGAGAAGCGAAGGAAAAGGGAAGTAGGAGGTTTGGGCCTTCTAGAAAGAAGTCAGGCCCCAAACCCTTGAACCCAGGCATTCCAGGGCCCCGACAGCACCATTGGCATCGGCAAACGGAGCCTGGCGGCGAAGGGACACCGTGGGGGAAAAATGGATTCGGCAGGCGTGGTTTGGGGATACGAGGTGGGGAAGGATCCTAAGGGGGGTAAAGGAAGGAGAGATGGCTTCGGCTTTCGGGGAGGCTGCAACCCTGAAACTTAAAGGCCTCGGGGCGAGGAACCCACAACCGGCAAGGTAGCATCTGGGAACCCCCGACGGCGCCCGAGGCTCCTACTTCCGTGTTCCTTCGCTTCTCTATACAGCTTTCACGCTGTTCATGGAACGCGCCCAATTCTTGTGCTTCTGCCTGCAGCTGTTTTGTCATTGTCCCTGGAAGTACCGGGCCTCGTCGCTTTGACTAGTCTGCACTATCAGGCTATCACGGTTTAGGGCCATACTTTGAACTTTGAGACTTTGAGGTGTAAGATACCGTGAACTGTGTTAGGGCTTGGGGCATACTTGGAGGCTGCAAACTCTGCGAGCTTCAAGGGTCATCGAGGTTTAGGGCGTCAACACACTGAGGGTTCAGGGTTTATCTATCTCCTGTGCAGCCATGGCGAATCCTTTCCTTCAGGTCTTGAGCATTCTGGAATGTTTGATGGAGTGGGAGGACGACGTGTTATGTTCCGAGCTGGGCCAGCTTTTTGTGGACTTCAAGGAGAACCTCTATGAGCGGAAGCTCCACGATGAGTTTCATGTGCCTGGCAACGAATTTGTGCGAAAGGGCAACTGGGTGATGACCCAAGCACTTTCCTTCATCCTCAAGTCGGACTGCTGCAGCCTTGGCTACTCGATGGTCAAGCATGATGCATCTGGAGCATGCTCAGAGGCGTTTTTGTTGTGGCTGCACAACACTGGACGGGATGAACACTTCCACCACTTCATTAGAATCCTCAATGACCTGGAAAGGCTTATCGGTGCGGTACACCAGTGGTCGCCGGCTCACTGGAGTTCTTTGTCGCCCCGGCATACACTGCCACAGACTGTCAGCCAGCTTGTGCCATGCGTCTATGCAGCGGACAGAGTCATTTGAGGCCAGAAAACCTGGCCCTGAAATCGCCCCTCCTGTTGGGGGCCCGGAATGCTGGCTGCTGGCTGTCAAAGACAGAGAATCGGGCCGAGCCGGTCCTTTTGTTTTCACCACGGCAGTAGCTCATTGTCATTGTCACAGACATGAGCTCTAGTTTAATCTTGGGGGGCTATAATAGGATTATATGGTTGGACTACGACAGGGGATAGTAATACTAAGAGAAACAACAGGGGTTTAGTTTAGACTAACTAAGAGGGACAATAAGAGTTTAGTTTAGACTATAGCTGTAGCTCACATTGTCACATTCACATGCCGTGGGAAACTTTTCACATGTGCCAAAGCGGCACATGTGCGGAAATCACCGCTTTCTGTCAAAACTGCTGAGTGCGCGCTCGTGCTTCCCTAAGACCTCTTGTCCCTCCGGAGCTTGTCCCTGCTTGGCATTCGGCCGCAGCAGTCGTGCCTTTCGCTTGGAAACGTCGCACCCTTCTTCTAGAAAGAAGTCAGGCCCCTCGCCCAACAAATTTTGTCGCTCAGGTTTGAGCTCCGATGCTTCGGTTGTGATGTGGAATATTACCACTTCATCAGATGACAGTGAAACATGTGCTAACTAATGTTGACCTAGGATTAATAATCCCCCTACGATTAAAGGCGGCCTGCGGGCGGCTCCGGCCCCAATCTGTACTACTTTAAAGGCAGCACCCAAATAAGGATCGTTTTTTGCAGAAAACCCCCACGATTAAAGGCAACATCGTCTGGGGATCTATAATTTCAAAAAGTGCTTCGAAGACTACTTTTAAAGGGGGCAAGACTTGGTCTAGGCCTAAACCCTTCCCCGATATTAAACTTGAAACCTCATTGGCCCCAAAACCGCTTCACGTTTTAATCCTCCAAAGTGGTGATTTCAACACTACTTGCTGTGTCGTTCCAAGCCCCCAAACAAGCTGTTTGAGCTATCCTTATAAGAATCTTTGGGAGGCAGACTCTGGAATCTTATGATCATTTATTTTGTCATTTAGGAGTCATTTGGGAGTCATTTTATTGTCATTCCGTGTTGTCATTTTGTGGCAAGGCATGCTTGACAAATGTCATTTGTGTGGCATTTCCTTGTCGTTTATTTGTTGTTGCTTTTGCTTCGTCGATGTCTTTTTTTCATTGGTTGCTTATTCTTTCGTCATGTCCCTGCTATTGGGACACTTCGCATGCTGCTGTAAGTTCTGCTGATTTTTTGCTTGTTCTCGACACATCAGCTGACCTGAGGCACGGCACGGCCAGGTTGTGACATGAAGGATTTGTGTGGTCATTTGCCCCCATTCTCGAGCCGAAAAGGGCGGTTTCCAACCCCCCTTCTCGAGCCCAGAATGGGGGGGTTGGAAACCGTGCTTGCGTTGCGCATCCGCGCAAGACGTAGAATTTCTGGATGCACCCCCGAAGAAGCAGAACTTAGAATTTCTCGATGTATCCCACCCCAATCGTGTCTGCCCCCACACCCTCTTCTGGACTCTTGGCCTGGACCGCATGAGACAAGTACCTCGCATCCACCCCCACCCAGGGCAGCAGCGACTTCCAGAGATGACGGCAGAATGACTCCTCCAATGACACCTGTCACCGGGAATGACAAAAAATGACAAAAACATGACTCCGAAATGACAAAAAAATGACTGCAAAATGACAAACCAAAATGACAAAAAAATGAATCCAAAATGACAAAAAAATGACAAAACCCTAGGGTTTTGTCATTTTTTGCCATTTTGGAGTGACTCCACCCTGGCCCCGCCAAAAATGACTCCAAAATGACAAAAAAATGACAAAACCCTAGGGTTTTGTCATTTTTTGTCATTTTGGAGTGATCCACCCTGGCCCCGCCCCCGCCTGCGGAAATGACAAAAAAATGACAGCCCCCTCCAAACCTCACAAAAAAACGACACTTTGACGGTCACGGCCAACCCACCAGGTGCAAGCAGCCCGAGCAACCCGACCCCCAGCCACTTTGTCGGGACAGCCTGCAAGGCGGCAGCCTTCACACGCAACTTAAGAAACAGAATATCTCGAACCCTCCAGAACTCTTTCACCCGCCAGGAGGTGGCTATTAAGCGTGGCCTAGGGAGAACTGGGGCAATCCAAAGGACAGCAAGCACGGAGGATCAAAACCCAAGGTAGTGCGTCGCGTATACAAAGCGTATGACCGTCCTGGGCCCTCTGCCCTACATTCTTACACAGTGTGCGAAATCTCAAGCTTTCTGAGCAACATCCATGTTTTCGGAAGTCCCTGGCTACAACTACGAGCTACTCAGGGCCCCAGACCTGTGACTGCACATGAGAATACTACAAAAGTACACAACAAGTTATCCCCAAACCCTCAAACACAAGCACCACGAGATGACAACAAAACGACAAAAAAACGACCCAGAAATGACAACCTAAATGACAATTGGAAAATGCCATCACAAACAAAACGACAAACGCCAATGACAAAAAATAGACAATATAATGACCCAAATAATTCCTGGACCACACCTCAGACGTGCCATATAAGATTCTTATAAAGCTATCCCCAGCAATCGTGTGTCACCCACGATTAATCAACGTCCCACGATTAATCAAACTCCTGTGGCACTGCTACTGCTACTGCTGCTGCTACTGCCACTGCTAGTACTGCTGCTACTACGACTACTACTACTAGCACCACTGTTTACTGCAATTTGGCTTCACGGGATTATTTGGGGGTCTGTGATCCTGTGGGGGGCCTGCGACCTTGACAACCTTGAGGGGGGGGGGGCGGGGGGGGGGTTTATTAATCAGGGGTCAACATTACCCACAAGAAAATCCCGAGAACCCCCGCACCTATCATTAGTCCCTGGGTCCCTGACTCTATAATTGCTAAGCCTTTGAAGCCTTAAGCCTTAAGCCGCAGCCGTAAAGCGAACCAGCCTCCGAGAAGCCACCGATGGGGTCAAAGGCGGCAGGGGCCTGGTTGGGCCGTACATGTCAAACAGCTTGCAACTAACACTGGGTAGGACAATCCACAAACTGACATGGACGCACAAGACAGCAGCGGCTGGCAAATGGCATTGTCATGTCAATGGCGAAATGTCGGCGGCAAGAGAAGTGAGGCCCAGGCTCATCGATGAAAAATGCCACAGACCGGCCTGGGCGAGCGGGCAAATGCATGGGTTGAGCAGCTGGACTTCAGTGGGTGCATCGGGGCCAAACAGCGAAGCACAAGCTTTTTTTCAATCCGCCTCCTCGTGCTCCTCCTCCTTGCGGCGCTTGTTGGCCTCGCGAGTGGCCTTAGCTTTCTCCACCCGCTTCCTCTTCTTATCTTCTTCCTCCTTTTCCATCTTCTTCTCAACCTTCCTTTTGATCTTGTCCTTCATCGCCTTGAGAGCCCGCCGCTTGTCAGAGCTCGAAGACGAGGAAGAACTGGAATCCCGAGCCGCAGCCCCCTTCGGCTTAGCAGAAGCAGCCTTTGCCAAGGATGACATGTCTCTCACTCCAGCAGGCATGGTATCGGAAGTCTCCCCAGTGAACTCGTTGTGGTAAAACGTTCTGATGCCCTTGCCTTTCAGGGCAACAAGGTTAAGGCACTTAAGACTTAAGGCGCTTAAGGCTTAAGGCTAAGGTTCAGGCTGAGGCGGCAAGGCGGCTAAGGCCTAAGGCCTAAGGCCTAGGCTAAGGGCCTAAGGTAGAGGCCCTGAGTTTCGTTAACACCCAAACCCAACCCTGGACTGAATGAGACATGTCGCCGTCGGATGACAAGGCACGCCAGCGCTTCCACGGGGACGGCCGGAGATGCGTAGTCAGCGCCATCCCAGCGTGGACGTAGTACCCCCGTGCATCTGCCGCGATGTGATACGTCCAGCCTTTCGGCAACGTGGCCTGAGCTGTCACAACCAATCTACCCGTAAGTTAACCACTAAACTTAAAACTTCAAAACCAGAACCCTAACGAAAAGAAAGAGTCCATCCAAATAGTGTGCGATTGGGCTGCATCCCCAGCGGAACTCGCTGCAGCCTCGGGGTCCAAGACCTGGAAAATCGGCAGATCTTTGACCAAGACTAGGGCCTAGGAGCCTCAGGCTTAAAGCTTAAGGTTTAAGCAAGCTTAAGGTTGGCTAAGGCCAAGGGCTAGGGCCTAAGGCCTAAGGCCTAAATTTAACGACTTAAGTTACCTAAACTTAAACGAGCCTAAAGGGCCTAAGGGCCTAAAGGGCCTAGGCCTAAAGGGCAGGAAAATCTGAATCGGAACAAGCAGCGAGGACGCTCTGCATGGACTCGCCAACAGCAGACATCTCCAGCACCGGCTTCGCCGCCTTCAGCACCGGCGCCACCGCCTTTGCCACGCCCTCCGCATCCTCCACCACCACCACCTCCGCTGCCACCGCCGCCTTCACCTCCGCCTTTGCTGGAGACGGTTTCGGGCGTCCCACCTCCGCCCTCTTTGCCTCCGCCGGCACCTTCGGGCGTCCCTCCTCCGCCTTCGGGCGTCCCACCTCCGCCGCCTTTGACGCCTCCACCTTCGGGCATCCCACCTCCGCCCTCTTTGCCTCCACCGGCGTCTTCGGGCATGCCACCTCCGCCCTCTTTGCCTCCACCGGCGCCTTCGGGCATCCCACCTCCGCCCTCTTTGCCTCCACCGGCGCCTTCGGGCGTCCCTCCTCCGCCGCCTTTGCCACTGGCGCCTTCGGGCATCCCACCTCCACCCTCTTTGCCTCCACCGGCGCCTTGGGGCATCCCACCTCCGCCCTCTTTGCCTCCACCGGCGCCTTCGGGCGTCCCTCCTCCGCCGCCTTTGCCACTGGCGCCTTCGGGCGTTCCACCTCCGCCGCCTTTGCCTCCACTGGCGCCTTCGGGCGTTCCGCGTCCGCCCCCACCGCCTCGTGGCCCCACTTGGGGCGAGGCCCCATTATGGGCACAGCCATCGTCGGCGCCGCCACCGGCTCACCACCACTCTTCGGTGGCACGACCTGGGCAGCGTCCGGGCGACCGACAAACCGCCAAAGTTCACGGACAACCTGAAACAAAACCGATAGCTAAACAAAAACAACCAAGCACCTGCAGCTTCGGCGAAGCACCAGCCGCCGGTGCACCACCAGCCATCGGCGCACCACGAGGTCCCACCACCTTCGGCGGTGGCTTTGCAGGCACCTGTGGGCGGTCAAGGGCGAAGGAGTTTAAGGCGGTGAAGGCTTAAGGCTCAAGGCTGAAGGTTTTAAGTTTGAGTCTAAAGTTTAAGGCTTTAAGACTAAGAGTTTAAAGTTGAAGGGTCAGGTTGTTAGGGCTGGCCTAGGTCCTCGGTCCTTTGGCCCTAGGGTCCTGGGGCCTAGGCCTAGGGCCTTGGAGTCTTAGAGTCTTAGAATCTTAGAACCTTAGGTTCTAATTTAAAAAAGCACTGCCCCGCCTTCCTCCCAACAGCCGGATCCCAGAATCGACCGACTCCTTGTTCTCGGTCCCTTTTCCATCTGGAGTTTATTCCCATGGCTGGATCCAAAAACCCTGCGGAGCCTATGACTAAGGCCTAAGGCTGCAGGGTTTCCAAGGTCCCGTAAAGGGTGGTTGTGAAAGCAGCCAATGGTGGCTAGGGTATCGTGATGGCTAGGATATTGATTTATCTGTGCTTGAGGATCACATGGTTAAGCCTAAGCTATGAACCTTGTGACAGCCTAAAATTCCTAAATGATTGAAACATCCGTACCTTGACAACCGTGGCTGCTGCTGCATCGAGGAAAAGTTAATGTATGGCAAGGTTCAGGGTTGAGGCTTTTGGTTTTGTTGGGGTTTGGGTTTGGTTTTGGAGTTCGGGGTCTCCGCCCAAGCCTCATGCCCTGCAAACGTTCCCGCGCAACCCCTAGATCTGAAAATCAATCCAAAAAACAGATTTAAAGTTTAGGGTTTGGGGAATTTGGGGTTAAGCAGTTAAGCATGTGTGACTTGTCTGTTGTCATAATCATTACATTGGTAATGCTGATCGTGCAGATTCCTTCCTGATTCCTCCTCTGTTCAGACTATGAGTACGGGGCGGGTCGGGGGGGCTTTAGGCCTAAACTAAACCCCTAAGACCGCATCTCTCGGGCAGCGGCAATGAGCTCGTCGGGTACACAGGTCGGCCGAGAGGTACGTCCAGCCTCGGCAGATGCAGAGATTCGGGGCTTTGAGAGTTTCGGGCCTATGCCTAATTAGGGGCCTAGAGCCTGGGGCTCGGGCCCCGGGACCAGGGCAACAGGGTATATAGTATATTAGTATATTATAACGGGATCGGTTAAGGCTTAAGGTTTAGGGGTTCCGAGTTTCAGTGAAAGGGTTTCCGGTTTCAGTATTCAAAGGAAAGTTTGCAACCCCCAACATCACTGAACCCGAAACCCCTAAACCTCGAAGGCCAAAACACAGCACTTCACAGCCCCACCTCATCCTTTCTAATTCTAAACTCTGGACTCTAGACTCTAGACTCTCGAGACTTACTAGACTAGACTCTCTAACCCTTCGAAAACTAGAGACAACCAAAAACCGAAAGCCTAAGCTTGGCTTACACCCTCCACCCGCCCAAAACGCGCCCCAAGCTCACGACCTGGACCTGAACCTTAATCTGAAGCAAAAACAACAAGCGAGCAAAACAAAAAAGGAAAAACCCGGTCAACACTGCTGCGGATCTTAACCCTAAACTGAACCATTTCTATAAACCCTCAAACCAAACCCATTGCCACTAGGGCTCTAACCACGGCCCATGACCCCTGCTACTGCTAAGGGCTGCACAGCCTGTGACTCTCTTAGGGCCGGGATTACAGCCCAGTCCCCTTGACATGCTACACAGCCCATCACCACCCAAAAGCCTAAGCCCTAATTTGACCACCCACAACCCCCTAGGGCCTAGCGGGCCTTTCCTGGACCCTTTAACTCTAACTCTACGGGCTCTACGACCCACGGCCCATTAAGGTCTCTACGGACCATGTCCCTTTAACTTTAACGTTAACTCTAAGAACTCTAAGGGCCTAAGGCTAAGGCCTAAGGCCTAAGGGCTCTACGACCCACGACCCTTTATTTTAAGGTCTCTACGGACCATGACCCTTTAACTCTACGGGCTCTACGACCCACGACCCTTTATTTTAAGGTCTCTACGGACCATGACCCTTGACCCTTTATTTTAAGGTCTCTACGGACCATGACTCTTTAACTTTAACGTTAACTCTAAGGGCTCTACGACCCACGACCCTTTATTTTAAGGTCTCTACGGACCATGACCCTTTGAGGGCTCTACGGCCCATGACCCTTTAACTTTAATGTTAACTCTAAGGGCTCTACGACCCACGGCCCTTTAGTCCTTTAGTTTAAAGTCTCTACGGACCATGACCCTTTCAGGGCTCTACACTCTACGACTCTACGGCCCATGACCCTTTAACTCTGCGGGCACTACGACCCACGACCCTTTAGCGCAAACCCCTTAACCTTTCCTAAACCTAACTAAACCTTAACGCTGGCTGAATCTGGGGCGCCCGGCCCATGACTCGAAGAAGGTCGCATCCATCAGCGCGGGGTTTGGGTTTAGGACTTAGGAGACTTAGGGCTTAGACCTGGACCTAGGACCTAGGACCTAGAACCTAGGACCTAGGACTAGGACCTAGACCTAGGACCTAAATACAGGATCTAAAGAATCTAAATCTAAAGTTTCTAAAGCCTAATGTTAGGCGCTGGCCTAAGTTTAGGGGTTCGGTTTCAGCACCATGTTGAAACTGCTGTTTGGAAACTACAATATGGAAACCCATGCTGTAAAACACGAATGATGTGCAAACTCATGTTTTCAAAACCACGAATGATGTGCAAACCCATGCTTTCAAAACAACGAATGATGTCCAAACTCATGGTTTTGAAAGCACGAACAATGTAGAATAATGTGGAAACTCATGCTTTGGAGGCCACGAATAATGTGGAAACTCATGCTTTGGAGGCCACGAAAACTGGAGAAACTCATGCTTTGGAGGCCACGAACACTGTGGAAACTCATGCTTTGGAGGCCACGAAAACTGTGGAAACTCATGCTTTGGAGGCCACGAACACTGTGGAAACTCATGCTTTGGAGGCCACGAATAATGTGGGAAACTCATGCTTTGGAGGCCACGAAAACTGTGGAAACTCATGCTTTGGAGGCCACGAACACTGTGGAAATTCATGCTTTGGAGGCCACGAAAACTGTGGAAACTCATGCTTTGGAGGCCACGAATAATGTGGGAAACTCATGCTTTGGAGGCCACGAAAACTGTGGAAACTCATGCTTTGGAGGCCACGAACACTGTGGAAATTCATGCTTTGGAGGCCACGAATAATGTGGAAACTCATGCTTTGGAGGCCACGAATAGTGTGGAAACTCATGCTTTGGAGGCCACGAATAGTGTGGAAACTCATGCTTTGGTGGCCGCCAATGGTGCAGCGTTTCCAAAGTTTAGAATGGACCTACAAACGTGCTCCGGGCCCTCTCCAAACCTAAGAAGCAAACCCCCATCACTATAAAGGATGCCCCCTAGACCTGCTGGCACATCCGCCTCATAGGAAGCGTCCGTGAACAAGTGGTAGGTGGGACGATCACAGGCCCTGATCATCCTTGCTTCCCCGTGCAAAACTCGATCTTTCAAGAAAAGCAGGGCTTCGGTCAAGGAGTCGTCAAGAGCCACAAAACCTGAAAGCTTCATTGCCTTTGATATAGCTCGCATGCGTTGGGCCGCACCCCGACCAAACACCTGCGACTCGGCAAACTGAAGACGGCCCCGCAGGCACTCAAGCTCTTTGGCATGTGCTCCACCTTGCTGCACGATGGATTCGATGGTGGACACAAGCTCGCGCTTCCTAGCCTCTGTGTTTTGCACTCTAAGCAGACCTAAGTGGATCTCGTCCAAGCTAAATTCTACGCCTAAGGCTTTTGCCACACTTTTGAACCCGGCGTCCTTTTCATCGGACGTTTCCCAGCCGATCAATGCAAAGTACGACCGTAACACAAGATCAAGGTGACCCTTTTCCTCGGGCGAGGCCACTACCACATAATCGTCAAAGAAGACGGACCAGTGGATGTGGAGCAGGGCTTGTCCAACTGCCCAGATCGCCCCTGATGCACGACAAAAGCCTTGTACAGAGGGCTTTGCGCCGAAAGGTAAGACCTGGCTCTGGTAGAGCTCAGGCTCACCCGTATTCGGGTTAAGCACACATATATAAGCATCCCCCAAGGCACGTTCCGACAAAGGAAGTTGCTTATAGGCTTTTCGTAGATCTATTGTACGAAGGAGCAAGCGTGCGTCCCTCCCGGACTTCCGTAGCGACCTGCACCGCTTCAAGATCCCGGCAACAATGATGTTCACTGAATGCGGGTCGATGGTTTCCGCACACGTGCACGACAAGTTAGCCAGGCTTTTTCCTTCTCTCGCAGCGCTCAGTCTTGAGTAGAACGCCTAGCGTAGGCCCAGCATGCGCATGGTAGTTGTTATGCGCAAGGCATCTTTCAGATGCGAAGGGCACCCCGTGCCGTAGCACAAGAGCGAGTGCACCATACACGTCCGGCCCGAAAGCTCAGCAACGCGTATGCTACAGTAGAACAAAAGCACTAAGTCAAGGATCCCTAAAGGCAAACGACATGGCAACAAAGTACACTGTACAACTAACGGTTTCTACCGGCGTTCAGTGGACTAAGCACTCAGAAACATGGAATGAAATGAACGAAAAGCCATATCGCATCATGCAGTGCCCCCAATGGCACTCTCCTCGACTCTGCAAAGAAAGACTGCATCACAATCACGAGCATAAAGGGTTGTATCACTCAGTTTGACAGGCTTGGCACTCTTACCATTGGTATGTGCATGCCATCCAGTCTTCTTTGAGCTCGCCCAGTAACGAGCACCGAAAGGATCACCAGGTGCACCGTGCATAACCACAGACATGAGCTGATACGGTATGTTGTAAGTTGCAACACTCTCCGCATGGAAACATGGGACATGAACTGTTGTAGGTGTTTTGCCCTGGGTGATCAATCGCCACTCACCCGATGTACTGCAGAGCCACCTTGGGGAAACAACACAAAGGATATCAGGAGCCTGGACAAGTGCACAACGAGCCCCATGTGTACGCCATTCTGAGAAAAGTGCACTCATGTCCAGATGGCATCTGTTTCCAAGGATTTCCGCCTGCAAGCAAATCGGTTGCCATGTGTCGCCAGCTTGGTTGCAAACGAACGAGCCATCAGGAGCAGCTGTTCTGGCCTCCCATCGTCCTTGCATTGATTGAGCCGCAGCCTTTGGCAGGATGTGTTGCAGCCAGCCTGTGATGGTGGGTGTTGTCGAGTCCCAGCCTTGGAGCCATGACCGCCACGGCAATGAAGAGGATAACCTGAACGATGTGCCCATAGCAAGGAATGACTTAACGGCAGGAGCGAGGCGACCTGTTAGGAAGTCCACATCATGTTGGTCAGCACCTGCCATAAGCCAAGCAAGCATGCACACCACCATGTAACCATGTCGATCATGCAAACTGAAAGCTGTAGTGAGGATCCCGGCCACCTTTAGCGCCGAAGAGCTGCCGCCATCTTTGCGATGTGCTGGGCGAGTGGTTGCAAGTTCATGCGCTCGCCGCGGATCCGAACCCCCACCAAACGAAGAGCTGCGCTGCCCGTCAAGCTGCGAAGCAGGTCGTGGGCTTGTTGTGCTCGGGTGCCCCTCATTGCCACCGACAAAATGAAGGGGAGTGTATCCCCTGTCACCGTTTCGGTGAGCTTCCTTGTCGAGTGGAAGCGGTGAATGAGCTCCTCCTTCCCTGTCATCACCAGCTGCTGCAGGTCGTGCGCAATCTGCACCATCTGAGTGTGTCCGATTGGTGGGCGGGTGGCATCCAGTTCCAATCGACGGCTCTCCGCATTCCACTGCTGAAATGTCCAATGAAGCTCCTTCTCGCCCTGCACTTTGACCCACCCCTGGGCCTCCATCTTTTTGATTGTAGCCTCGTCCTTGGTCATCATGTCGAGGCGGGTGACCCATTCCGCAAGCACTTTTGATTAAGGCGACCCGAAGTGAACTGGTAACCGTCGGCGGGGTTTTGTCCCGTCCCGCCTTCCAAGCCTGCGCCACCTGCCACAGCGGAGCCAGGAGACCGTGTGTCCCTGACTCTAGATGCAACAGGAATTGCTTTTCGGTGCGGATAAGTTGCAGCTCCTCCTCCTGTTTCAAGGTCAGCCTGCACAAGGCTTCCACCAGCTGCTCCATGTTCGGCCGCGGATGCCTGTGTGGAGCACCCCAGTTGTTGGCATCCCAGCCGTTGGCATCCCAGCCGTGGTTGTAGTCCCAGCTGCCCCAGCTGTTGTGTCCCCGGCCTCGGCCGTCGTTGTCGCGGCGTCCGCCCTTGCCTTTGCCCCCCTTCGGAGGCTGCTTGTCCTTGTTCATCTCGGGCTCCTGTCGTGACCTCTTGCCTCGGCACGGGTCCTGAAGGTTCACCGCGCTGATCTTCGCCAGAGCCGGCAGGCAGCCGGCGAACACATCCTGAATCTCGGTGTCCATCATGCCTGGCCATACAAAGTTTGAGGGCATGTTGCTGAAGAGGAACACAGGTATGTGCGTGATCGGCCTTCTTGATGCCTTTGGCCCCACACAGGGAGCAGGGAATGGTGATCGAGCCCGTCCACTCTGCACACAAGAGCTGCACACGAGGCTGCATGTTGCGCCAAAGCTCGCCGTGATGTCTCTGCATGTGTGTTTTGAAGCGCTGCTTGGTAATATCGGCAAGACAAACCTGACAAGTGCCACGCAAAGGTTTTATATCCTCCGCGGAAGGGTAAGGGGTACCGGCCAGGTCGGTCACATCGGCGGCCTCGGGGGGACCTCCATTCACGAACCAAGTCATGGCCAGCTGAAATAAAGCCGGGCATGTGGCACGATGATCCCTGCCTGCTTGGTCCTTATGTCCACACCATCGGCATGTGCCCTTAATGCAGAATGATCCGCCCTGGGGACGGGACTAGCCCGCGCGAAGCGCGCGAAGACGCGCGAAGCGCGCGCGCGAAGCGCGGGCGCGCGAAGCCGCGCGAAGCCGCGCGAAGCCGGCGCGAGGCGCGCGAAGCGCGCGCGAAGCGCGGGCGCGCGAAGCACGCGCGAAGCCACGCGAAGCGCGGGCGCGCGAAGCCGCGCGAAGCCGGCGCGAGGCGCGCGAAGCGCGCGAAGACGCGCGAAGCGCGCGCGAAGTGCGGGCGCTCGAAGCACGCGCGGAGCCGCGCGAAGCGCGCGAAGCCGTGCGAAGCCGCGCGAAGCGGCGCGAAGCCGGGCGCGCGCAACATAGCTCGGCGGGGTGAGCGACAAGGAACATCATCAAGATCAAATCCCCACGCAAGTTGTAGTAGCAGTAGTTGTAGTAGTAGCAGCAGTAGCAGTAGTGGTAAGTAGCACGACATCAAGGGAGCTGGTGCTCGCCTCTTCGAGCATATCAGTCATAGGGTCAATCGAGTCAGTTTCACACCAAGTGCGTGCACCGCGGCAATCGCCCGCAATGTGCTGAGCCCGGTCGCACAGCGTTCAATTGAAAATAGTAGTAGTAGTAGTAGTAGTAGTAGTAGTAGTAGTAGTAGTAGTAGTAGTAGTAGTAGTAGTAGTATAGTAGTAGTAGTAGTAGTAGTAGTAGTAGTAGTAGTAGTAGTAGTATAATAGTAGTAGTAGTAGTAGTAGTAGTAGTAGTAGTAGTAGTAGTAGTAGTAGTAGTAGTAGTAGTAGTAGTAGTAGTAGTAGTAGTAGTAGTAGTAGTAGTAGTAGTAGTAGTAGTAGTAGTAGTAGTAGTAGTAGTAGTAGTAGTAGTAGTAGTAGTAGTAGTAGTAGTAGTAGTAGTAGTAGTAGTAGGGCCTGTAATCACTCACCTGGCATGTCTACATACCACAGACATGCGTCGGGCCGGGACGCAGCGCATGTCACCTTGCCGCCGGAGCTGCGCCGTCGAGTCAACGCTATCGCCGAACTCGTGCCTGCCGTTTTATCACAGCAGGGCAGCTACGTAGTCAACGGGCTCATGTTCATGTTGACCATACTAGCAGATCAATGTATAACACAGATGAGGAAATGCTGTGCCATCTGTGCCACAAGCAGGACCTCGCACGACACGAATCAGCATACACGCAGAGACAAAGCTCCAAGCTACAGCCAGCCAAAGCGCAAGCATTCTCTCAGTTGTAGGTCTGCCAGCCTTCGTCATGGTGAAGCGAGCCGCGAAATGCATGCTGTGCAGCAAAACGCGCGCTCTGCGCGAAGTCAAGAAGGAAAGCCTGCTGGAGGCTGCGAAGGCAGCTGCGAAGAAGCCACTTCCGAGGCGGTGGGGGTCGACCTCGTTTGCATCGGGTCTGCACGTTAATTACCTGTTAGCTTACGTTGGAGTCAGGACAACAGCTTCTTGCTGACAAGTTTGACTTTGCATTTTTGCTCTCTTGACAGGACTGTCAAGTTGTGCGAAACTTGTGCGACGAAGCTCTCCCACGCCCTCACGGCCAAGCGCAAGGCCATGGGTGACGGCGATGTTTGATCTTGCCTCCGTGTTCTACTGTGAAAGGCCGCGGCGAGGGAGGTCTCTGCAGAGGCCGCCTATCAGGACTCTTTGCAGGGTTTAGGGGTCTTGGTTCGTGGGTTCCTGTTGGAGGAGGTGTCATGTCCTTGGCATAATTCTGTCGTTTCTCAGGATCATCCTGGAAGACAGTGACGGGGATGTTTGATCTTGGCTCCTTGTTCAGAGGGTTTTGGGGTTTTGGTTCATGGGTTCCTGCTGGAGGAGGTGTCATGTGGAGTCGGGGTTGGCTTACTGTGAAGGCAGAAGCGTCAACATGAAACGATGACGGTCTAATCGCACTCGAAAACACATCAGCAGCAGCGCTTGTAACCTTACCACATTTACCATTTGCTTCGTCCATCCCGGGTTGGGCAGCCATACAGCGGTGACTTCTCATGTTGCAATCACGCAGATCTGCCCAACTCACTGCAGTTGATTCTACTGCTAAGAGCACCCCATCCAAGCGCAGCACATGGCTTACGTCGTGCATGAAGCGCTCCGGCTCTTCTTTTCCGCGCTCCAGCTCAGAGGAACTTGCCCAGCGTCGGGTCTTCGTGGAAGACAGTAACGGCGATGTTTGATCTTGCCCCCCTGTTCTACTGCGAAAGGTCGCGGCGATGGAGGTCTCGACAGAGGCCGCCCATCAGGACTCTTTGCAGGGTTTAGGGTCTTGGTTCATGGGTTCCTGCTGGAGGAGGTGTCATGTCCTTGGCATAATTACGTCATTTCTCCGGATCATCGTGGAAGACAGTGACGGGGATGTTTGATCTTGGCTCCTTGTTCAGAGGGTTTTGGGGTCTTGGTTCATGGGTTCTGGTGGAGGAGGTGTCATGTGGAGTCGGGGTTGGCTTATTGTGAAGTGAAGGTAGAAGCGTCAACATGAAACGATGACGGTCTAATCGCAGTCGAAAACACATCAGCAGCAGCGATTGTAACCTTACCACATTTACCATTTGCTTCGTCCATCTCGGGTTGGGCAGACATGCAGCTGCGAGTTCTCATGTTGCAATCACGCAGACCTGCCCAACTAACTGCAGCTGATTCTACTGCTAAGAAAGGGCAGCGCATGGCCTACGTGGTGCATGAAGCGCTCTTGCTCTTCTTTTCCATGCTTCAGCTCAGAGGAACTTGCCCGGCGTCGGGAGGAGGTGCTCGCCAGCTTGGGCAGCTGGTGCCAAGCACTCAAGGCTGGGTTAAGGTAACGATAATTATCATTACTTATAACCCCAATTAAGGTACTTTTATTTTCACTTGTGTAAAGTTACCGCGTGAACCTGAACAATGCATGGATGCCATACGGAGAACTATAATTCAATCGGCTGGCATCAATCGAATCATAAGGAGAAATATTTATCATGAAAACAGAATTTCTCCAATCTGTATGTTAAACATAATTGCGTATCTCAAGAGTTCGCAACGCACTCACTCGACAGCACAAGACTTTTCCTCGTAGGTGGCATGGGGAATCCGTCGATTATCTCAGCTAGGGAAAAACTCTTGGACATCCCAAGTGAATGCGGTACATCCCGCTTCCCCCCGGGTGGGTGGGTGGGAGCAAACAAAAATTGCGCTCTACCTCAGAGCACAACGGCAACTGGAATTTCGCATCTTCGCATGACTCAACAGTTGCAGACTGACATTAAAGAGACATTTGAATACTCCAAGCGTTGATTTTGAAATAAGATTTCAAAATCAAACTTTCCACGTGAAAATAATACCGTACGCAGGCAAGCTGCGATGGTGGCTTATTTTCACTTGTGTAAAGTTACCGCGTGAACCTGAACAATGCATGGATGCCATACGGAGAACTATAATTCAATCGGGTGGCATCAATCGAATCATAAGGAGAAATATTTATCATGAAAACAGAATTTCTCCAATCTGTATGTTAAACATAATTGCGTATCTCAAGAGTTCGCAACGCACTCACTCGACAGCACAAGACTTTTCCTCGTAGGTGGCATGGGGAATCCGTCGATTATCTCAGCTAGGGAAAAACTCTTGGACATCCCAAGTGAATGCGGTACATCCCGCTTCCCCCTGAGAACATGTACCCCATTCACCCAAAGACTTCAGGAAGCGCGCGACTCAAGAGATTCAGGTCAAGATCGACACGTGGTGCACCTCGGATACTCACGCCACGCGAGGGGTCGTCTGCAGGATTGGAAGAGGATGGCACACGATCTAGCCAGCAGATCGTTTCAAGGCTCTCTTCGCAGCAAGCAAAGAAGTCGATCAAGGCAGCACAAGAAGCATTGTCACTATGGCCTCTGACGAAGCTTCCGAACACGCCCTCATTGTCAGTGAAAATGACAACACCTTTCCTCTCGACGTACGGGCGAAAGGCCTCGAGGCAAATGCTGAGCACAAGCGCCTCAAGCTCGAAGATCACTGTCTCCCTTTCGCGGTCACCAGCTTTCAAAAGCTTCTGCACATGTACTGGCGCAACAGCTTGACCAAACCAGCACAACGCCTCACCAGAAGAACTGAAGACTACTCCCCCCAAACCACAATGGCCGTTTGGCTCGAAGGAAGCATCCACATACACATGGACAAAGTCTTCACGCCGCGCCCTGACTGGACGTGGCTTGGAACTTTCAAGGAAACTTTTCAGCTGAGTGAGTGCGAGCCGCGTGAGTTGGCTGACGTCCCATCTGCGTTGCCTGGAGTGCTGCGACAACAACTTCAGAGCCGCCTTTGGTCGCCGACCAAAAATTTGGCAACAGGCGAACTGCAACCGGCCCCTTAGCTTTTCACTTTCTTTAGGTTCAAGCTTACCAGTTGCTAAAGCCCGCTCAATGTCACACAACGCCTCAGTCCGCCTCTTCACGGTGTTCTCCAAGTAAGCCAAACCGAGCTTGGCATCACGAAGGTTCACTTGCACTCCCAGGACGACGCAAAGTGCATCGTAGCTGAGCTCCTTGTCCTTCGAGATCTCCCATCCCAGCAGTTGGAATAACATGGAGATTACAAAGTCGTTATGCCGAGCAAAAGCTTTGCCGCAAAGATTCAGATAATCATCAAAATATTCACTCCAGACAAGAGTCAACCCTACGGCACCTAATTTCCAAATGGCGTAAGCCGTTCTTATGAAGCTGGTCACGCTGGCTGTTGAGCCGAAGGGAAGCACCCTCTGGCGATAGATTTCGCTCGCCCCACGCTCAATGTTGAAGAGCACAAAGAAACTATCTAAGGCGTAAGCTAAATCCGAAAGGGGAAGTTGTTTATAGGCGGTACGCAGGTCCCACGCCTTGCACACTGGCGTGCTGTGCTCTGGGCGCCCGCTGATGAACCACTCATTTAACCAACAGGCCAGCATCCCGGCCACCACGTCAATGGTGTGCACGCTGACTTGTTCAACCTGCGTGACTGCAGCATTGACTTGGGAAGACAGGTAATTATCTATGGGCCTCACCTTTGGACCGTCTTCATTGCTCCCTTGAATGACTCCGAAACGATGCGTTAAGGACGCATCTTCAGGGATCTGGTCTGGAGACAAAAGTCCATCAACGAAGCCGCGCTCAAGTTCCTTCATCGTCGCTTTAAGAACACCTTGGTCAATCACAGGATCCTCCGAAGCTTTGATCGTGGCCAGGGGACCATCACGCAGCCTCTTAGCGCTGGATCGAAGTTGAGATTCACTCTGCTCCGCAGGACGAAAGCGCTTAGCGAAAACATTTGATCTAGGCAGCTTGCCTGTCAAGTCAAACCCATGGGCAATGTCTTTGACAAGGTCAACGTCCTCATGTCCCACTTCAAGCAACAGCTCCTCGAAAAGAGCGAGGCGTTTAGGACTAAGAACATCCTTTCGAAACTGAGGAAGGTCAGCCTTTAGCGCGCGCTCGGCCGGCTCTAAGTCGGCTGCTCTGCTAACCCACCGGCGAAGTGTTGCGGTGCGCTCCTTGGCCACATTGGCCTCACCTTCTTTATGGATTCTCCGGACTGCACAGGAGATCTCGGAAGGCATGAGAGCGGAGAGCTGCGTGGGGTGCCCAACCTTAATTGCCTGTTCAACAAACTGTGATGGTGTACGGTACACACCAATGACAGCCTTAGTCACGTCCCCAGGCGAGACTTGGGACCCCGAGGTCGCTCGATCAAGCACAAATCCCAGGCTCGTCAAGAAAGAGGCGTGCTCAGCTTTAAGTTTCTTAGGGCCCCTCGGCATGTACGCAACAATAACGTCACGCCGGCCTGTCCAAGGCCTTGTGCAATGAAGGCGACGGCCATCGAACCTGAAGCCTTCATGGGTGACGGGGATGCAAACACCTCTCACTGCGCGACCTTTGATTTCAAGCTCGACGTCACCCGCAGGATCTTCCATCCACACAGAGCCATCAGAAAAATCTGATAGCGCAGCAATTGCATTGTCTGTGGAGACTTCATTATTCGAGTCCCGGTGTGGCTGAGCAGACACATCCCTGAACATCCCAACAGTTCCGAACTCCAAACCTGGAAAAAGGCCTTTGACATAAGAGCACATTGCCTTGACAGTTTCCGGGAACTGTTTGGTCGTTGATCGCACCCCGCACATCGGGCCGTGAACAAAGCTGCCACCTTGGAACGATTTCGCTCCAGCATCGCCCTCCCAACGAAGAGGTTCTGAAGGAAGCAAGTCAAGCAACAAGGACAAGTCTTTGCGGTGTACCTTAGGCAACTTGTTTACAAGCGAAGCAACCCGCTCGGCAGAACCCGACATCATGGCTTCTCGAACCTCGGTATCGTCAGGATTCAGACCGAGAGAAGCCTCAGGACATCCAAGAACATTAGCAAAAGGACGCTTTCTGCTAGGAGGCTTCAGCAGACTGTTCTTCTCAAAATCCTCGGCACCTAACACACGAGGGGCTGCAGGGACTAAACCGGAATTAGGGGAAACAGCCGTGGGACTAGGGCCAACCTCAATCCCCCTGCGCACCACATGGGCACGAAGGACACGGCTACCTGCCGGAAAGCACTCGATTGCCGGAGAACAAGCAGCATCATCTCCGGGCTTCCACGGAGACGGGAGCTTTTGGCCAGGGCGCAAGAAAGACGCGGCAAGATTGGAAGGCACAGTGACAGTGTGAACCGAAGCGAATTCGCTAAGCAGCGGAGGCACGCGCTTGCGAGTCTGGGCTCCAGTGAAGGCACGCGCGCCTTGGATGGCGGGTGCGCCTTCATCAATAGCTTTGGGAGATTGGCGACAGCCAAGTTCCAAAAAGTGATCTTTCAGCAAGCTCGCCATGCACTTGCAGAGGCCCCAGGGGTAGGCCGTCTCAGCGCTTGTTGCCCACGTACGGCCGACTTTGCCCCAGCCCAGATGCACATGTTTGCCAGAGCACAAACGATGAAGCTCGCGGAATTTGGGGATGTTATGCACCAGGAGCGTCTCTTTGCGACGCATGCCACCAAACTCACAGTGATGAAAAACAGTTTGAAAGACGTCCGAGCGCTTCAAGAACTGCTGCCACTGAGGAAGCAGCCAAAGGTAGCTGCGGCTCGGATTTTCACAGGAAAAATATTTGCCGTTCAGAAGACAGAAAGAACTTAGCTCAAGAGTCAACTTATACAGCATGTTAGCCTTTTGCACTCTGAGTGCAGGGATCTCCGAAAGATCAGGAACCCCTTCGGGGTGGCTCTCATTGCGGAGGACAGGCGGGGCGCCGGGAAACTGGATGTCACGGGCCCTGCTTGCGGTACCGCAGGGCGGCGCAAAATGAATGAATTTGACAGCGGGATCCTTCAAGATGCTCCACAGATGTGCAATAGAGTCCGCACAAGTAAGATCAAGCTGAAGGACTGAACAACATGCAGTTTTGCCGACCACATGGTCAACACCGAAGGCATCAAAACCTTCACTACGAAGGGAAGCACTGAGCCGCCCAGTTCCGCAAAAGACCTCCACGGTCACGAGCTTGCTCAAAGGCTGCCCTTCAAGTCGTTGAAGAGTAGCCTCAGCTGCAACAGTTCTGTCTGACGCGGCGAGGCTCTGACAGGGAGGACCGGATGACTGTCAGGAGTGGTCCTGCAAGCTATGCGGTTTCAAGCATCCCGGCTCTGCACACAAGTGAAGGCCCTTAGCGCACTTTCCGCCAGGCTTGGCGTCCTTGCAACCGCACGGCAGGTTGAAACCCCAGCACAGACGGTGGCCTTTAGGAGTTTGATGCGCTTTGCCAACAAGCTCTTTTGGGACCGAGAAAGCATACCTCTTTGGGGCCTTCTTAGGGTTCGGAAGGCGAGGATTCGGACGCTTGGTAGGTGGATCGGGCCTGTCATCCAACTTTGCAGTTGAGGTTGAACCTGCTGGCAGGGGAAACAAGTGGTAAGCGACTGAAGGGTCGAGCAGGATGTTGGGAAGCTGCTCGTCCAAAGGAAGCTTGCCCACGCCGCTGCGGCGCAAAGTGGGCAGCAACTCTGCCAGCCGGAGGAATGCCGCTCGATCAGCGCGGAGAACCTGAGCAATAGAGACCTTGGCATTGTTGGGAGGGGGAGCCTCCTGGAGACGTTGAACAAGTGCCTGATGATAGCGGTTAGCCACATCAAAACTCATGAGCCCAACAAGGTCGAATGCAAGCGCTCTGCGGCGCATGGCCAAAACCAAGTCTAAGTCAGAGTTGATGGCAGAGTTAAGGATCTGGGGCTTATCTTTAACCGCAACGCCGCTCCCATCTATGACGAGCTCTTTAGAAGGCTTCTTGGCACTGATTTCTGCACGCCGTGTGTTGAACTTCTCAGGCGCCAACCAAATGAGCTCGTTCTTCTTGGCCATCGAGAAGACAAGGTCGTATGCACCATGAGCGACCTCCTCTTCACCTTGAAAGGTCAACCCGCCCAAACGTGTTTTCTGGCTTGCCAAACGATCTTCTCGCTCGGCTATGTCAAGAGTGAGAGGCAAGGACTCCTCAGTGCGCTCCACCTTTTGTTTGAGGGCTGACACAATCAATGTATGGGCTTCGAAAAGAAGCCGCTTGAGCCCTGCTATAGTCCGACTCACCCAGAAAGTGAGTCTTCCGAGCAAGGGGAGTTCAAGGCAGAGGGCCCTCAGTTTCGGCCAACCCCATGGCCGGTGGAAGTGGGGGACAAACCCCTGATCCTCTACACGCCGCATGTGAAGAGGTCCCACAAACACTGTCCACTGGCTTTCTCAGGTTGGGGACACGCTCCAGCTCAGGGGTTTCGACGACAGTTATGCCCTCCTTGGAATAGGGGGCAGCCGGGCAACCTTCGAATGCCCGGGAAATCCCGCCTTATGCTGGGAACTGACTTCCAGCGAGCATGACCCAAACCGCCGGTCTGGCCATGGGCCAGAGAGTCGCCTAGGGCAAGTGATCCCCGGGATATGCTCAGGCAAGACCCGGGAGGTGGGCCCTGGAATCCTCCAAGTTGGTACATGGGGCACGGTGCCTGTGACCATCTTGGAGGTGGAACGGCTAAGCCCAATGTACCAGGAACCATCGAGTGCAAGGATTTTGCACATGGCGATGGTTATCCTGGGGGTCAGCTGTGCGGGCATGCTGTGCCGCGATTTAAATCGTGGCAACTGGGGCATCCGAAAGATGTCACCAGATTCCTGCGTGGAGGAGATCGTCGTCATCGACGCTGCAGATTGGGAGCCGCAATCTGCACCACCAGGCTTTCCTCCGAGGAGGAAGCTTGAAAGTTGGTGGAACTGGATCCACCGCAGTGATCCCTCAACAGCAGAATGGTTGAGGGTGCAAGTGGAATCCCTGCACCGAGACCACCGGGCATTGGCTCGCACTTTGGTGGAGGAACTTAGCCGGAGCGATGCTGTCCCAACGGAGATTGGGAGGAACGGGGGCTAGGAGTAGGCCTAGCGGAGGACGCCTTGAACAAGGCCGCCCTCCTCCTTTTGCTGTCAGAGTACAGCCCAGACCGAACTTGCCGCTCCGGCGGCCGCGACTCAGAGCGCAAGACCGAGAAAAGCCACGTTTTTACCGCAGCCATTTTGGCTCAAGTTTTCGGTTCAAACTGGCGAGTGGACGCTTTGTTGCCGACGTGGCACAGCCTTGAGTCCTACTTTCATGGCCATTGCCTCGTGCAGGAGGTGGGCGTCCTCCGCTCGTAAACCATCAGACAGGAACAACACCCACGCCCTGCGGATCTGCCCCTCAAAAACGACACAGTTGACCCCACGTTGTGCAGCCAAGACCAAGGCGAACGTGACAACGACGGGTCGATGTCCGCCGAGGAGGTCCAGCCGGGGGGCTTTGCCGGCGTAAGCCGTTGAGCCCAAACTACGGAGCCTCAGCGGCTGGGCAGGAATAGCCAGGAGCCGTCGCACAGAACTGTCCAAAACGACTGGTAAGCCAATCCAAAAGCAGCCGTTCTAGTCTCGACACAACGGACCACCCCTGTGTTTCGTTCCGTCACGACCGTGCACACCAAAATCCAAAAGTCCAAACCCATGGCATGCGAAGACGGCTTCAAGATGAGGAGTGCATCGACTTGGTGTTGAGGGCAGGTGACGTGCTCATGCCAGCCGAGCGGCGGCTCGTACAGACAGCGCCAACCCAACCATCCGGGCTAACACAGGAGATGAGTAGACTCAACGAGGTCATCGGTCGCAACGGTTGCGGAGTGAGCGGCCACAAGAGGTGGCCGCCGATCCCCGTCCCGATCGTTACCACCGAACTCCAAGGTCGAATGGCATGAGCGGCCAACCTACAGAATGACAATGTGGCGAGGGCAGACGACTCGCCCACATGTGTGGAGCCCATCATCGACCCGTACAGATCCGAGCCAATTCGAACCCCATAGGCGAGGATTGAGGGACTCGACTTAACGACGTATGTCGTTGGTCGTAACAGAACGGAATTATCAATGGTGGAGCCAGCCGCCACTGGTGTAATTGCCCTGATAGATTTCCTTCACCCGCCGGAATGTGTATTGGTGAGTATCCTTTTTTTTTTGGCGTGAGCGGGCTTCGTCGACTGCGTCAGCAGCACTCAGTCCCTACAAACTAGGCAAACTTGACAAACGAAACGACAAACTACATCAAAGCGGTGAAACAACGATGCGAAGCTCTACAAAGGCTGCGGCGCGCAGGCTTTGCCGGTGGTAGCCGTTCAGCGCAACTACGGAGCCTCAGCGACCGGTCAGGAACAACAATGAGCCGTCGCTCAGAGCTGCCCAAAGCAACAGGTGGAGCCGAGTCCAAGCTCCGGCAGCTGCTCTAGTCTCGTCAGACAACGGACTGCCCCTGTGCTTTGTTCCGTCACGATCGTGCACACCAAAATCCAGAAGTCCACAACCCACCGGCGTGGGTGGGCGGCTTCGTGAGGAAGAGTGCAACGTCCAGGGGTCGAGGACAGACTAATCCACGCCATCGAGTCCAACATCGGCGAGGCCAGCCAGAGCCGATGGAATCCCACAATCGACATGAAAGGGGAAAGACTCAATGACGTATGTCATCGGTCACAAGGCTGCTGCGACTGGCGAACCAACGTCACGTCGCCGCCGTGATGCGACACGGCTGACTTGCTTGACCGGCACCTTCTCATGCAGCATGCCCTATTCCAGAGAGTGGGCGCGCTGCTCGACACTCCCAAGAGCGTGCGAGCGCACACCGCCGCAGCAGAATCAAATCAATGTCACCCGCCGTGTGCTGAAACGCAGGGTCGGCCGCAAGGCCAGGTGAGAACGCCAAGGCGGACGTTGACGTGCGGGTCAGACGCTTCCACAGCACCGTCCAGCCGTTGTGGCGGCCATGCCAGTGGAGGAAAACACCAAAGAAGAGCTGACGCAAAGGAGAAGGTGCGAGCGACGTATGTCACAGCCAGATAATGGCGCAAAAGTACAGCAGGCAGCCGCAGGATGCTGCGCTGTGCTGTTGCAGCTCTCCGGGTGGAAGCCGATAGCCAATCCCCAATGACGGAGCCACCAAGCCCAAAGGCAGCCCCAGGCAAGCCCTCAGCCCAGCCGTCGCAGTCTGGGCGTCTTTTCAAAAAGCACGGTACTAGCCACGCGGTCCCTATCTCGTGTAGGGGGTGGCTTCCTCCGCTCTTGGACATCAGACCAGTGCTACACCACTCCCAAGGATCCGCCCCTCGAAAAGCACACAGTTGACCCCACGTAATGCCGCCAAGACCAAGGTGAACGTGACCAAGACGGGCCGATGTCAAATGAGGAGATCCAGCCAAGGCTCGGCCCCTCCCACAATCTCCAGTCCACGACCCATCAGCAGGTAGTGGCGGCAGGCGGAGTGCATGAGCTGGCGTCGAGGGCAGTCTCGCCCACGCCTGCAAGTTCACACCGACCAAAGGCAACCAAGCCAATCCAGCATGCAGGACGTACAAGGACGAAAAGACCCAATGACGTATGTCATCCGTCGCAACGGTTCAATAACGCTTGGACGCGCCAAGATCTCCGCCACCAGAAACGACCGGGAAAGGTTTAAGCTGTAGAGGCTGAATGCCGGCGACTGCCAGGCGATGCTGTCTGTGACTCCCAATCAGTGGCGTAGACACACTCCGGCTCTCAGCCCACGGTGTGTCGTGGTTTGCAGTGGGACAGCAGAGTTGCGTCCACTCGCCGACAGGTGGAAGAGATAGCACAAGGGCAACGTCAATGAGCGGAGACGGGTGAAGGAGGTCCACAGTAAGGGCGGCTGGGACGGGGCGCCCCGGCGCCCGTACACACTGTCACCCACCCTCTAAGTCAGGCAGGGGATAATTCGAGCGGAGTTCGGCGGCGAGACAGGCAACCTGGAAGTCGCAAAAATCCAACACAGGGCCCACCTCCACTGCGCCTCCCACTCCAAAAGGCATTCCGACAAGGCCTGGCACAACCCAGCCGCCCGGAGGGGCAAGCCTCTTGATGGCCTGAGTCACATGGCCAAAATGTGACCCTACTGGGAAGAACCGTGGCTTTGTAAGTGTTTATATAGATTGCAAGCATGTTGTTAAATAGCTTGCAACCAGGTTGTATCTATATTGCAAATCACTTATAAGTGTGATAAACAAATACAACTGTTAAGAGACTTAGCTAAGTGTTTACATAAGTGGTGTAAGTATGTTAAACATTTACAAAGGTTAGGGGGTTTAGCTAAAGTTTAGCTAAGTTAACATAACTTTTTGAAGTACAGTTCTTATATAGGGAAATGACTATGTTAGGCACGTAAATGACTTGTGTTTCAAGGGTGCATGTATACAGGGGGGGGGCAGGGCGGACAATTAAATGCATATCCTGTTGCCATGCAGCCGTTTTTTTCAAGAGAACTTGGAAAAGATGAAGCCTGCCTGGGCTACGGCCGTGGAGCAGGCATTGAAGAAAGATGCTCCGGCATTGGAGAGATGGACGGAGATCGAAACTATCCTGCAGGAGAGCAGGAAGTGCTACAGGCAGGTGCTGCGGCCGGGTCAAGTCCTGGTGCACCCGTCGAATCGCTCAGGGTTAGGATTGAATGGAGCCCAAGTTCACAAAACAGGGGCCCAAGTGCAATCTGTAGGCTTCAGCTCCATGGAGCTGAAGCGAAGTGTTTGCATGGAAATATCCACGGATAGAGCTCTGAGCCAAAAGGCCTTTAGTTTCAACAAGCGGCAAGTGGATATGAATGGAGGGCTGCTAGCTGAGGTGCGAGGCGATGAGCGATACATGTCGTTAGCATGCAGTCACTTTACGGCATTTTGCCGTGCCTGCATTGCAGCATGTCCCTCGGACCAAGAGACGGTGTCGGACAACGGCAAGCTCACGTTGCAGCGATTGTCTACGGACTCTCGGCAGGCCGTGGATAATGGATGATGGGAGTGGCTGGTGCTGTCAGCGGAAGTTGATGCAGTACTGCCCTCGCTGGCCTCCTTCGTTCAGGAAGTCATGAATGCAGCCCAAGGAGTTGCAAGAACGGCAGGCGAGCTGGAGCTCGCCATGGCGATGGTGACCCGAGCAAAGTTGCTGGCAGAGCAAGGTTTGTGCATCGACTGGGATGTTGTGCAAGCTGATGTAGCAGCCACGGTGCCGGATGCCTCGCCACAGACCGTGGCCGCTTGCGGGTTGTTCTGCAGATTCTATGCAGGAGGAACCGAAGCACCTCTGCTGAAGTTTTTGCACGACTTTTCCTTGAAATATGGGGCAAGCAAAAGATTGGGAGAGGAGTTCATGTCCACGGTCGCCGGCCTCCGGTTTGCAGGGCAGGAGCGATCGCATGCTTTCGCAAGGGCTGCGATGATCGCGACGAACCTGACAGCCACAAAAGTGGTAGACGGTGTGGCTCGGCTGCTGAGCAAGAGCGATGTCAGCAGGCTCTGTGCGAAAGGCATGGAAGATGCTGTAAAGGATTGGGAGGAGCTTCTTGCTCGTGCCTGGGCTCACACTCAGAATGTGACGGATGCAAGTGCACGTGCCAAGGCAGTTGAGTGCTTCGGTCGCCTGATGGTTCGCAGCACCCTCTTCATGTGCAAGAAAGAGAAGTCGGGGCAAGAAGGCCTTGAGCACGGGTCATTGGCCAATTTGCTGACTTTGTACGAACACGAGATGGGTGGCAAGAGTGCCGGTGCAACACCGGCTGCTGCTACAAAAGATGGGCCGTCTGATGCGGCCCCTGCGACCTTGGAGAACATGCAGGACCCGGCCTTCCTGATGAAGCTGCAAGGCTTCGCAGAGGGGAACCTGTACAAAGGCAAGCAGAAGTATCAGGACATCTGGCCTTGGAAGCTGGAGAAAATCGGCCAGAGCCACGGCTCTTTCTCGCTGTCTTGCCCAGTGAGGTGGGACAAGAAGGTCGAGGTGCCTCTGAGCGAGCTCAAGAAATTTTTCGATCTGTATAGCGGAGATGCACCCGAAGTGGTGTCTGACTCTGTGGACCGACTGCCCCATAATACGGAGGCTTGCAGCCAAGAGAGACTCCGAGGAGAGTTCTTCGAGCTCTGCTGCGAGTATTTCCTGAAGTACTCGCACTGTGAAGAGGAGTTGACCTTTTTGAAGAATCCCACGTGCTGTCTGTTGGAGGGCAAAGCCAAGACAGGCAAGCTGACGATCTTCCCCTTCACGGATCAGATTTCAAAGGTTGGCTTAAAGCCGGCAGCTGGCAGTGTGGAGGTTTGGCATTCGGCCTCGGGCACAAGCTTGTATATTTCACCCCCGGCTGCAGCCGGAAGTTTGCTATCTAGATCCCGGTCGGCTCAGAGCCGAATCTGGCGCCAGTCCTTCTCAACGAGAAGGGCTGGAAGATTCCCATTTTGAAGAACACTGCTTCGCTGAAGGAGTGCATCCTGTACAGGCCGAAGCCTGCCGAAAGTTTGAGGGCCTCGGCCCAAGAGCTGGATCAAGGATCCGCTGCCTCGCGAAAGCGAAAGGCTTCTTGAGTTACTCGACAGTTCTCGCTTGCTGAGTTTTCCGGGAAAAGGAACCAAGGTTGATGTCTGCAATGGAACTTTTTGGCGCTTTTGCAAGTGTGAATTCAAGGATGGTTTGCAGGCACGTGTTGTTGATCTTTCCATAAAGTTCGGCTCAAGGCTAATATACGCACAATGCCGCTGGTAATCGAAAGAGTATATGTCCTGAAGCTGGATGGTGCCAGCTGGACTGTGGGTGACAAGGAGCTTGAACCAACGGACCATGGTCCGTTTGTGGTACTTCGTCCATGGAGCCCGGGCTTGTGCAAGCTGCTTTCTAAGCAGCATAGCATAAACTGCCAAAATACCCGGCAAAGTCATCGTTGTCCCAGAGCGATGTTTATCTATCGCTCGTGGGCTCCCGAAACGATGCCTCCAAGGAGCAGCAGTCCAAGCGGCAGGCAGAGAAACTGAAAGAACAGAGCTCTGGCCTTTTCGGCGGGGAAGACAGCGAGGCTGCTCTAGTGTCTGTAACAGGCAGCTCTCCGAGAAAAGCAGCGAAGACTCGCTTGTCCCGCCGTGCTTCCAGGGAAGCAAGAGCAGAAAAGAATGTGCTCAAGGTTACCTGGATGGGAAAGGAGATCCGTGTCCTGGAGGCGGGCCATGTCACGGATGTGCCCAAAGTCCACTTGGATGATATGGCACTGTTCTTTGAAGCAACACAAAATGCCGTGCTTACTGCTGAGTCTTTTCAGACTAGAGCACGGCAAAGCTTTCCTAAGGGAACTGCTGCGAAGGACAAAGTCGTGAAAATCGGCCAAGGCCGCCAGGCTCAACGGACAGGCGACGACAGAAGGTATTCGCTTGTCAAAAAAGCCGGGGCCAAGGCCCGGCCCTTGGATCCCCTGCCGCTGCAGGAGGCTGAGGCGACTGCGGCTGCCAAAAGGGCAGCAAAAAGCCAGGGGCAGTCCTCCAAACGGAGGAAGCCTGGGGTGCTAGTGAACTGAAGGTTCGTTTGCTTCAGGAAAACCATGCAAAGCCTTGTTGTCTCATGTGCATGCAGTTGTTTGACTTGTAGCCTCGCATGTGCAGGTTGTGAAGTTTGTGCCGGTGTTTGCAGCTGTTTGGGCTCCTGTAGGGAGCCCTTGGATGGGGGCTGGCCTTTTTTACGAGGCCAGGCAAGGGATCCTTTTAAGTTTCTTTCAAACGAAACATATATACAGATATAGATATATAACTATAGACTATAGGCAGCCCGGGAGACTGCGGTTTCCTGGACAAAGCCGGGAGACTACGGTCTCCTTATAATTGTGGTGGACCACGGTTTGCCATCTGTCTGTGAGAGGAGACCACGGTCTCCTGCAGAGCTGGCTAGCAGACTACGGTTTGCTTAGTCAGTGATGCATGCAGGGGTTGCTTTTCGGCAACCGTGCTGGCCGGCAGAATGCAGGCAGACCAAGGTTTGTTTGCATCTGCTGGCAAGCATGCAAAGCAAGCAGACCACGGTTTGCTTTGCTTTGGGAGAGGAGACCACGGTTTCCTCGTGGGTGCATGCCACGGCATGCACCAAATACTATATGTATATATATATATATATATATATATATATATATATACATGTGCTAAAAAGAGTCCGGCTTAAGGGATCTTCCCTAAACCCTATACCCTCCCCGATCCTCTATAAACCCTTTTTTTGTCCTGGCCAGGCGAAGTCGTCGGCCATGCCCAAGCACCGGGACCAGGATAGAAGGAGGAGGAGCTGAGATCCTCGACTACGGTCGAGATCTCACGAAGAGTCCGAGGACCAAAAGAAAAAGGAGGAGGATGGCAACAAAAAGCCAGAGGAGAACGAGAAGAAGAAAGAGGAGGAGGAGAACCTTGAGGAGGAAACTGTGGCCTCCGAGGAGGAGGCAACTGAGTCCGAGGACAAAGAAAAGGATCCGGAGGAGGAGCCGGAGGAGGCTACGGCCTCGAAGCCAAAGGAGGCGGCCTCGGAGGCTGCGGCCTCGAAGCCCAGTCCCTTCTCTGGATGAGAAGACCGCTCCTGATTGGCCGATAAGTGCCGCCGGCAGGCAAGGCTGGAGAAAAAGCTTGCAACAGCCAGGGTCGCGGCATCCCAGGCAGCTCTCCAGTCCTGGGCAGAAGAAGAGCAGGCCAGAAAGGAAAAGAAGGAGAAAAAAAAGGGAAAGAAGGATAAAAAGGAGAAGGAGAAGAAAGAAAAGAAAAGCGAACGAGAGAGAGCAGAGAAAAAGGACAAGGAGGTGGATGAAAAATTGAAGGGGGCAAATGAGAAGGCAGCAGATGAGAAGAAGGACAACAAGCCTTCGGACGGGCCCAAGGGCCCGTCCAAAAAGTGCCCCATTTGCCGGAGGTGGATACAGGAGCATGCGGCCGCCCGTCGCCAGCACCGATTGTCGGTGTTTCACCGAACTTGGAAATACATAGCCCAAGGGCTCAGCAAGGAGGCTGCTGCAGGCCGGGCAAAGCGCCGGTTCCAGGAGCACTGGCAGCCCGGGAGGGAAGAGGAGAGCGAAGAGGAATCCGAAGTCCCAAAGTGGGAGCTGCGGCGGGATTCCGGCAACAAGGGCCATGGATATGGCGACAAGGGCCAGGGATATGGCGACAAGGGCCAGGGATATGGCTATGGTGATGTGAGAGGCGGCTCCGGCCCCTCGGGGGCCAAGGCCCATGCCGAAGCTGAGAAGGGCCGTCCTGAGCAGGCTAAGGGCACGAAGAAGAGAAAGAAGCCGGGGGCAGGAGAGACAATCTCCCTGATTGACCCCGAGGATGACAAAGAGGATCGAAAGCCGGTGAAGCTTTTGCCCAGGAGTTTGCCAGCTAAGGCTGGCAAGACAAGAAGAAGGGCAGCAAGGCTAAGGGCAGCAAGGCTAAGGCCAAGCGAAAGCGACAGGAGTCGCCGGTAAGGGACAGTGATCACGTCCCAATGCCGGACAAGAAGGACCCGGAAGATCCCGAAGGAGGCGGCCCGGAGAGCTACGGCAAAGTGGTGACGAGCCTCTTTCAGATAGCTTGTCACGAGCTGAGGCAGCGGTACTAGCTCGGCACAGCCGCCTGCCGTCTTCCGAAAAAAACAGAGTGACGGCTGGCCGTCTTCCGAAAAAAACAGAGTGCTGGCTGCCGTGTGGTGAAAAAAAGAGTGTCTCCGCGCTTTTTTCTCTTCTAGGGTTTAGGGTTTAGGGGTTTTTTTTAAATAATAATTTTCTTTATAGATCCGGTCATCCATGACAATCACATATTTGAATCAAGTATAAGAGTCTTGATCAAATATTGCAGATTCCATCATATAAAGAATTGTTGACCAAATATATTGGTCTGACCCAAATATATACAAAAGGATATGAAATTGATGCAAAGACGCTCACTCTTCTTTTCACGGCACAGCCGAGAGTCGTGGGAAGTTTTCAAGGAAAACGAAGGTGCACAGGGCGTGCACCGGGCACTAAGAGTGCCCCTCCACCTAAGCAGAGGCACACGAGTGCCCCCCAGAGTCCAGTCGCACGATGGAGTGCAACGTGACCATATTCTTCCCCCAGGGCGGGTTGGGTGGGATCAAAAATTCTGGCTCGATCTCGAGACAGCCTCGATGATTGCAGATTCAATCATGAACAAGTGTCCGTTTAACCGCATGGTTTAAAAATCGTTACTCGACATGAGAAACGAAATCATGCAACAGCATTGAAAGTTGTTAAAAGTCTGGATTGTGAAGCACTACTAAGAGTAGCGCAAAGATTGTCATGGCCCAAAATTTTGTTGCTTACAAAATTTCGTTTGACCTAGGATCTATAAAACATCGACACGCACGCGTGAAGTGATGCTTATAGATCCGGTCATCCATGACAATCACATATTTGAATCAAGTATAAGAGTCTTGATCAAATATTGCAGATTCCATCATATAAAGAATTGTTGACCAAATATATTGGTCTGACCCAAATATATACAAAAGGATATGAAATTGATGCAAAGACGCTCACTCTTCTTTTCACGGCACAGCCGAGAGTCGTGGGAAGTTTTCAAGGAAAACGAAGGTGCACAGGGCGTGCACCGGGCACTAAGAGTGCCCCTCCACCTAAGCAGAGGCACACGAGTGCCCCCCAGAGTCCAGTCGCACGATGGAGTGCAACGTGACCATATTCTTCCCCCCTCTCGACTATGCGTTACGTTGCTTCAAGAGTGGCGCCTGTGACAAAGCAAGTCGGCACGTCACGAGTGACGGGACCAAGGAATGCCAGCTCCTCCCATCTGCCTCGGGATGGCGGATCCGCGATGTTGCTCTGGCTCGGTACACGATGAAACCACGGCAGGCACGGGCGTGCTTCATCGGCGGCCTCCAAGTGAAGAAGGAGACTCCTCCAAGATGCATCGATCGAGTTCGAGTTGATGCAAGCACTCAAGACGCCGGAATGGTCGACGAAAAATATGCATCGTTCGCCATCAATGTAACTCGACCACAGGATCCTGGCAAGCACGACCGCGTAAAGCTCGACCTGCCCTATAATGTGTTTCCTACCCTCGGCCCATTGCTTGACGAGCTTGCTAGGAACCCTACAACCGAAAGCCCTAGCAACACCCTCGCCGAGGACAAAGAGAACCCCACCGACACCAGTACTGAAGCCGCCCTCGCAAGGGTCGCATGCGCCATCTGTGAAGATGAGGACTGGGTTCGAGGCAGGGCTCGTCACAATGGCACGCGGCCTGCTCGCAAGAAGTCTTGCCCTCAGAACAGCCAAGGCATTCGATTGAGTATCCGTCAGGTTCAAGACACCCCCTCTGTCACCGAAGAGCCTGAGGTCGGCCAGGGCCAATCGCCCTGTGCGACCAAGCAGCTGAGCATCTGCGAAGCGAAGCTTTCCAAGAAGGGATGGCAGCTCCCGCGTGTCTACCTGGCCCTTTTCAAGGATGCGGCCCAAGGACTGTTCAAGCATGGCAGCTCGTTCGGGCTTGTTCGATACGAAGATGCGGCCCATGTCAGGATCGGAGGTATCCAGCACGACACCCAGCGTTTCTGCAGTGCACGAGAACGGCTTTTCTTTCTCGGACAAGGAGAAGCCAAACAGGTCCATGAGGGCATGAACTGCATTGTCAGTCCCGCCAGACAAGAACGAAGGGGTCATCGTCGGGAAATCGTCATAGTAGCAAGTTACGGCCACCCTCAAATCCCAAAGAACCCTCTGCAGGAATAATGCAACCCTGTTAAACTGCATGACCGAGGCTGAAGCTCCGAAAGGAAGAGTGTTGCACACAAAGGCCTTGACGGCGCGGGAGCCCGGCTCCCTGAGCAGGATAACGGATTTCGGCCTCTCGCCAGGGTGCAGTGCGAGCTGCTTGTAGGCAGCTTGAAGATCGTAAGTTTTGCAGTGAGGACGGACACGGTCAGGGTCCTTCCAAGCCGTATGGAGGGGTCCCTTGAGTCTCTCACCGGTGCTGAGCTCAAGATCGAGGGATCCTGAAGATTTTGCCGCACGGCAAACTTGCATGCACAGCCAGCAAATCTCATCGAGGGCCTTGAGAGTAACACGTTCAAAGCATCCGAAACAAGAGTTCACAGCGGCTTCCGAGAAGTCATCGATCGCACGCCACTTGCCCTGCCAGACTGCAAAACGCCGGCAGGCGTTCCAGCCTTCAGGGAACTTGTCCCCCAAAGAGTCAACGTCGATCGGGCCGTCAAGCCAGCACTTCCCCGATCTGTTAGACTCCTCAAGCGTCATGTTCCAGAGCTCTTCGGCATAGTCATGGTCCTTCTGGGCTCTGACTTTTTCAAGCAGGGTTTCCCTCCGGAGGGGAGCACTTGCCCAGAAATCGTCAAGGTCCATCGTGGCAGGTTTGACATCACTAGCGAATACACCCGTACGCCCCAAGTACCCCGTTAGCTTAAAGCCGGCAGCCAGGTCATCGAAGAGGGCCGTGTCAGGCCACGACAAGTCGGCGGCGATCCTCTTCATGAGTGCGATGCGCTTACAACTAAGGACCTTCCGCACACAAGGGTCCATCGCCGATCTGATTTTCTCTTCTTCGGGATCAAGCTGCTTGGCGAGGGCTCGCCACTGTTGTAGCTTCAAAAGACGGTGCTTCATGGTGTCAACCGGGCTCTTCGTAAGAGTGTCAAACAAGACTCGCAAAAGTTCATCTGGAAGTGATTTGGCAGAATCGAAGGGGTGCACAACCAACTTTGCCTCGTTCAAGAAAGCTTGCATGGATCGATAGACGCCAAAAGTGTAGAACTTGTTCCCCTCTGGGAGTCGCGAACCTCCCCTTTCAACTGACTCCCGGAGGAGCTTGGCGCCTGCAGGGACGCCGTGCCAAGAAGCCGAAAGGCAGTGCTTGGAGTTGAGAGTGGGAGCCGCAGCACTGGCGACTGACATAGTGTAAGCAAATTCAGAAATGATTGGCGGAAACTTGCGGCCACGAGGTTGCACCTGACCTGCGGCACGCGCAGCAGAAACCTTGGAGGCCACTAGGCGTTCAGGCGCAATCCCTCGTGATGCAGCTGACTTATCCACGCATGAGACAATCCTTTCGCAAAGAAGTTTGGGATAGCCCGTCTCCTCAGCTGTCGCAAAAGTATTGCCCAGCTTACCCCACGGCAAGTGCGAGGAGCATCCCGGGCATGGTCCCGAAAGGCAGTGCAGAAGCTCCGAATTTGTGAGGAGGGCGGTGGCCTTCTTGCGTTGTGACCCGTGGCGGCACGAGTCGAATGTGACGAAGGAGTGCTTGGCGAGCAGCTCGGCCCACCTCGGGAGCTGCCACAGGTAACTGTGAAGAGGGTTTTCAACGGAGAAGGGAACATGCGGCATGGCATGCAGCAGCCAGTCACAGAAGGCGGCCATGCTATCATAAATGGTGTTTGCACTGTCCACTCTCGCCTGCTCCACTGGTGGGAGGCCGGGCAGGCCGCGCACATGACGGACCGAACGCAATGGCTTAGGGCCGGGACCGCACTCCCGAGCCCGGCTAGCGGTGCCGCATGGAGGAGCCATGTGCACCCAAGCAACATCGTACTCGGAGCAAATGCGTCGCAAGAAAGACCAAGTGCTGGCCAGGCGCAAGTCGAGCTGTAAGGTGTGCACACACGCCCGCTGTTTGTTGTGATGCCAGTCGATGGGCACGGCTGTGTATCCGGCCTCTTTGGCAACATAAGACAGCATAGCAGACCCACTACAGATTTCCAGAAACAGCGGTTTCTCATGTCTGGGAGTCGGCTCGGCTTGAGCTTGCGATTTCAAGCGTTTACAAGGAGGGTCGGCGGGTGAGGCGGGACTAGAACCCAAAGGAGCGGGGGCAGTAGGGCTAGACCCAGAAGGTGCACACTCCAATGGCAAAACAGGCTGAAGAGGCGGAGGGAGCTGTTGCGCCGCGGCAGCAGGAGCACACGGAAAACCCAATGGGAGCAACGTGGCGGGTTGCCCACCTGAAAGAGTGTAGAGTGTTACGACCCACCTCTCACCTGTGAAGGGCATCGTCTTATGCCACAAGTTGCACGGGAAACTAGTGGGGCAACAAAACGTGTCTACGATTTTGCCCCTGATGTGATTATCGCCTGCGACAGTGGCTTGAGAAGTGCCCGACGCATCTTCGAGCCAAAGCTGGCCGCCAGTGAAGGTGCCAACCGTGAAAGTGTGGTTCAGCGAACCCGTTTGGTTCCCTGAGTCCCTGTGGAAATCTGACAAAGTATTCCTGCCCACGCAGATTGCATTCCAGGAAGCTTGAGGCAGAAGCTCCTTGAAAACTGAGTTCAGGCGCAATACGAAGTCCTGCATGGCAAGGGTGGCATGTGTCAAATGTTGCGGACTGCTGGCCCTGGGCCCAAAGTTGTAATACCCCGACTGCGCGGAGTTCACGGACGAAACAGACTTACGTTGCAACACAGACTTGGGCCACGCAGCATTCTGAAGCAATTGCAAAAGTGAAGAAAATTTTCTTGTATCCACACTAGCACTCTGCTGACACGGATCAAGATGCACTAAAGGAGAATCTGTCGGCGCAGGGAAGGCCTGCGGCGATGCAAAACTGTGCCCAGCCAAGCCTGGGCAATCCCGACTCTGAGTCGAGTGCTGCGAGCTGCAGGGCTCGCTTTCCGACTGTCACTCCTGCTTTTGGCCTAGAGCCTCAGCACGCAGCGGACAATCCAATGCAGGGTGCGACTTGCCGCACTTGGGCCATGCGCAAATGTGCAGGCCTCGCACGCATCGACCACGAGTCACGGTTTCCCTGCACGTTTTGAGTCCATACCCAAAACATATGTTTTCACCAGCATTGGTGCATGATCTGCAGCCCGCCAGAGCGGCGGGAACCTTCCCGGATCCTTTGGTGCCCTTGGCACCCTTCCCTGTGCCCTTTCGGCCTTTGCCCGGGCGATCATACGGGCCCGGCCCGTGCGGCCTCGGCGGCGGTGCCACCTGCTGCGTGACTGAAGCGCCTGCTGCCCGAGGCATCGGCTGAAGCAAATGAAGCACCTCTGGTGACTGCCATGTGTCTTCGAAGATGGCGTCCAATGGACGCCCCCCAGCTTTGAGCTGGATGCCCGAGCGAGTCGCTTCTCCGAGAAGCTGCCAAAGCTTCCTGTCAGCCTGCTGACACTGATCAAGCGTGGGCTGCATGTGCGTCGACGGAGGTGCGTCGAGGCGCGCCGCAAGAAGGCGCTCAACCCACATGTGGTGACGATGGTAGTCAAGGATGTTCGCCATCTCCATAGCGATGCCGCGCCTTTGAAGCGCGAGCTGCAAGAGCAGCTCCGTGCTCGTATCGGCACGGACCTCAACTTTTGTCTCCGACCTGAGCTTGCCCGTACTGTCCAGCGAGAAGAAAGGCTCTCGCTTTGCCCCTGTCGAGGCCTCTTGTTCTTTGGAAACAAGCTTCTCCCACGGGACAAACTGCAGCTTGTCCTGTTCATACTGGGACACGAAGGAGTCGACGAGGCTATCGGCAGGCTCAAGACGGTTCTTGATCGAAAGGCCCACAAGGCGTTTGCTCACTACCTCGAACCTCTCAAATCTCTCCGGGACGCTCAATTTTCTTGGGATGGATTCATCCGTCCGCTCCACAAGCATCTTCATTTCCGAAGTGGTAACAGCATATGCTTCATGAAATAACCTTCGGAAGGAGCTTTTCTGCCCTACAGAGGGCGGCGTCCCGAGGGCCGACTCGAACGCCGCAATGAGGTCCTTGTCATCGCCAGAGCCCGGCGTGTAGCTCGTCATGAAAGCGACCTTTGCGAGTGAATCCACACCCACCTTCTCGAGTTTTTCGACATCCGCAGATGCCAAACCGACCTGGGCACATCGTGATTTGAACACTGGCCCCGACTCGGAGAAGGCCGACATGGTGTGTTGCTTGGACCACTACGAGCTAAAAGCAGCTGCAGGAGGGCTTTGCTCTTCATCAAATCACTCATCTTGCAGGACACGACATCCAGCAGATCGCTGCTCTTGCACGATAGCACAAATGTCAACACTTGACCGGCTTGCGGAGCGCACGTGCACGACATCACCCTTTTGCACAAAATTGCAGGCACGAGCCGGATGCAGAGTCATGTGCCCTGCTGCACAACCAGGTATCTCCTGAAGCACTGCTTGCACCTTGGATGCAAAACTGCGGGTCGCACCTCCAGCTTCCTGTACTGACCCGAAATGGTCCTACCGCAGCCTAGGTTGGCACCGGCTTCGTCGGCAGTGATGTGCACTACCCTGGATTGGCGATGCCGAAAGAAAACACACGAGGGATCAATCTTGTCAAGGTCGACCTTCCCATGCCAGTCCAAAGCCTCGGCAACACAAGCCTCATCGCCCGAGTGGTCGATCTCCTCCTCGTCCTCGGAGCCCTCCGAGTCTGATGACTCGATCTCGTCGCCAGGGGGATCGGCATGCGCCGACAGCTCGGAAGCAAGCTGCTGCCCCCTTGGTTTGTCGGGCTTGAAGGCCCCCGATGACACCTCGTCGATCATAGATGACAAAGCCCTGAGCGGAGCCGACTGGGCGTCGGACTCATAGATCAGCTCTGACCCCGCACCCGAGGCTCGGGACGTATGATACCCCAGGAGGGCCCTCTGTTCTCGGGGCAGACCACGCTTGCTTGCCCAGCTCAGCAGAGTCCTCTTAAGGCTATGTGTCCCCACATTTGCAAGGTAGGGATCGCTCTGAGCGTTCCCTAGCAGGCTCCTGAGCCACGAGCAAGCCTGATCGCACGGAAGCGGGATCATCTTCCACGAACCATTCGAAGAAGGGCAGGGAAGCAACGGGTCGTTCGGCTTGATCGCAAGACCCGCCTCTGCCAAAGCCTCAAGCCACGCATCGGCCCATGCACACTTGATGCCCACTTTCCTGGCAGCCATTGGCAAGTACCTGGTCTTGCGTTCCAAAGTGAAACTAGTCTTGGACCTGCCCACACTGCACTCCAAGTAGAGCGGCGAATCAGTCAGCGATGCCACATTTTGCCCGTCACTGTATCTAGCTCTTGCATAAATCAAGAAAAGAAAGAAGCCTGCAGCGACACGGTCCTGCAAAGACCTGTCTTCAAGCTTGCAACAAATCCTTTCAAGAAGAATGACATCGGAGACCCTCAGAGGATTCCGTTGCTTGAGCTTCCTCTTCTGCATGTAAAGCTTCGACGCAAGGCCGCGGACACGACCCGAAGTGTAAACCTTGTCACACCCTTCCAGGCCTACCACATGCTGAGCGAAAGCAACCGAAGAGAGAAGGCTCCTGAACGAAGTTGCCGCTGCTGTGGATTTCTTCTCCTCGAAGTATGCGTAGACAGCATGCTCGGTCAAGGGAAAAAACAAACGGCATGTTCCCCTTTGCCCAAGAAACAAACCGCAACAAGCAATTCGCCCTGGCATTGATCGTCGAAGTAGCCTTGGCAGCAAGGCAATCCGAAATGCTGTCTGCAAGCGATCCTGAAGAGATCCCTGACGCTTTGCCGGCGTAGAAGTTCCTAGCTACACCGAAGGTCAAGGGCTCGACCATGACAAGGCTGAGCCACTTATTCACGGCAAGATTTCTCTCCTCATTGATCATAACCTCCCAAGAAGTATGTTTGAACTTGGCCATTTTAGCACACACTTGCTCAAGCCCTTCCGACCTGACGAAGCGAGGGTTCGGCACGGCAGGCTGATCGGCAGAAGGGTTCATAGGGACTACAAGGGGGAGAGGTCCAAGAGGAGGCGGCAAGCGGGGCCTAGGGTCGTGGGCTAACAGCGTATTACCCCAGGGAGTCTTCCACACTGACTTGGAGTCCCGCAGGCAGGATCTGAGGTGAAGGCCAAAACTGGAAGCAAGGGAGCCTCCTTCGTCCCCCATTTCACTACGGCTCCCTCAAGCAGACTGCAAAGGCGGCTCGAGAAACGACCTGAAGGCAGAGCGTAGGCTCTGAATGAGACCCTCAAGCCACGACAGGCGCTGATGATGGCCCGTCTGGTTCACCCAGACGCGAGAGAGGCTCTCTTCCAGCGCTTGCACCTGGGACCTGAGAGCTTGCACCTGAGGCCTGAGTTCGTTAACCTCCAACTGGAGCTCGTAGATATGCTGACTCAAAATCTCCTGTGTGCTCTCAGAACTTGGCTCTGAACGATGGGACGAACCTGCGGCGAGCGCGTCGCCGAAGTCCATCTGACACCCCGCACCAGGGCGGGGAGTCGTGACGCCCTAAAGCCTTGAGATAAAGGGCCTGGAACCTGCTAGGACGCCGTTACAAGCCCCTAGCGGAGTCCCATCAAAAATTCTGGCTCGATCTCGAGACAGCCTCGATGATTGCAGATTCAATCATGAACAAGTGTCCGTTTAACCGCATGGTTTAAAAATCGTTACTCGACATGAGAAACGAAATCATGCAACAGCATTGAAAGTTGTTAAAAGTCTGGATTGTGAAGCACTACTAAGAGTAGCGCAAAGATTGTCATGGCCCAAAATTTTGTTGCTTACAAAATTTCGTTTGACCTAGGATCTATAAAACATCGACACGCACGCGTGAAGTGATGCGTTAACCTTAAGATTGGAACCTTTTCCAAACGTAGAAAATATGATATAGTTTTTTCTATATCATATATATTGAAAGGAAACCATATGATATAGTATATTCTATATCATATGATGGCCTCGCTGGCCATATGATATAGTTTATACTATATCATCTAAGTCTGTGGGGCCAGATGTCATATGATATAGTTTTTTCTATATCATATGTAATATTTTGGCCTCATATGATATAGTTTATACTATATCATATGATTGACTTTGTTTTCATATGATATAGTTTTTTCTATATCATATTTTGGTGGTTTTGTGGGCCTGCCGAAATGTGTTCTCTGAGCAGCGGAAAGCCGGGCCCAAGCAGCCGTGCAGCATGCATACAGATGCCCAGAGTCGAGCACAGACAAGGTTAGGTGCAGTTGTGTTCGCAGACAGGCACCCCTTCCTGGGGCCATTTGTTGTGTCACCCGTCCTGTAGCTTGGTTTGTTGTTGCCATGGAGACCCAGCATCCAAGGATGCGAGAAGCCTCCACGGAGGCGTGTGGAAGCCTCCACGGAGGCGTGTGGGAGCCTCCACGGAGGCGTGTGGAAGCCTCCACGGAGGCGTGTATGTGGCTGCTTGCTGCTGCAGGCACAGGGAGAAGAAGGAACTTTGCACGGAGATGTTCCGGCATTTGCTGTTGGTGCGGTGCCGTGGTGATATAGGGCCATGGCCTCCAGCAGCACCGATGCTTTTGCTGAAAGACCAGCGAAGCTTCAGAAGGTGAATGCTCTGAGAAGGAAATTGCCCCATCTCACAGCCTCGGCTTTGTCCGAAGTTTGCAAAGTTCTCCGGGACGAGGGTGTCCCGGAACTCACACAAAGAAAACATATAGCCGAGGCTGCCTGGCAACCCCTGAAAGAAAATAGGATCCTCAATCGTCTGTCACTTTTGCAGACAGATGGTGCAGAGCTGCAGATAGCCAGTGTCGATTTTTGGGCTCTGCTGCAAGCTGCTATCTCGGATGCCGACAGCAACTTCGCCCAATATTTTTGGGCGTGCATCGACAAGAATCCTCCGAGCCCCAGCTCGGCATGGCGGCTGATCCTCTATACGGACGAGATCGTGCCGGGTAATCCTTTGGCAGTCCAGACGAAGAGAAAAATCTGGGCTTGCTATGCCTCGTTCGTAGAACTTGGAAGCTATGCATTGCAGCACGAGGAGTCGTGGCTATGCATAGGACTGCTCCGATCCAGCCTGATGGCCAAGGCCGAAGCAGGTGTCTCTCAATGGATCTCGAAAATCCTGCGAGACATATTCATGCGGCCGGCCAACCATTTGGAGCACGGGTGCATATCGTTGCAGCGACCAGGAGGTCCGCCCGTCCTCTTCCGGGTGGTTTTGTCAATGATCGTTCAAGACGGTGGTGCCCATAAAGCTCTATGGAGCTGCAAGGGGGATGCTGGCACCCGCATGTGCATGCTGCGCAGGAATGTAATAGCCCAACGATGTGATATCCTGCACAGCAGCGGGCTCCCCGTGGTCGGTTCCTCTGAGATCCGAGAAAGTAAGCTTTCGCTTGCGACCGACCAATCCATCCACGAGGCCATGGCTAAACTGGCAGAGAAGAAGATGCTTCTGAATGCTGCAGATTTCAGCACGCGGCAGCAAGCCACCGGCTGGACTTATAATAGTTGTTCCCTGCTGCAACAAGAGGATCAACGATGGCTGGTCCGGCCGGTCTCACAGTATTGCCACGACAGCATGCACACCCTGCTGGTCTCCGGTGTCTTCCAGACAGTGACCTGGCTTGTTTTGGAAGCTTTGCAGAAGCAGTTTCCCAATCTCTGGGAAATCGCCGACGAGTACGTGGCCAAGTGGACCCTGCCCCGGAACATCTCGGCCAAGGCCGAAGGGATGCTGGGTCAGTCCCGAGCAAAAGCATGCAAGGAAGCCGAGACCTTTAAATGCACGGCCTCCGAAGGCTTGACACTGTCTCCAATATTGGCTTGTTTCTTCAGGCAGCTCGCCAGGGCAAATGCAAATGTTGAGGCAGTGCAAGCGATCCAATGTTTCTTGCAGCTGGACAAACTCGTGGCATGCTGCCAGAGAGCTCGCAGTGAGGGAGCGGTTTCGCCCGGCCAGATGAGAAAGCACGTTTCCGATTTCTTGCAAGCAGTGCATGCTGCTGAGTGGCAGGACCGCATGCATTCCAAGTTCCATTGGCTTCTCCACTTCGGTTCGCACCTGGAAAAGTGGGGTTTCATGGTTCAGTGCTACACTCACGAAAGAAAGCATCGCACTATCAAGAGATTCGCCGAGGACATCAAGAAGACTTCTGCTTACGAGCAGGGTCTTCTCCGAGAAGTTCTTGGACAAGAACTATATTGCTTGGCAAGAGCTGATTGTTTCGCAGCGATGCTGCAGTTGCAGGACCCGAAGCCAGCTTCTCGGAGGAAGGCGGCAGCACTTCGCAAAATCATTCCGGAGCTGACCTCGGCACAAGTGATTCATGTGGCAGAAAAAGTCAGGCTGCCCTCCGGGGAACGGATATGTCGTGGCGATGCGGTGCTGCTTGAAGGGAACGGTTGCTTGGAGTGTGCCCTTGTCTGGGCATTCGTGGAACTGGCAGGGCAAGCCTACAGTGTTGTGCATTCCATTTCTTCTCTGCTTTGCGATGACCTCGTGGGGGAGTGCTCCTGCATAGACAGCCTGCATCTGCTGCCATGCAGAGACTTTCTGTGTGCATGCACATGGAGAGACATGGCCGGAGGCCGACGACAAATCATCCTGCCTGCTTCCCTCCGATGAAAAAGATTGATCCTGCATGCATCCTGGATTTTGGGAATCTGCACGTACACACACATGCAGGCGACCTATACCATGCTCTTTTTCCATGGATGTGCATGCAGCTGCCATTTTGGCTCCTGTAGTGGGGTTGTAGCATCTTGGCTCCTATAGAGGGGGCTTCTGGATTCTCCTTTTCTGGCCACGGCTATATATATCTCGCCACGGCGAGATGGCCCGAGAGTTGCAGGCCGAGTTAGGCCCTATGGCCGAGTGGGCACAAAGTGGGAGCAAGGCTTCGGTCGATGCTTTGATGAACAGCTGGTGCACCCGGCTGGAGAGCCTTGGCTCTCTGTCGTTAGGGCAAGCCATGCATATGAAGCAGACGATCCAGGATCTGAGCTTCGAGAGCACCCTGTCAGAACGGTTGCTTGAAAAAGTTGAAGCCAAAGTTCTGGCAACGGCCACGGCTGCAACACCGCCGCCAGATACTACATATAGGCCGAACAAGCGAAAGGAGGAAAGCAAGCCGCAGACCTTGCTGAAGCCGGAAAACTTCATCACGGTCACTGAGTGGTCTATGCTGGAAAAGTCGCCAGCACCGGCAAGGCTGGAAATCCTTCTGAAAAGGTATCTGCAGCTGGGCCTGAGGAACCTCACAGAACAGACGGTCAAGAAAGGCCTGGCCTTCCTCTTGGCACTGGCAGCCGGCGAGCTCAGTCAGATGCCGACATATGAAGAGATCTACGAAGAGGTCCAGGTCTTCAAGAGATCTTGGGAATCCGTGAAAACGGATGCAGAGCCGACTGAGGTCGGCCTGCTCACGTATCCCGATGACCCCAGCAGCTTGCCGAAGGCTCTGTTCGACCGAGCCTACAAGGCTGAGGACCCGCCCATGGGCAAAGACGTGAGGGCTGGGATCTGGCTAGCTCACATTCCGATGCGATCTACTTCCAAGCTCTTGCAGAAGAACAAGAAGCAGAGGCTGCCGAGGCCAGATGGCCAGGCCGCCGTGTCTGAGCAGCATGCGAACGAGTTCCAGAGCCGCATGGAGCAGTGCTTCGGGCGACTGGAAAGAATGCTGGACCAGGGCTGCGGTCAGAATGCCATCCAGGATGGTGGGCGAAGGGAGCTGCAGCTTGCTGCAGGCGCCAATATCTTGCAAAGGAGGACTGCATGCTTCTTTTATCTTTTCCTTTGTTTTGCATCTGTATACACAGCCCATGCATGCTTTTCCATTTGTATACCTGCTGCAGGACCCCTGGACGGAACTCCATCACAGGAGGCGACCTGAGCAGCAGCAGTGCCGGGGTCGGCTTTGCTCTGGGCAACCCAGCCCAGGCGGTTTCGGCTGCGACACAGCAGACCTCGCCAGGGCGACAGTCGGCCTTGCAGCTAGCCCTGCCTCCAGCCGAAGAACCCGAAGCAACGGAGTCGCTCCCTGCCGAGAACGATCTCGAGGACGAAGATTTGTTCCGAAAGCTCAAAGATCGCAAAGCTGGGATTCTGAAGAAGCCGGCTGCTGCAGCTGCAGCGAGTGGCCAAGGAAACTTGGCCAAGAACAAGACAAAAACGAATGGCCAAGGCCAAGATCCAAAGAAGAAGGGCAAGGGCAAAGGCAAAGGAAAGTCCAAGGACAAGAGTGCTTCGAAGAAAGGCCAAGGCAAAGCAAAGGAGCAGCAAGCCCAAGGCTCGCATGGAAAGCGAAAGTTCCAAATTGTCTGGGAGGACGGCTGCATCCAGAAGAACTATGCTTCTCGCATGTACAAGCGAGCCGGAACGTGGGCAAAGCAGCAAGGCTTCTCGGAGCAGCAAGTGGTAGAGTGCCAGCGAGAGGCCCACAGAGAGGCCATTCTGCTGTGGAAGAAGAAGAACGGCTGCTAAGCCAGCTGTGCAGGGCTCGAAAGCGATGCCAACCAACTTTTTGCTTCTATGTGTGTATGCACACATGAGCACTGCACCGAAAATCGGTTAGCATGCTGCACAGATAGATCATTATACACCATGCAGCAAAGTAGCTGCTGACACACGAGTGCATCGCAAGGAAACAGAGGCATGCGAAGGGTTTTCACTGGGTCATCGGGCATGTATGGGGGGTCGTCAAGCATGCTGTCTCATGTGCCTTATATCATGTGTGAAATCTGCTGCCGCCATGTGGCTCAAATGCTATAATATTATTTATAGAGCTTGCCGTTCGCATGTCTTCGGGCGATTGCTGTGATATCCGGCCAAGGCCAAAGGTGCTGCGAACTCTAAAAACAGAGAAGGCCAAGGCCAAAGGCAGACCAAGCCGTGCAGCCTGCAATGGGGTCTGTATGCAGGCGGATGGAAAAAAGCCAAAGAGATGGAACAGTCTGGCCATGGCAAGCAAGCACTGATGATGACTGGGTAATCAGCTGTTGCCCGGGGACCTGCGAGACTGAAGGATGCTACCAGCTGTGCAACAGGTACAGGGTGTGCCACAAGCACCATTGGTGCCAACAGTGCATCGTCCAGTATTCCGAATATTACTGGCGAAAGTTTTGCGACAGCTGAAAATGCAGCTGGCAATCCAGGGCCATGCAAAAGCTTGAAAGGCTACGGCCTTAAAAAGTGCTGCAGAAATGGAGGGGCCCATGGGAGTTCTATAAGGCTACGGCCTCAAGTGCTGCAGAAATGCAGAATCTCAGGCTACGGCCTGCAGAAGGGGCCTATGCAGAATCTCAGGCTACGGCCTGCAGAAGGCTACGGCCTATCTCTGCCGTGAGGCCAAACGAGGGGTGAGGTTCTCTAGCCGGAAGACTGTGAACGACCGGCATGCAAAAAAAGACTTGTGTTTTGCAGGGTTTGCAAAAAGGGCTTGAGGCTTTTATGTTCAGGGTTTGGAAGGTTTTAGACGTATAAGGGACCCCTTATGTTACTTAGACTAACCCCCTTTTCTAAGCTATGCTAACCCCTATAGCTAAACCAACTTAACCCTTTACATTTGATTGTAAACAGATAGCTAACCTCGTAAAGTATGTTAACCATTTACAAGCCACCGGTTCTTCCCAGTAGTGGGCAAAAGCGGGTCGCTTGCCCCCGCAATCATCCAGGGTTGAGGCGCAAAATGAGGTAGTCTCAGACAAGAAAGTTGTGAGGCAGAGCAGAGATCCCAAAGTCCACAGCCCACGGACCTGCACAAGCCTATTTCCGAGGGCGTCGCCTCGGTGTCGCAGGCGAAGGCGACCTCGCCATCAAGTCCAACACTGAGTAGCCGGGCAGCGCGGTCGTGCCTTCGGACTGACAATGGTGAAGAGACTCAATGACGTATGTCACCGGTCGCAAGGCTGCAGTGTCGCACCCGCGTGCTGATCATTACACACGCTCTGGTGCACCCGGTTCTTATCTGAGCCCACCTCTCCCCGAGCCCCGATCCACAGGGGCTGAGTCAAGCGATCACTCCCAAAGGAATTCCCGTAGCCGTCTTCAGGAGCAACAGCTTCCTGGCCGGAACCGGGACCAACTGTGACTTACCCAGGATAAACGAACCTAACGACGTATGTATGTCGTCGGCTACTAGGCAAAAAGGGGCGGTCAGCGAGCGGAGCCAGCCGCAGAGCCTCGCGGCCAGCTGTCGAGCAGATTCTGCATGTCGCGGCCACTGGACAGAAAATGGCTTTCTCGCAAAAGGTAGAGGAGCTGGTAATTCCCATCCTCATAGATTTCCTTAACACGCCGGTATGAATATTGGAGGGTGTCCGTATCCGGACCGTGCAGATGCGGCATGAGATCAGTGGAGATACACGGAAGTTGGAGGCCAGGTCCAAGGCCCCCCTCCCGGAGAAACTCCTCAAGGCGCGGCTCTCCAACTGTCGTGCGCCCAAGGATGCCCCAGCCGGACCCAAGGTTGCTTGCCACCGGGTAGCGTCTGTTCCTGATTGCCCTCTCGTGCAACCAATCGATGAAGGAGGGCAATAGCTTTGCCATCGTACGCATCAAATCGTCCGAGGCGCCATAAGCGAACAGGAAAATAGAAGTCCTTTTTCTGAGGCCCACGAATCCAATATGCTACCACTGCCCGAAGGTCCCACCCATCCGCAGTCACTGCGGCACGTAGGCGCCAGAGGGCACTATTCAGCAGGCCCGCGGCCTGGATCGAAAGAGAAGGCTGCGCCTGTAGACCCAGTGGAATATTGGCGAGCGGGAAATGGAGGCGAAAGGTGCCCCTGTACGCACCCGGGTAGGTAAACATGCGCGGATCGAACTCCCCGCGTCTGGCTGGAAAGGAGTCCACTCTGAAAGCACGTCATCAGCCGTTCAGCAATGAGCATTTGTGGTTGGCCCACCAGGGTAGCCGGGACCTCACACTTGACTCGCACTTCAATATGCTCCCGGTCGCGTGTCAGGGCCACGCTACTGATTTGCAGAAGCGGAGCAGAGGCAGGGTCGTCGGCTAGTGCTCGCGTCAGATAAAACAGCAGCTGCACAGGCAGAAGGACACCACAGTGTAGCAGTGGGGTGCCTTGGTTCGGATCCACGCATGCGCCGCCATCCCCAGTGGATCGCGGTTGGCCGGAGCCAGCGGCCCGACGGCTGGCTGCGGGTAATGGCCCCCTCTTTGGAGCCAAGGACATTTGCACCAAGCTGCCGTCTCGTACCGGGGACTTGCGCCCCATCAAGGCGTTGGGGAGCGACCGTTTCAGGCCAGAAAGCTCGTCCAAAAGTAGCCACCACCATATCTCCGGCCGGGCCAGTTCATACCAGGACAGGTCGAATACTCTGCCTTCAGGCAGCCGCAAAACAGGGTCGCAGAACCGCGCCAGCCCAATGGAGACCGCCAGTAGGGGCGTCAGGCAGACACGGAAGGCTTCAGCCTCAGTGCAGCACCGTAACATGAGTGCACGATCAGCGAAAGCCACCACCTTAGCCCCAAAGTTCTGCGGGCTGAGTTTGACTTCACATGCGGGCAGCGACAATGGGAGAGAAAGCAGGGTAAGGCAGTCCGCGGGACTTGGCAGCAACGTTAGCAGCGCACTGACACAACCCTCTCCTTCCACAGAGTGCTGTTGTCTTTCTGTTTTCACAATGATTTGATTTATCGAAAAACAAAGTGCGAACTTATTCAATCGATATTTGAGAAACGCAAGCTATACAAATATGCGAATTCAATCAATCGATATTTGAGAATCGCAACTATACATATGTGTAAAAATTCTTCACAAGAGTGCTCGAACTCGGACTCGGTCTTTTTTCCAGTCGGGGGTCTCACACGGTAGGGCGAGTCAGAAACATAAGATGTGGTCAGTGCCACTGTTTCGGGTTTCGGTTGAGGCACGAGCAAATATGCGGTAAGATTCGCAATCGCTCAGTTGTGCATGATACCGATTCTGCCCCAACACGCATAACCCCCCCACCAATATATAGGGCGAAAGCCCTCAAGGGCGGGAGGGAGGGTGAAAATTTTAGCAAAGCTCTGCTGCACAGTGCATGCTCAAGCTGCGTAGCTCATGAGCTGATTCGATGTCATGTTGCACATGTGCGACGAGCCATGCTGTGTGAAGCGGCGCGGGTGATCACGCATGAGTTAAAAACTTCAATCAACATTGAAAGTAGTCCACATACTTAAAAGGCGCGTCCGACTACTTTTCAAAATGAATCCAAAAACATGCCTGAAAAGAGTGAGTCAAAAGCTCACATCATGGAAGCATGCCGGAAGCAAAACGATAAATAATTAATCATTGCGCTGCTGCACCGGCAGCTATGAAAACAGAAAAGACAACTTAGTCGCTCCGCGAAATCGCCGTCTTTCTGTTTTCACAATGATTTGATTTATCGAAAAACAAAGTGCGAACTTATTCAATCGATATTTGAGAAACGCAAGCTATACAAATATGCGAATTCAATCAATCGATATTTGAGAATCGCAACTATACATATGTGTAAAAATTCTTCACAAGAGTGCTCGAACTCGGACTCGGTCTTCTTTTTTTCCAGTCGGGGGTCTCGCACGGTAGGGCGAGTCAGAAACATAAGATGTGGTCAGTGCCACTGTTTCGGGTTTCGGTTGAGGCACGAGCAAATATGCGGTAAGATTCGCAATCGCTCAGTTGTGCATGATACCGATTCTGCCCCAACACGCATAACCCCCTTTAAAAGTGACCGGTCTTACTTGAGCAGCTTCCAAGGTATCTGTACAGTTGATTTGCACAACTCTCCAAGTTCTTCTGCCTTCTCCTGCAGATCAACGATCGTGCCACCAATGATTTTCGCCGTCTCGGCAATCTCTCCACGACTCGGCCCATCTGCTACATTGCTAGCAGATGGAACCCTCTCTAGCCACGTCAAGCTTTGATCCAAGTTTTCCATCTCGAAGAAGCGTGCTCCCAAAAGCAGAAGCGTACGTGACTTGCTCGCCCCTTTGATCAAGACTTCTCTCGCTCCCTCGTTGTCGATGAAGTAAATGGTTCGCCTGCCATGTATGAAGTTTCTGAAAGCTTCTCTTGCGAGGACCACGGCGAAAGCTTCAGCCTGAGCGATCACCTGTTCGGGGCTGTCAAGCTTCCAGAATTCCACCAGAGTCTTCGGTATGCGACCTCCGGCCACCAGCTTAGAAGAAGTGAAGGGATCCAGGACCACCACGCCGAATGTGGCGACACCTTTTTCGTAAGCTGCATCAGTGAAGATCAACACCGGTTGTTCCGGCCCCCGGCAGGCGAAGACTCTTGGTTTGCACTCGTCAATCAAGCGGATCCCGAACTCGCAAAGTGTCCGGAAGTCACTCGCACTGCGATCTTCAGGATTCCTGATGAAGCTTCCAAGTGCACGCTGCAGCATCTTCATTGCCCTTCCTGAAGCAAAGCCCAAAGCGAAGTTCACTTGCCCTTGCAGCGACTGAATCTGCCGCAGATCCCATTCACCATTCAACGCCATGCGGATGAAAGTATCTTTCATCTTCTCCAGCCTTGATGCCTTGTTTTGGAGCACCACGACGCCATTGGAGATGTCGCCTGCATTAAGACGGATTCCAAGTAGGTCGAAGCTCTCATTGAAAGGCGAGGTTTTGGCTGGGTCGTTGGAATACCTCCACCCGATCTTCCTCAGCAGGTGTTCGAACGATTCAGAAACAAGCTTCGCGGAAGATTGGATTTCAAGAAGCGGGAAGTCGTCGTAGAAGCATCCTGAGATCATGCCAATCAAGTTCCAGCTCAGATGCAAGATCGATCTTGACAGCCTGTTGAAAGCAAACACAGACGATGATGCACCGAAGGGTAGACTCTGGGCCACGAAGTAGCAAGGCTTGCCGCTGTTAGGGTCCGTGACCATGACGACCCCCAGTCGCAGCGACTCCGTTGAAAGTGGAACTTGACGATACGCCTTTTCCAAATCCAGCGTTCGCCCCTGCCAGACGGGCTTCTTAGCTTTCCAAGAAGAGTGCAGCTCTCCGCGTAGAATTTCTCCCGTGCTGAGAACAATCTCCAAAGCACCGGTTCCATCCGAGACCCGCGCGATGTAAGTTGCCATCGCCGTCATCCAGTTGACATCGAACAAGGCGAGCTTTTCGAGGCTATGGTAAGCTTCGTTGACCCCGCCCTCCTTGTAGTTGTCGATCGGTCGAAGTTTGGGCCTCTCCGGCGTGCCCTGCTCGATGACGAACCTTCTCGAACAGACGAACTCCTCCACTCCAAGGTGCTTTTTCACTTCGTCCTCATCGTAGAACGGCCCTGTGAGAAAGCCGTCGTCCCGGTCCTTTAGAGTGCAATCCCAGAGTTGCCAGGTCGCCTCCGGATCTTTCTCGTGCGGATCACGGCCCTTGAGCCTCTCTCTGCGCCAGCGAGCTGATTCAAGGAGAAGCTCAGGTGTGGATGTAGCCGGCGATTCCTTGGTTTCAAACAAGGGTGATTTGTCTGGCTTGCCCACCAAATCGACGCCCATCATCAAGTCGAAGACTCCTTCATCAGGAAATTTGGTCTCCTTCAGCAATTGTGCCCATAGCAGAAGGTTCTTTCCCTTGATGACTTCGCGAGTGTGGTCAGGCAGGGTTGAATGCAGTCGCGCCTCCTCGTAGCGAAGTTCTTTCTCCATCTGGTTGAGCCTGTTGTAAAGTCTGAGCCTCTCTTCAGCAAAAGCAGATGGTCCTTCGGTCAGCCGTCTGAAGATGTTCCTTTTGACGGCATCTGGGACGCAATGCTGGGTGTCAAAGGGATGGCTGAGCTTTAGGGCACAATCGATGAACTCGGTAGGCGTTCTGTACACCCCGAACCTCCCGGAACCACCCCCTAAACCCGAGGTAAACTCCTTAAAGGGCCTATCTAGGGGAGCCTCGGTGCGAAACTCGAGGAACTCAGGGATTAGCTTGTGGCTCCCACGGGGTTGGGGCCAGATGGCGCGTGGACCTGCTGGCGGTTCTAAGCAGGATGGCAAACCCGCTGTCGCGGCCAGCAGTTGCGACACCTCCTGGCAAAGTTGAGGCGGATATTCCGCCTCTTCAGCGGTACTGAATCTCCACTGTCGGCCGGTCTGATAGACCAGGTAGGGATCGTGCCTATGTTGATTGTCGCACTCCACGGCCATGCTAGACAAGCGAGAATCACTGCAACGAAAGCGACTGTGCTTTGGTCGTCGACCTCCCTTCATGCAATTATGAAAGCGCACATCGATCATGCGACGCCATTTCTCGAGTAGGGCAGGGTCTCGAGATTCTTGCACGAAGAAAGCTAGCACTCCCCAAATCCAGGAATTATTGGGGTTCTCGATGCTCACAAAGGTGGAAGAAGGTAAGGCACGAATCAGCTCGACAACGAAGCGACACAAATCATTGGCCTTGCGAACCCGGGCCTTGTCGGTGTCCGACAGGTTCGGTAAGCCCAAAATGTGATCGTTGTCCCTCAGCGGGGCAGGCTCCGGGGCACCTGCCATTTTCGCCTTCTTGCTTATGGGCCGTTCTCGGGCTCGGCTACCCGTACCACAGGGCAAGGCAATGTGAATGGCGAATGGGGGGTGCAGCAGCAGCCTGTCCAGGAGCTGCTTTTGGCACATGGTTTCCGTAAGGTCCAGCACAAGAAGAGGGTGTTCAGGTGCATGACGGTTCCAAGGGGAGTCAACCGCTAAAACTTCAAACCCCAAAGCCCCGCAATGCTTTGAAAGCCGCGCGCAGCCTGCGAAGATCTCGACGAAGAGAGGCTTACAGGAGTCAGCGACAGCAAGGGAGGGCTTAACGGGCTCGGGACTAGTCTTAGGGATGGGCCTGGGGCCCTCGGGGGGCAGGGGAAACTCCAAGTGCTCAAGGAATGCGCGCGTCTCCTGAGGCATGCAATCGACTCCGTGGGCTGTGTATCCCACTAGAATACTGCGCTCGCCCTTCCAAGCCAAAGTGGCATGTCGGCAGTTCGGCGCATCAAGATAGCAAAGCCCCTGGGACACCGGCAGGGAGTCTCCCCAGAGAACCTCGCCCCGGTGTTCGAAAGGAACCTTTCCCTGATCGGACTCGATCCAGACGTCTCCTTCAGAAAATTTGGAGAGCGGATAAAGAAGGTTGCAGCTCCGCGAATCGTTGGCGGTATCTTGGTGTAGCTGTGTTTGAAGGTTTGTGAAAACGGCAATGGTTGTGCAAGTAAAATCCTTGTCAAGCTGACGTACGAATCTGGCAAAAACTTTGGTGCTCAAGGGGTACTGCTTGCTGGTGTCACGTACACGCAAGCACTGCGATCCTGAAAAAGCAAAAGCCCCCAAACTAACAGAGCGCCCTCCGGAACCGGTTCCTCGGGAAGGGATTTCAGAAGGCAAGGCTAAACTAAGACGTAGCAAATCATCCGAAGTAACAGTGGGCCGAGCAAGGAGCTGGTCGGCCAACTCCTCGGCCGCAAGGCGCCTGCCACCGGTCTCGTCATCCCCGAATGAAGGAGTCATCACGCCGGCAGCTGCAGAATCTGGTCACTGAAACTCCGGGCACTCGGAAGCCGGATGCGGTTCCAAGCACCTCCAGCACAGATGGCGGCCACGGCGACAACGCTTGCCGGGTTTCGCGAACCCGCAGCCCTTGGTGCTAAAGCCAAAACACAGCGGTTTGCCGGTCGAATCGTGCGAGTGGCAACCCTGCGGTACGCTCCACTTCTTGGCTCCGGAGTCGCTGGGTTTCTCCGCTCCGGGAGTGTCCTTGCGAATCTTCAGAGCTTTCTGATTTTTGTCCTTGCCGCCCCCTTTCCCGTCCTTGTTGGGTGGGATGTTGGGCGTGTGTGGATTCGGCGGTGGAGGCGGTGAGCGCATCAGCGGAAGTAGGTAGCACTGAACTTGCGTGCGATCCTTCCACTTTGCAAGCGAGGCCTCAAAGGGGTACGAGCCGTCTGAGCGCATGGACAGTGAGCCACGCGTTTCCTCGGCGATCCTTGTCCACAGAAACTTGTCGGCTTCACGAAGTTGAGCAATCGAAACTCGTTGATGGCCTGAAGGCTGGGAGCGCATATGCACTTGCAGCATCTGGTCGTGCCAGGACTCGAGGTACTCGTAACGGCAGACTCTGGCCAGCTCGAAGGCCAAACTCCTCCTCTGAAGTGCCAGTTTAACGGCGTATTCGCCGATGGTACTGCAAGAAGGCTCGGCCGACCGTTTCACGAGCTTGAGGTTCCCGGCACTGTCGAAGCTGACCGCTTGATCGGTCTTGTCAGACGTAATTTCCAAAGCTCGGCTTGTGAGGCGATCCCACGGAATCCAAAGCAAGGACTGATCAGACACCATCTGAGCAACCAAGTCTTGTAGCTTATGGGAAGGCTCAATGTCGGAGGTCCAGTGAATACCCACAAGTCTCTTCTGAAGGGCAGCAAGGCGTTGTGTGCGCTCGGCCAAAGGCATCCGAACAGGTTCAGAAGCATCGGTGCGCTCGACCTTGCCACGCATTTCAGCAAGAGCCTGAGTGGTGCTTTCGAACCACAGGCGGCGGGCGATGCTCATAAGCCCGTCGTCAGGCGCTGAACCCAAAGCACGTTTCAGCATGCTGATGAGTGGACCCTCATCGGTCGTGCCAGCTTGAAGGGGCCCGATAAAGGCTAGGGCTCCGAACGTGTCCACATTGATGGCTGCGAGTTTGGTCAGGGTCTCCTCGGGGAAGTTGAGCTCGATTGCCCTGGCCTTAAAGGCCGCCTTGCTGTCGAGGCTGGACATGGTTCACACGGCAGCCGGCTTGAACAAAACTGCACATGTGGACAAGAGCTGTAGAGGACTCCAGACGCTCGCAGCTTAGGCAGAGTACCACACAGCATGAAAGATTGCCAGGGATGGTGCCGGATACCGGGGATGCGAAAAACAGCTTGCAAGACGCACAATGTTCCATGGCGTCCAACGGCTTGGGGTTAAGGTGCCCCGAGTACCGCCAGCGCAGATGTAGTTGCTCATAGACCCGGCTTGGCACCACCCTTGAGACCACTGCAGGCTGGGAGAGAAATTTCTCCGATTACCTGGGTCTTTCGGCTGCTCGTGCTGAAGAGGCTTTCTTTTGCGAGAATAGCAATACGTGCGCCAGCTATTTAACTGGCTCGGTGGATTTGGCTGCACCGCTTACAAACAAGCAGATCAGAGGCCGGTACGGCCTTGTCCAGCTCGTCAAAATTGCGGGTGATGGGTCGGCCACACAAAAATTTGGCACCTTCAGCAGCCTGTATATGCACTGTACGACTGTAAATGTGCATCTTGCTGTATACAGAAGAGATCTGAGCAGCGTTCAAGCCTTCGTCCAGGGGGACTCCACCGGCTCGGGCCTCCAGATCCTCTGGGCTGATGTCGGAATCACCAGCTTCGGAATCGGAGACATATGGGTCCTGCTCGAGGAGTTTCTCCTGCAGCTGAGGGCCTGACTCAGCCTGAACCATGACAGCTAAACGCATCACGCGACTGTCATCAGGCTTAAAGTGGCCGGAACGGATGGCTTTCAGGATATCCTCGAAAATCTTCATCAAGCGGCACAGCTCGTCACGGCTGTAGGTCAGAGGGGACCGGGAATCAGGGTCCAAGTGGTGCCCTGCAATGCGGCGGTCCTCCAAAGAAACGCCTCCGAATTTGGCTAGCCAGCTAAGAAAAGTGGCCTTCATGCTGTGACTGCTGATGCGGGACTCCGAAGGAATGTCGATATGACTGGCTACGACTACGAGGAACTCACGCAGGTACATGGTAAGCTCACCAGTAGACATGCGACGCTCCAACCAAGACTGCGAGGCCGATTGAGGCCGAGGCCAGCATCAGCTCGGGCTTCCATCCACAGCGGCGCCCAAATCGTGGGGTACACGAAAGATCCCAGGCAGAGCAGCGGCAGAAGTATGGTCTTCCGTTCGCAAGTACCAGTCTTGTAAGATGCAGACGATGCTTCCAAAAGATGCACGGTTCCCGCACTCTGAAGCTCCAAAGATTTGAGGTGGATTGTATCCGAAAAGCGAGAACAGCTTCCCACACAGAAAAGAATGTGCCCAGCAATCACACGCCAATGAGGATACGGAGGCTTCACCACAATCCTTTCCAGAGCCCGAATCATTGGAACTAACAATGGTGAGGCCTGGACCAGCGGCTTCTTAGTGGCCGCCAACGCTGCAGCAGCTCCTCGCACACGGCCTGACAAAGGAGATTGGCCTGCAAGTGTGGCGAAACCCAGCAGCGCTGACAGAAAATTCCAGCTTTCAAGAAAGGCCTTGGCCGATGTGGGAGCTCCGTGGGCCTGCAAGTCCTGGATATATGCATAGACAGCCGCCTCGCTCGCTCGAAAGGGCGAGCCAAAATCGAACATCAAGCAAAACTCGGCAAACTTCCAGAAAGAGGAAGCTCGTTTGGCCAATGTTGCAGTGCTCTTTGTAGCGAACGTGTCAGCAAAGGACTTTTGAAGTCTCTCAGGGTCAGACAAGATAGCGGCCTCGCCGATGAGAAGCCGCCCCAGCTCCGATGCAGCAGGATCAAGTAAAGTCAGGGTCTTAATCTTACGTAAAGCCTCAAAGCGCACAGAATCATCCGACCGAATCAGCGCAGCAAAACGAGCCCGCTGCCGAGCAAAGGCCTGAGTGGCCGAGGGCAAAGCATCTTGCAGAGCCTGCTGTATCGCCGAACTGACACCGGCAGCAAGCTGAGGCGGTGGGCTTGGGAGGGGAACCAAGGGTGCAGGAGGCCGAGGCCCTTCGAGGCTTCCTACGATTCTGTAGGAAAAAAAGAGCTCCTGCAAGTGGAGCTTCCCAGCGCAAAACAGCCCACGTACAGCAAGCAATCGAAACAGTTGAAGCTACAAGCTGAGATTAACATCTGCCAGTAGATGCCGCAAAATCCTCGCATCAGCGTGCCAGCATTTAGCCGCAGCAAACTTATCAAGAGCATTACCACAGGAGGGCGGCGAGCCTCATCATGTGCATCAGAGGTGAGCCTGTTTAACGTCTTTGGTCTCGACCCAAACTGCAGATAGCAGACGTGCTTTTTGCAGCCTTACTTCAAAGCAGCAAATCCAAATGCAGCGCAAGATGTGCGATGGAACTGGGCCACACCTGCAGCCACTGTCCTGAACATCTTCTTCAGTTCCACTCTTCTCTGAAACATAATGCGCGAGCTGGAGAAACCATGGGAACCCACATGTACCCCACAGGGAACCGAGCTGACACACTGCAAGAGCCAAGGGAGCCCGCCCAGACCTTTGCGCAATATATGCTAGGAAAATCATGGGAACCCACTTGCAATGCTGCAAAAAGCAAGGAACCCACACGGAACCCACCGTCGATGCTGTTAAACCATGGGAACCCATTAAAAATGCTGCAAAAACTAGGAAACCCACAGGGAACCCAGCTGACATGCTGCAAAAGCCAAAAGAGCCTATTGGAAAACCATGGGAACCCACTTCAAAATGCTGCAAAAACCAAGGAACACGCAGATGTGGCATCTGCTCGACGAAAAAAAAGCATAACTGGGCCCCAGAAATGGCTCCCACATCTGAGCTCGAATCTGGGGCCTCGAATTGCGTGAGCTTGTATGTCCAACGAAGAAAGCCAAAATCGGGAGCCCCGTTTCGGTGCCCGGACTAGAGCTGCTTTTTGGAACCCGTTTCAGCTGGAAAACTGCACGGAAAAACAAAGTTCCTTCCGCATGCTGTTTGGATCAACGTCCAAGAAAGCCAACATGCTGTGAAATGTGAGATACTTTTGGAAAATTTGCCAAACTTGCCATCGGCTGCCGTTTCAAGACAAGTGCTTCTGTTCTTGTTCGTACAAGATCTTTCCCGCACAGGGGAGGCCCTTCGAGGCTTCCTACGATTCTGTAGGAAAAAAGAGCTCCTGCAAGTGGAGCTTCCCAGCGCAAAAACAGCCCACGTACAGCAAGCAATCGAAACAGTTGAAGCTACAAGCTGAGATTAACATCTGCCAGTAGATGCCGCAAAATCCTCGCATCAGCGTGCCAGCATTTAGCCGCAGCAAACTTATCAAGAGCATTACCACAGGAGGGCGGCGAGCCTCATCATGTGCATCAGAGGTGAGCCTGTTTAACGTCTTTGGTCTCGACCCAAACTGCAGATAGCAGACGTGCTTTTTGCAGCCTTACTTCAAAGCAGCAAATCCAAATGCAGCGCAAGATGTGCGATGGAACTGGGCCACACCTGCAGCCACTGTCCTGAACATCTTCTTCAGTTCCACTCTTCTCTGAAACATAATGCGCGAGCTGGAGAAACCATGGGAACCCACATGTACCCCACAGGGAACCGAGCTGACACACTGCAAGAGCCAAGGGAGCCCGCCCAGACCTTTGCGCAATATATGCTGGAAAACCATGGGAACCCACTTGCAATGCTGCAAAAAGCAAGGAACCCACAGGGAACCCACCGTCGATGCTGTTAAACCATGGGAACCCATTAAAAATGCTGCAAAAAACTAGGAAACCCACAGGGAACCCAGCTGACATGCTGCAAAAGCCAAAAGAGCCTATTGGAAAACCATGGGAACCCACTTCAAATGCTGCAAAAACCCGGGAACCAAACAGAGAACCCACCGTATCGACGGTGAAAAACCATGGGAGCCCACTTAAAAATGCTGCAAAAACTAGGGAACCCACAGGGAACCCACCGTCCATGCTGCAAAAACCATGGGAATCTACAAGACAGCTAAGTGAAGAACATACACAGACCACCCGAAATGCTGCAAAAAACAAGGGAACCCATATGTTGCCCACCTGAAGTGTTGCAAAAAACAAGGGAACCCACAGAGAATCCACCGTCGATATTGTTAAAAACCATGGGAACCCACTTAAAAATGCTGCAAAAACTAGGGAACCCACAGGGAACCCACCGTCCATGCTGCAAAAACCATGGGAATCTACAAGAAAGCTAAATGAAGAACATACACAGACCCACCCGAAATGCTGCAAAAAACAAGGGAACCCATATGTAGCCCACCTGAAGTGCTGCAAAAAACAAGGGAACCCACGGGGAACCCACCCCATCTGCTGCAAAAACCAAGGGAACCCACTTACACACCCTTTGGGTAGTATAACACTATTAGAACGGTGGAAGGTCCCAGACATGCCGGAGTCAATCAAACTCAGTTGGCAGCTGAGTATTATACCACCGGCTTTGTCCTAAGGGTGAAATCATTTGCCCGCCACCTCTGGGCTCGTTCAGGTTCCCTCGTCTGTATCCTCACACCCTGCAGCATACAATCTCGAATCAAACTGCGGCGGATCAGTAGAGTCTGCCTGTCCTAGCTTTCTGCAAGCGGACAATTTCGGATCCAGATTTCCCATGCTGCGCGTTGCTCTACGTAAAAGACTACGGCGCTCAGCTTCGACCTTGCAACAGGCTCAACATTTCAGAAGCGAATGAGCATGATATGACGGGCTCACATTCGTGCATTGGAAAAACCTGCTAGATGTCAACAAAGAGTTTCGGCTGCCCACATGGACTACAGCAAGGCTCACTTACTCATCCTAAACCCTACACCGCAACGCAACCACGTTTTGTGGCCTTCAGAAAAAGAAGGCCGGGATTACGTCAAAGCAAGGCTTCGTCACTGACTAGCCGGAAAGTTTACCAGCTGCTCAGGCAACAGTTTGGGCAATGCTCATACATTCACTGGCTCAGATGGCAGACCTCATTGCCAGATGGCAAACCCCACTCCGCAGAATCATCGCTTTTAGTGCCGGGCTCAAAGCCCGTAAAACATTCGTGCCCTGCCTCAGACAAGGCTTGCACACTGCTGAACCGCTCACGCTCAACCGAAGACGAAGAAGTTACTAGCTGCCACGCAACAGTTCGGGTCACAGCCAAGCTCTCTCACCCACTGCTTCGGCAGGGCTCGCACAGCTGACCACTCTGAGCGCCGGGCTCAAAGCCGTAAACATTCATTCCCTTGGAAAAGAAAGAGCGAAGCTTGGTCACTGCTCACCCGACACCGAAGAAGAATTTACGCGCTGCAGGGCAGCCGTTCGTCGCAGCAAAGCTCACTCACTCACACTCACTGACTCACGTACTAAAAGCTGGCAGAGCTTAGTCACTGCTCAACAGATACTCGCTGCTGGGGCAACAGTTCAACACCAGAGAAGCGACAGCGAAGCTCACTGACCGCTGATCACTCTCAGTGCCGGGTTCAATGCGCGTTAAAACATTCGCGCCATCGTGTGAGAAACGACAAGGGTTAATTACTGCGATTCAGAAAGCTGCCGTGCTACTGTTTTGGCCTGGGCAAGTTCAAACATCTACATTCGACGGGGCAGCAGACAGAACCATGCCTTGCGAAGTCGTTTTTGCTCTGCTTTCAGGATCTTAGCGACTCTGCGCGCTTCTACCTGCTTTGGACGAAAGACAATCAAGACATCTTGTAGACACGCAGACAATACCACACCTTTGCATCCTGACGCTCCTGTCGCAGGCGGGCCAGACGGGCGGACAAAGTCTCCTAGCAACAGGCAGACGAGGAAGGACCATTTATTTACGAAGGACGTTCTACACTCCTGCGGCAACTCCACTCTTTGAGGGGGAGGAACAGGAGGTGCTTCCACGTCGGACATCGTTGCAACACATGGGCCAAAAGAACGCTCGAATTACGGAGCCAATTCCGGAAGCTGTTCTCTAGGATGCTTGGAAGGGCCTCCTCTGTGTGAGAAAGTTCTGTTTGCAAGGTTCACATGTTTGCGAGCGTTCCACTTGTTATTTTGAGTTTTGAAGGAACACCGGCAAAATGCAAAACAGAGCTGGCGAGGTTTATATACTGTTGCACGCAACGGCCAGCTGTGCACGCAGATGTGGCATCTGCTCGACGAAAAAACGGCATAACTGGGCCCCAGAAATGGCTCCCAAATCTGAGCTCTAATCTGGGGCCCCGAATTGCGTGAGCTTGTATGTCCAACGAAGAAAGCCAAATCGGGAGCCCCGTTTCGGTGCCCGGACTAGAGCTGCTTTTTGGAACCCGTTTCAGCTGGAAAACTGCACGGAAAAACAAAATTCCTTCCGCATGCTGTTTGGATCAACGTCCAAGAAAGCCAACATGCTGTGAAATGTGAGATACTTTTGGAAAATTTGCCAAACTTGCCATCGGCTGCCGTTTCAAGACAAGTGCTTCTGTTCTTGTTCGTACAAGATCTTTCCCGCACAGTGTGAGAAAGTTCTGTTTGCAAAGTTCACATGTTTGCGAGCGTTCCACTTGTTATTTTGAGTTTTGAAGGAACACCGGCAAAATGCAAAACAGAGCTGGCGAGGTTTATATACTGTTGCACGCAACGGCCAGCTGTGCACGCAGATGTGGCATCTGCTCGACGAAAAAACGGCATAACTGGGCCCCAGAAATGGCTCCCACATCTGAGCTCGAATCTGGGGCCCCGAATTGCGTGAGCTTGTATGTCCAACGAAGAAAGCCAAAATCGGGAGCCCCGTTTCGGTGCCCGGACTAGAGCTGCTTTTTGGAACCCGTTTCAGCTGGAAAACTGCACGGAAAAACAAAATTCCTTCCGCATGCTGTTTGGATCAACGTCCAAGAAAGCCAACATGCTGTGAAATGTGAGATACTTTTGGAAAATTTGCCAAACTTGCCATCGGCTGCCGTTTCAAGACAAGTGCTTCTGTTCTTGTTCGTACAAGATCTTTCCCGCACAGGGGAGGCCCTTCGAGGCTTCCTACGATTCTGTAGGAAAAAAGAGCTCCTGCAAGTGGAGCTTCCCAGCGCAAAACAGCCACGTACAGCAAGCAATCGAAACAGTTGAAGCTACAAGCTGAGATTAACTCTGCCAGTAGATGCCGCAAAATCCTCGCATCAGCGTGCCAGCATTTAGCCGCAGCAAACTTATCAAGAGCATTACCACAGGAGGGCGGCGAGCCTCATGTGCATCAGAGGTGAGCCTGTTTAACGTCTTTGGTCTCGACCCAAACTGCAGATAGCAGACGTGCTTTTTGCAGCCTTACTTCAAAGCAGCAAATCCAAATGCAGCGCAAGATGTGCGATGGAACTGGGCCACACCTGCAGCCACTGTCCTGAACATCTTCTTCAGTTCCACTCTTCTCTGAAACATAATGCGCGAGCTGGAGAAACCATGGGAACCCACATGTACCCCACAGGGAACCGAGCTGACACACTGCAAGAGCCAAGGGAGCCCGCCCAGACCTTTGCGCAATATATGCTAGGAAAATCATGGGAACCCACTTGCAATGCTGCAAAAAGCAAGGAACCCACACGGAACCCACCGTCGATGCTGTTAAACCATGGGAACCCATTAAAAATGCTGCAAAAACTAGGAAACCCACAGGGAACCCACCGTCCATGCTGCAAAAACCATGGGAATCTACAAGACAGCTAAGTGAAGAACATACACAGACCACCCGAAATGCTGCAAAAAAACAGGGAACCCATATGTTGCCCACCTGAAGTGTTGCAAAAAACAAGGGAACCCACAGAGAATCCACCGTCGATATTGTTAAAAACCATGGGAGCCCACTTAAAAATGCTGCAAAAACTAGGGAACCCACAGGGAACCCACCGTCCATGCTGCAAAAACCATGGGAATCTACAAGAAAGCTAAATGAAGAACATACACAGACCCACCCGAAATGCTGCAAAAAACAAGGGAACCCATATGTAGCCCACCTGAAGTGCTGCAAAAAACAAGGGAACCCACGGGGAACCTACCCCATCTGCTGCAAAAACCAACGGAACCCTTTGGGTAGTATAACACTATTAGAACGGTGGAAGGTCCCAGACATGCCGGAGTCAATCAAACTCAGTTGGCAGCTGAATATTATACCACCGGCTTTGTCCTAAGGGTGAAATCATTTGCCCGCCACCTCTGGGCTCGTTCAGGTTCCCTCGTCTGTATCATCACACCCTGCAGCATACAATCTCGAATCAAACTGCGGCGGATCAGTAGAGTCTGCCTGTCCTAGCTTTCTGCAAGCGGACAATTTCGGATCCAGATTTTCATGCTGCGCGTTGCTCTACGTGAAAGACTACGGCGCTCAGCTTCGACCTTGCAACAGGCTCAACATTTCAGAAGCGAATGAGCATGATATGACGGGCTCACATTCGTGCATTGGAAAAACCTGCTAGCTGTCAACAAAGAGTTTCGGCTGCCCACATGGACTACAGCAAGGCTCACTTACTCATCCTAAACCCTACACCGCAACGCAACCACGTTTTGTGGCCTTCAGAAAAAGAAGGCCGGGATTACGTCAAAGCAAGGCTTCGTCACTGACTAGCCGGAAAGTTTACCAGCTGCTCAGGCAACAGTTTGGGCAATGATCATACATTCACTGGCTCAGATGGCAGACCTCATTGCCAGATGGCAAACCCCACTCCGCAGAATCATCGCTTTTAGTGCCGGGCTCAAAGCCCGTAAAACATTCGTGCCCTGCCTCAGACAAGGCTTGCACACTGCTGAACCGCTCACGCTCAACCAAAGACGAAGAAGTTACTAGCTGCCACGCAACAGTTCGGGTCACAGCCAAGCTCTCTCACCCACTGCTTCGGCAGGGCTCGCACAGCTGACCACTCTGAGCGCCGGGCTCAAAGCCGTAAACATTCATTCCCTTGGAAAAGAAAGAGCGAAGCTTGGTCACTGCTCACCCGACAGCGAAGAAGAATTTACGCGCTGCAGGTTCGTCGCAGCAAAGCTCACTCACTCACACTCACTGACTCACGTACTAAAAGCTGGCAGAGCTTAGTCACTGCTCAACAGATACTCGCTGCTGGGGCAACAGTTCAACACCAGAGAGGCGACAGCGAAGCTCACTGACCGCTGATCACTCTCAGTGCCGGGCTCAATGCGCGTTAAAACATTCGCGCCATCGTGTGAGAAACGACAAGGGTTAATTACTGCGATTCAGAAAGCTGCCGTGCTACTGTTTTGGCCTGGGCAAGTTCAAACATCTACATTCGACGGGGCAGCAGACAGAACCATGCCTTGCGAAGTCGTTTTTGCTCTGCTTTCAGGATCTTAGCGACTCTGCGCGCTTCTACCTGCTTTGGACGAAAGACAATCAAGACATCTTGTAGACACGCAGACAATACCACACCTTTGCATCCTGACGCTCCTGTCGCAGGCGGGCCAGACGGGCGGACAAAGTCTCCTAGCAACAGGCAGACGAGGAAGGACCATTTATTTACGAAGGACGTTCTACACTCCTGCGGCAACTCCACTCTTTGAGGGGGAGGAACAGGAGGTGCTTCCACGTCGGACATCGTTGCAACACATGGGCCAAAAGAACGCTCGAATTACGGAGCCAATTCCGGAAGCTGTTCTCTAGGATGCTTGGAAGGGCCTCCTCTGTGTGAGAAAGTTCTGTTTGCAAGGTTCACATGTTTGCGAGCGTTCCACTTGTTATTTTGAGTTTTGAAGGAACACCGGCAAAATGCAAAACAGAGCTGGCGAGGTTTATATACTGTTGCACGCAACGGCCAGCTGTGCACGCAGATGTGGCATCTGCTCGACGAAAAAACGGCATAACTGGGCCCCAGAAATGGCTCCCACATCTGAGCTCGAATCTGGGGCCTCGAATTGCGTGAGCTTGTATGTCCAACGAAGAAAGCCAAAATCGGGAGCCCCGTTTCGGTGCCCGGACTAGAGCTGCTTTTTGGAACCCGTTTCAGCTGGAAAACTGCACGGAAAAACAAAATTCCTTCCGCATGCTGTTTGGATCAACGTCCAAGAAAGCCAACATGCTGTGAAATGTGAGATACTTTTGGAAAATTTGCCAAACTTGCCATCGGCTGCCGTTTCAAGACAAGTGCTTCTGTTCTTGTTCTGTTCAAGAAACAAGCTTTTGCAACTGGACTTTGGGCCTGCGGCGCGGGTCGTCCAAGCTCGGAGTGAAAACGACTAAAGCGTGTAAAAACTCAGCATGTACGGTATGCTACAAAAGGGGCTAAAGTTCGTCACCCCGCCTGATTTGCACAGCTCACTTGGCTGCGTCAAATCACCACAACTTTACACAGCATACCGTTGCTTTACTAACCATCCCTGAGCTGGTGCTGACAACAGAAACCGGGACTAAAACGCCTACCATTACCGCGAACATGACGACACTCTCGGGAATGGTACGAACGACCATGTGGCGTAACCCACACTTCGTCCGGGAGCCTCGTTTGAAACTCAACTCTGGTGCGGATTTCTACATGTGGCTCGTGATGCACCGGATCCGTTTGGACCGACGCATTCTTCAGCATGGTTTTCTTCTTAGACCCAAGGCCCAAACGACACAACGAAAACAAGTCCTTAAGAGCATATGCCGTAACCATCATAGCCATGCACTGCCACATTCCTAGCTGCGTTGCTAGTTCTCCTAAAAGCTGTACTGCTACTCCTGCACCTACCGTTGTGTCACTCACTTGTCCCGAAAACTGCTCACTCACTCTTGCGCGCCACAGGTACACCACTGCACACATGATTGCAATGATGCCAACACACACTGCAGTCACAAAGCTCTGGCTCACTGAAACTGCTGGCGAAGGTCCAGCCGTCAAGTGCAAAGTCGTAGCACACTCAACTGTGCTCAGCATGCTGATCATCATCAGCCAAGCCATCGGATTCTGCAATGCATGCTTGCGCGTGGCTTGCGCAAACATTCTTCTCACACTCTTGGTCTTCTGCTTTGCCAACAGCTTCTGCTCAAGCTCAGCACGTTCACGCTCGCCGATTGGCGAAGGAGTGTCCTCACGACAATCCACCATGTTGTGCATGTTGATCAAAGCTTTCAGCCTCACTGCACTGCTCGGCACTTTCGTGCCCACATCACTCGGATTTCTCTCACCCTCTATCGGTTTAACCGAAAACTCCTTGCGGGCGGTGCGTTCTTGCACCCAAAGGAGCCGGCCTTCCACGTGACGAAGCTTACCACTGCAACCCTGTTTAACAGCAAGTTGCCGCGCGGCCTGGTTGTCCACGCGGAGGACCAGTTCCACTTCCTGCTCGACCACAAAACGCAAAATCTGTACAATGTAAAGTCCATCTGCTGCTCCTGACACCAAGCTGTAATATTCTGCTTCCGAACTGGATAGTGTGATGCACTTCTGAACCCTGCATGTTGAATAAATGCAAGTGCCGTTGATATAGAAAGATCCTCCGGTCATTGATCGCCGGCTTCGCTTATTTCCTGACCAGTCTGAATCAGTGCATATCTCCAGTAACAGCTTGGATCCCGGCACACCAGGATTGAGAATGGATTCACCACACTCACCTGCCGTCACCAAGGTTCCGTAACAGCTGGTGCCGTTCAGGTACATGGCCAACTTCTGAGCACACCGCCACGCGTGCTCGGTCGGGTTGCTCAGCCACGTGCTCAATGTTCTAACTGTGTAGGCAATGTCCGGTCTGTCATTGGAAATGTACATGCCCACACCCACTGCTGATCTGAACTGCGATGCTCTCTCTGGGCTCAAAGGTTTGCTGTCATCATGCGAAACAATGTCTTTGTTGCATGGCACTTTGGACACCTGCTGCTTGCGAACACCTAGCACATCGGACATCTTCTGAGCATAGGCGGACGGGCTGCGAATCACAATGCCGTACTGCGTGCCACACTCAACCAATAGGTGCTCTCTCTTGAGAAAACTGAACTTGTCTCCAGCTTTTACCATGATCTCGAACGCGACGGTGAACTCTTTCTTAAGTTCGGGAACGAGGTAGCCCATCAGCCAGCTTTTGCGCGCCAACATCAACAGATCGTCTACATGTATAAGTCCTGGCTTCTTGTCGGCTTTGAAGACTGCTGGGCATACCGGGCAAAGTTCTAGAGACATTCGATCTGAGATAAATTTCATCATGTGTTGGTTCCACCTGGCTGCTCCATCCCTTTGCCCTGGCAAAAGTTTCAAGAAACGCATCCTCCTGTTCTCAAAGCCCCTCACGCGAGCCATCATCGGTTGCTCCTGTGGAACGCAGAGATAAGCGTCCTTAATGTCTAACGCCATCAATGCAAACGGGTCCTCTTCATCGCCTTGGTCGCCATACTCGTTGAGCCGCCTGAGCTCACACAGCATCCAAGGCAATATCCTGACGATCGCTGAAGTCGTGGCAGGACTATACAATCCTTCTCTATCCTTTTCAAGCCATTTGTACTCTCTTGCAACCAAACGACTCCTACGATACACCATCTTCTTGCCATCTTTGGTCTTATGCCTCCATGATCTCACGAATTTGCTGGAAAGCTCTTTCACACCCTCCGTGCTCTCACCCTCGGCCACATACTCAAGAACTTTCATCCTTACCAACCGCTCCACTTCAAAACAATCGGCCTTGTAGTCAAGAGCTTGGAGCTGCTCCTCGGTGAGGTCGGGGATGTCATCGAACCAAAAAGCATCATCGGCCTCCAAGGCGGCTTCATCTTGATCACGTAGAAGATCCGTTTCACCTTCCATGTCATACTCTGCATCTTCCCACTCCGGCATCGACTCCATGGGCTCATCATTCACTGCCAGCTCGTCTGTTCCGAGCCGGCAAACCCGTCGGTGCTTTGCAGCTCGCTCGGCCACATCAGCAAGCATCTCTGAGTCGGAGATAGCATCCGTCTCCGGCGTCGTTGGCGGGTCTGTGCCCGCTATCTCCATTGGGCTCGGTTCTGGCGCGGCTGCTGCCGCACTCGGCTGCTTGGGTCGATCGAGCAACAAAGTCGCCCGTCGACTCGGTGGCGCAGTATCACCGCTGCTTGCTGCGGCATCCCCGCCAGGAATCACAGATCCTGGTCCTTTGGAAGAAGGTCCTGGAGCCGGCTTTTCCACGGCTACCACGGTGGGCTCCTTAGCATGTGAAGCACCTGGTACCTGAAGAGGAGGCAACGGATCCTCAATTTCACCTTGGCTTTTCTTCATCTCCTCGAAAAGAAGCTCTTCTTCAGGCGCTGCGCTGGGGGTGCGATGCCGGGACTGTGGGAAAACCTTGGCACCTAGAACCCCTAACTGATAGGACCAAGGGAACCCTTTACTATCCTTAACCAGCTTCTGCTCATCCTTCCAGGGCTTGTCAGTGCGACGCAACGAACGCGTGAGCCACACCCCTTGTTCACTCATGAGCACATACATGTCATTGCTCGGGCTCTTGGTCACGAAAAGGGCTCGCCGCCACTTCCGATCCCCTTTGGCCTTGCCTTTCAAGAAACCCCACACAGGCTCACCGAAGATTGCAAGCTTGCCGGAATACCGGCAGCCGTGGCATCGCTCGTGGGCTGTTGCCCCGCCACGCACCGCATACCTGTTCAGCAGGAAACTGGCGTGAACATAGGACCAGGGCATCAACGGATGGTCTGGCCCAACTTCAACACCAAACTGGGTCCGAACATAATCAAGAAGCACATTGCTGAGACCACGCAGAAGGTCCACACACTTTTCTGCATGCCCGTTCGAAGCATGCGACTCAACCGGTGCATCACGCACCAAGGTCTTGAGACCCAACTTGTTGCGCAAAGAAACAATCATGTTCTGTAGCATAAGCATGGCCGGTTCGTTGTCACATTCAATCTTTATCGTTGCGTGCCCCAACGATTGCACAAATCTTATAACTTCCACCGCTGCATGCTTGAGCTCCACCTGGTGCTTGCTTGGCAAAGGAAATGCAAACATGCTGCCGGTGCCGGTGTCGTGGCCCACAAGAATTGTGAGCTTCTCCTTTGGCTGGCCTCCTTCCGAGACCCCAGTGTAACACAGGTCGTAGCTCACAACCGGCACGTCACGATCACTACTCAAAGGCAGCTTCTGGTGGCGATCCTCAACACCACGCATCGACAGACAGTGCTGGCACCACGGGGCGTAAGGCCAATGAGTCAGATTGTGCAGCTGGCGTTCCGCCGCCGTGGGTTCTCTGATCACTGCTTGCTGGGCCGGCTCTCGGGTCCGGTCGGCCTGCACCGAAGCCTCAGCCTCGGCCGCCATTAGCAATCGCTGCTTGTCCATGAACCCACGCAAGCGGTCCCAACACCTTTTCTTTCCACCGCTCTGCGACACCCCGGCTCGCTTGCAGGCTGCCCTTAGAGCACTCAAGGTGGAGGTCAGCGTCAACTCAACACCGTCAAAGTGCAACACTTCAGGCTCACTGGCGACAGGCGGAGGCACACCAAGCTCTAAGTCGGGCACCGGCTGCGGTTCCACGGCACCTTCCATCTCATCATCTTCCTCTGCCACAGCATCCGGCGAATAATCGCCATCCTCCTCGAAAGGGCCCTTTGGCTGCGGGCCGCTCCAGTTTGTGATGGCGCGGCGGCCACCTGGCAACACAACGGGGCTTTCACTGTCATGCGTCAGCACTGTGATGATCTCACACTTTCCGTGCGGCAACACTGCGGTGGCGTTGCCCAGCATGCCCCATTGCTCACACAACTCAAGAACCAGCCAACGGGACCCTTCTTCACACTTCTTGACTAAGGTCGTGCGACACGGCCAACCAACCGGAGCAACGAGCGACGGATCCACAAAGGTGCTGGTCCGCCCTCTGAACAACATGTGTCCCTCTTCGGTCATGCTCCAGCCGAAAGCTGCTTCCTCCCAGTCACTCGGGGGATCGAGGGCAACAAAACGCACCGACGCATGCTCGACCTCGGGCTCAGGAGGCGCCTGGCTGTGGCCCTCGACGCTGTTCTCTTCACTGCCCTCGACTCTGTGAATGCATGCTTTCACGCAGAGGCTGTTTCCTTTGAAAGTCATCGGAACGCTCAACCCCGACGAATGCTCCATTCTGAGTGGCCGCCTCTGGGGCCACCAGCCACTCTTCATCAACCTTCCGCTGCAAAGCAAGGGTTGAGTAACATCCGAGATGACGCAACGTTCTTTCCACACGACCGTGTCATGATCGGCCGTCTCCATCACGAACGCCACCTCCCGGATGTCCCGAATCTTCAACGGGCTTCCCTGTGCATCGCTAAGCCTGACCGAAGGCCCCGAGGTTGTGACCCCATGGTCGGCAAAAGACAAAGGGAGGCATGACATATCCGCCCCTGAGTCCACTATTACATCATACCAAACCTCAACACCATGCGACTGGCTCACGGCACGCACGCTGCAACTGCCTTCTGGCGGGACGCACCTAGCGCTCGGCACCACTAGCCACTCTGCCTCACCTTCGCTCTCAGGGTCCACCTGCTGGCTGTGGAGTCCAGGGCACCACGTCCACTCACGGTCGCTGTCGGTGGCTGTCATGTCGAAAACTTCAACAGGGGACCCGACACACACATGAAGGCTTGTGGAGCTAACGCCTGCCAACTGACCAGTACGCTCTACGGACCTGACTGCTTCCTCTGACCTCGCAACTTCCTTGGACTGCCTGGCAAAATGCACGGCACTGCTGGAACCTGCACGCTCTACGGACCTGACTGCTTCCTCTGACCTGGCAACTTCCTGGGACTGCATGGCAAAGCGCACTGCATACACCCCGCCATCCCAGGATTCTCCAACTTCTCCCAAATCGAACACATGAACACTGCCCTGAACTCTGCGAATTGAGCTCGCGGCTCCCGCTGTGGACGGGGCCGTCGACGCGGCACTGGATGCGGGAGGCTCTCGGGCTGCACCGCCGGCTGGGTCTTGAACCTGGGCAACGCTGGCTTTCCCTTTGTGCCAGCAATCTCGGGCCAAATGCCCGGTGCGGTGGCAAATGTGGCACTCACGCGTTTCCTTCCACTGTTTGCCCTTCTGCTCCTTGCCCTTTCCTTCTTGCTTGCCTCCTTTTCCTTTCCCTTTGTCCTTTCCTTTGGGCTGGCCCCCGGCTTCATTCCAACGACCGCCTCCCCCTCCTTTGCCTCCTTTGTCCTGGCCCTTCTTGCCCTTTGCTTCCTTGCCCTTCTTGCCTTTGCCTGGCTCCTTGCGCCACTGCACTGCATCCACTTCCATGTGAACAGCATCATCATATGCATGCTTCTGGGCTGTGGCTTCCTGAATGGTGCCAAAGTACGAAACAGACTGCCACTTGAAATGCTGGCGCTCCATCCTCAAGCTAGCCTCTCTCACCTGTGCATACGTAGCATCCTCAGGCAAACTGGCGTAAATCTGGTTCTTGGTGTTGGGAGGCAGGCATCTCAAAAGCAAAGCGGTTTTCACACTACCTTGAAGGGTCTCTGAAGCCGACTGTTCATAGGTCGAGAAAACCCTCTCCAAATCCAAAATCTGGGGCAGCAGGGCCTCTGAGGGCTTGAAGGCAGGAACCTGGGTGATGGCGGTCAGGATCCCTAAGCTGCGGCCTTGCGATCGAGGAGCAAACAAGCTCATAAGTTGGCGCAATGCTTCGAAGCCGTTGCCGGCTTCCGTCTGTCGCACAACTAAGTAGCCTCTACCACGGATCAGGGCTGCAAGAAAGGAGTAAAGCTGTCGTGACCTCTGCTGTTGCGCAATGGTACCCCAGGCCTTTGTGATCACATTGTTGGGTTGGGCTTCCAAGGTCTCTATGTCGGGCCCATACCCGGGGTCCAAAGCACTCAAGTACTGCTGAGAACTCCAGAACCAACCGGGCCACGCGGTGTGCTATTGCTCCCTGCTTGTCGCAGAGAAAATTTCAGGCTTGGGGAGCACTCTAAGCATGTCCTTTCCCGAGACTACAGGCACACCGTCTCTTGAAGCTGTCGCTGCTGATGCCGCGGCGGCTGCCGCGTCCGATGCTGCACGCGTTGCTTCGGAAAGTTGCTCAAACAAAGCATTCAACTCTGCCGGTCCTAGCACAATCTGACCATGAGCTTGCGAGGCTGTGGGGCTAGCAGCAGGGAACGGGTTCGCAAGTTCTTCGTCTGACTCGGGCACTGGCTGCCCTTGCGCACTGCCTTGAGCGGCCATGGCTCTTCCACTCTGCAGGTGGGATTGCAAGCTACCCGACTCGCGCTTACAAAATCAACCCACTGAACACGAGGGAAAACTTCAGCACACTGGCCCCTGAACTCGAAACCCCAGTTCCTACAACCTTCGTGATCGGAACTCTGGTCAGCCAGAGCTCCGCTACCATGTTCAAGAAACAAGCTTTTGCAACTGGACTTTGGGCCTGCGGCGCGGGTCGTCCAAGCTCGGAGTGAAAACGACTAAAGCGTGTAAAAACTCAGCATGTACGGTATGCTACAAAAGGGGCTAAAGTTCGTCATGTTCGTACAAGATCTTTCCCGCACAGGGGAGGCCCTTCGAGGCTTCCTACGATTCTGTAGGAAAAAAGAGCTCCTGCAAGTGGAGCTTCCCAGCGCAAAAACAGCCCACGTACAGCAAGCAATCGAAACAGTTGAAGCTACAAGCTGAGATTAACATCTGCCAGTAGATGCCGCAAAATCCTCGCATCAGCGTGCCAGCATTTAGCCGCAGCAAACTTATCAAGAGCATTACCACAGGAGGGCGGCGAGCCTCATGTGCATCAGAGGTGAGCCTGTTTAACGTCTTTGGTCTCGACCCAAACTGCAGATAGCAGACGTGCTTTTTGCAGCCTTACTTCAAAGCAGCAAATCCAAATGCAGCGCAAGATGTGCGATGGAACTGGGCCACACCTGCAGCCACTGTCCTGAACATCTTCTTCAGTTCCACTCTTCTCTGAAACATAATGCGCGAGCTGGAGAAACCATGGGAACCCACATGTACCCCACAGGGAACCGAGCTGACACACTGCAAGAGCCAAGGGAGCCCGCCCAGACCTTTGCGCAATATATGCTAGGAAAACCATGGGAACCCACTTGCAATGCTGCAAAAAGCAAGGAACCCAAGGAACCCACCGTCGATGCTGTTAAACCATGGGAACCCATTAAAAATGCTGCAAAAACTAGGAACCCACAGGGAACCCACCGTCCATGCTGCAAAAACCATGGGAATCTACAAGACAGCTAAGTGAAGAACATACACAGACCACCCGAAATGCTGCAAAAAACAAAGGAACCCATATGTTGCCCCCCTGAAGTGTTGCAAAAAACAAGGGAACCCACAGAGAATCCACCGTCGATATTGTTAAAAACCATGGGAACCCACTTAAAAATGCTGCAAAAACTAGGGAACCCACAGGGAACCCACCGTCCATGCTGCAAAAACCATGGGAATCTACAAGAAAGCTAAATGAAGAACATACACAGACCCACCCGAAATGCTGCAAAAAAACAAGGGAACCCATATGTTGCCCACCTGAAGTGCTGCAAAAAACAGGGGAACCCACCCCATCTGCTGCAAAAACCAAGGGAACCCACTTCCACACCCTTTGGGTAGTATAACACTATTAGAACGGTGGAAGGTCCCAGACATGCCGGAGTCAATCAAACTCAGTTGGCAGCTGAGTATTATACCACCGGATTTGTCCTAAGGGTGAAATCATTTGCCCGCCACCTCTGAGCTCGTTCAGGTTCCCTCGTCTGTATTTTCCTCACACCTGCAGCATACAATCCGAATCAAACTGCGGCGGCTCAGTCATAGGAGTCTTGGCCTTGTACTAGCTCTGCAAGCGGACAATTTTCGGATCCAGATTTTTCCCATTGCTGCGCGTTGCTCTTTACGTAAAAGACTACGGCGCTCAGCTTCGACCTTGCAACAGGCTCAACATTTCAGAAGCGAATGAGCATGATATGACGGGCTCACATTCGTGCATTCGGAAAAACCTGCTAGATGTCAACACAGAGTTTTGGCTGCCCACATGGACTACAGCAAGGCTCACTTACTCATCCTAAACCCTACACCGCAACCACGTTTTGTGGCCTTCAGAAAAAAGAAGGCTGGGATTACGTCAAAGCAAGGCTTCGTCACTGACTAGCCGGAAAGTTTACCGGCTGCTCAGGCAACAGTTTGGGCAATGCTCATACATTCACTGGCTCAGATGGCAGACCTCATTGCCAGATGGCAAACCCCACTCCGCAGAATCATCGCTTCTAGTGCCGGGCTCAAAGCCCGTAAAACATTCGTGCCCTGCCTCAGACAAGGCTTGCACACTGCTGAACCGCTCACGCTCAACCGAAGACGAAGAAGTTACTAGCTGCCACGCAACAGTTCGGGTCACAGCCAAGCTCTCTCACCCACTGCTTCGGCAGGGCTCGCTCGCACCGCTGACCACTCTCAGCGCCGGGCTCAAAGCCGGAAACATTCATTCCCGGGAAAAGAAAGAGCGAAGCTTGGTCACTGCTCACCCGACACCGAAGAAGAATTTACGCGCTGCAGGCAGCCGTTCGTCGCAGCAAAGCTCACTCATTCACACTCACTGACTCACGTACTAGAAGCCGGCAGAGCTTAGTCACTGCTCAACAGATACTCGCTGCTGGGGCAACAGTTCAACACCAGAGAGGCGACAGCGAATCTCACTGACCGCTGATCACTCTCAGTGCCGGGCTCAATGCGCGTTAAAACATTCGCGCCATCGTGTGAGAAACGACAAGGGTTAATTACTGCGATTCAGAAAGCTGCCGTGCTACTGTTTTGGCCTGGGCAAGTTCAAACATCTACATTCGACGGGGCAGCAGACAGAACCATGCCTTGCGAAGTCGTTTTTTGCTCTGCTTTCAGGATCTTAGCGACTCTGCGCGCTTCTACCTGCTTTGGACGAAAGACAATCAAGACATCTTGTAGACACGCAGACAATACCACACCTTTGCATCCTGACGCTCCTGTCGCAGTCGGGCCAGACGGGCGGACAAAGTCTCCTAGCAACAGGCAGACGAGGAAGGACCATTTATTTACGAAGGACGTTCTACACTCCTGCGGCAACTCCACTCTTTGAGGGGGAGGAACAGGAGGTGCTTCCACGTCGGACATCGTTGCAACACATGGGCCAAAAGAACGCTCGAATTACGGAGCCAATTCCGGAAGCTGTTCTCTAGGATGCTTGGAAGGGCCTCCTCTGTGTGAGAAAGTTCTGTTTGCAAAGTTCACATGTTTGCGAGCGTTCCACTTGTTATTTTGAGTTTTGAAGGAACACCGGCAAAATGCAAAACAGAGCTGGCGAGGTTTATATACTGTTGCACGCAACGGCCAGCTGTGCACGCAGATGTGGCATCTGCTCGACGAAAAAACGGCATAACTGGGCCCCAGAAATGGCTCCCACATCTGAGCTCGAATCTGGGGCCTCGAATTGCGTGAGCTTGTATGTCCAACGAAGAAAGCCAAAATCGGGAGCCCCGTTTCGGTGCCCGGACTAGAGCTGCTTTTTGGAACCCGTTTCAGCTGGAAAACTGCACGGAAAAACAAAATTCCTTCCGCATGCTGTTTGGATCAACGTCCAAGAAAGCCAACATGCTGTGAAATGTGAGATACTTTTGGAAAATTTGCCAAACTTGCCATCGGCTGCCGTTTCAAGACAAGTGCTTCTGTTCTTGTTCGTACAAGATCTTTCCCGCACAGTGTGAGAAAGTTCTGTTTGCAAAGTTCACATGTTTGCGAGCGTTCCACTTGTTATTTTGAGTTTTGAAGGAACACCGGCAAAATGCAAAACAGAGCTGGCGAGGTTTATATACTGTTGCACGCAACGGCCAGCTGTGCACGCAGATGTGGCATCTGCTCGACGAAAAAACGGCATAACTGGGACCCAGAAATGGCTCCCACATCTGAGCTCGAATCTGGGGCCTCGAATTGCGTGAGCTTGTATGTCCAACGAAGAAAGCCAAAATCGGGAGCCCCGTTTCGGTGCCCGGACTAGAGCTGCTTTTTGGAACCCGTTTCAGCTGGAAAACTGCACGGAAAAACAAAATTCCTTCCGCATGCTGTTTGGATCAACGTCCAAGAAAGCCAACATGCTGTGAAATGTGAGATACTTTTGGAAAATTTGCCAAACTTGCCATGGGCTGCCGTTTCAAGACAAGTGCTTCTGTTCTTGTTCGTACAAGATCTTTCCCGCACAGGGGAGGCCCTTCGAGGCTTCCTACGATTCTGTAGGAAAAAAGCGCTCCTGCAAGTGGAGCTTCCCAGCGCAAAAACAGCCCACGTACAGCAAGCAATCGAAACAGTTGAAGCTACAAGCTGAGATTAACATCTACCAGTAGATGCCGCAAAATCCTCGAATCAGCGTGCCAGCATTTAGCTGCAGCAAACTTATCAAGAGCATTACCACAGGAGGGCGGCGAGCCTCATGTGCATCAGAGGTGAGCCTGTTTAACGTCTTTGGTCTCGACCCAAACTGCAGATAGCAGACGTGCTTTTTGCAGCCTTACTTCAAAGCAGCAAATCCAAATGCAGCGCAAGATGTGCGATGGAACTGGGCCACACCTGCAGCCACTGTACTGAACATCTTCTTCAGTTCCAC